>CP139506.1:56970936-57533595 GCA_021014915.2 Artemisia tridentata subsp. tridentata
TTTTCGTAACGAAATGTTAATAAAATGTCAAGTATTCATTCCTCGTGCCAATAAAACCCAACGCATTTTTGATATATATAATAAATCTATATATATACATAAAATTATTTTGCTATCAGAAACTAAACCCGAACTAATTCCAAGTTTGGTAGGCGGCCCCCTTAATGTTTAAGGGGACCGGCTAGTAAACGGGGGCGGCCCCCTTAATAATTAAGGGGACCGGCCTACTGTAGCTCCCAAAAATGTTTTTCTTCCAATTTCATTTGCCAAACACCCCACTTTTCAAACACACCCATACTTGCTGCTGCTGTGAACGAACCAAAACCCAAAACCATTCACCAAATCATCATTTCCGACTAATTTCGCAAGGGGCAAACACCTATATTTAGATTAGCAACACATTTTGTAAGTTTTCTAATTCATATTTCATCTAATTCCATTCAATTTTGAGTCTAATCATAATTAGGTCTTTTACTCAATTTTCTTTTAATCCAAATTTTGTTAAAATTAAGTCTAGAAATCTTATAACCAAATGCTCCCCATAGGATTAGAATGCTTAATCAACCTAGAAACTAAGTAATTAAAAAACCATTATGTCAAACTAATCACTCCTTTTCAAAACTAATCACATTGTTGAATTATACCATAAACACTTGTTAAAACTAATCACATTGGTTTATTACAACTCACAAATCCTAAAAATATATTTTTCGAATCATAAAAAATGTTTTTGTTAAATATAAGAGAGTGTTTGGATTAGGAACTAGAATCATCGAAATTTGATCAAAATTAAGTTCATAACTACTTGTCAAGTTTATAAACACGCAATTAGTTGTTTTAAGTCATCAAGATACATAATTCATATGTATATTGAAATTTTACTAGTTATTTTCATATTTAAAGGAGCATTTGGCACAACATTTTGAAAGATTTTTTTTTTGAGTCAAAATCTAAGTTACTTAACATAAACACTCCTAAGAAATAGCTAGATATACAATCCAATGTTTGTCTAGCCACATTTCAAAGTAGCTTATGACGTATAAAAGAACGTTTGGATATTTTTGATTTCTTATCATAATGTCCCTATAACTATTCTTTAACATCATAAAATACATTTTAAGCGAGTTAAAAATTAAAACTAAGGAACATTGTAAACTACTTCTTAGGATTTAAGTTTTAGAGTCGAAGTATGTTTACGTTCCACATAAGTAGCATATATAATATATGCATGTCATTTTCTTATTTTTCTTTGTTGCTTTCATGTATAGGTGAAAATGCCCAAAACTACAGTCGGTGATGTCTCAAAAACAAAAGAATACATTCCAAAAGTCTCTGCCACTCCAGGCATTTCTCCCGCTATTGCTTGTTTCTATCGTCCCATTGAAGATAGAAACATTCATGAAGGGAGAGTTGTCTATCCATCGTTCTATGAATCCGACTATATCGAACGAATGTTCTCCAACGTTAGTCTTGATTGTCTCTACAAAATCAATGAGCTTATCATTCCCCGCTTTGTTCTTGACTTCTATAGCCAAGTGACGGTGCAAACCGATCCCAATGGCTGTATCCTCATATCCTTTATGATTCAACACGAATTCATTACTCTTACTCTTGCTCAATTCGGTCAAATTCTAGGAATCCCCTACTCCGGTCAAGCCGTCTTCTCTAATGAGTGGGATCTCTCATCTCTTGAGCAATATCGACCTCAACAGGGTCCTTACTACTCTGAGATTCCATCCTCTGAAGAAATTCGTCAATATCTTGGGCTAGATCGTGGTACGACTAGCCGGAGGATCAAGTCAAAAGATGTTGACATCCATGCTAACCAAATTCTCCTCAAGGAGTTACGCCCCGACATGAAGCATTGGGAAGAACTCATTCGTGAGAATGCGTTCGGTACCGGTGGTCACCGTGATCATGTAACGGCGAGCATAGCTCATATGTTGTATTGTATTGTCGCTGAACAGCCGTACAATTTGGCATATCTCTTTGTCTTCCGCATCATGTCCGCCAAAAACACTCATAATGCAAATCTTCCGTATGGCATGTTTCTCACTCGCCTCTACAATCATGTCATGATGCATTATCCACATCTTCAGAGTCCAATTTATGAGTCTGTTCAACCGGTCCTTAATCCACTTGTTCGTGTCCGTGAACGTCGCCCCCGAAGCGACAAGGGAAAATCTCGTAAATCTGTCTCACTTCTACCTCGTGGTTCCACGTCACATCAAGGAGACGATGATGATGATGATGAGGAGGAGGGCACAACACGTGCTAGTACCCCATCACCTAGGACCTTCGTTGAAAATCTTCCGGATCTTGATTACACCGAGTATCAAGTTCCTTCTCGTTCCGAACGAACAGACGAACTACTGTTTGAAAGACAAACTGAACTACTCAACACCACAAAGCAGATGCACCAAGAAGTACGAGGCGGTTTCAAGTCTATTGGAAAGACACTTGGAAGGATGTTTGGAAAGAAGAAGAAATAGACATGTTTGATGAATGTTTAGTTGATTATTATCGATGTTATGATTAGACATTTATATGTAGTATTATTATCTTAACATTTGTTTGCTATGACTTTTATTATGTTAGATGATAAACTTATTAGAACTAAGCTACTAGTTTATTTGATATAATATGCCTATGCTTCTAATATGATTTTTTTTTCTAGTCTTAAATATGTATATTATTTTAATATGCTATTGATAATATTTAATCATTCTTGATGTACATGATCCAAATGGAACTTGCTGCAAATACACCCTAAAGATGACCTTTTTCTGGAAATTTTTCAAATTTGGTCGCCTGGGAAAACACCAGATGGGCGGCCCCCTTAATTTCCTAGGCGGTCCCTTTAATTTTAAGGGGGCCGCCCAACAATTAAGGGGACCGGCCATCTGGACAGTAAAATTTACTGTTTTCTTTTGCATCTTGTGACCACTTTTACCTAGCCCAGCTACCATTTCTCTTTATGGACGAACTGGTATTGGAATCTTCCTACAAAACCTCAAAAATCAACCTAAACCAACCACATTTTCATACTATAAATTCCCTCCATACAATCACCTCTCATTCCATCATCCTTCATCATTTAAAACCACCATGTTATCACCAAAATCCTCCATCTCTAAGACTCCAAGGAAGCAAAGACTTGTTATCATACCACCAAAACAACCTTTCATAGACCTAACCCAAGATGACATCAAAACTCCATCACCACCACCTCAAAATTCATCCCCAAGTGCACCTAATGCACCATCAAAAACACCCTCTACCCATGGAGCTTCATCTTCCTCCATTTCATCCACTTCATCCATCAATGACTACATCCACACTCACCTAACATCATCACCAAGAGCATCACCACCACCATCCACTCAAGAACCTTCATACACCCAACTTGCCATTTCCTTATCACCCATCACACCCCTTGATGCTCACTTTTCACCATCACCAACCCCACAACCATTCTTTCCTATACCTTGGGCAATGCTTGAAGCCCATGGTGATAATTGTCTTTGTTGCATCCATAACCGGACCTTAATCTTTGGTCTTAGAGATGAGATACACTACATGTTTTCATCTCTTGAAAACATGATTGCCAACCCACCACCACCACCTCCTCCACCTCCTTCACCCACTACACCACCACCACCTCCATTTTCACCAAATTAAGCATATGCAATGCTTAAAAATAATTTTTCAAAACCTTCTTGTAAGCAAGCTCCATGGAAGACCATGTACTTCTAGGACGATTATGTAGTTTCATTAGTTGTTTTTGTTTGTATGCTTGCATGCTTCATGTTGTAATCTTTTGGTTGTGTATTTATACACAACACTTTTATTAAATGAATGATCTTATTCTATATGCTTGCTTATTGTTGTTACATATACTTGTGCTTCTAACATTTTTTTTGCAAGCGTTCCATAGCTCGTTTCCTTGGTGCCCCCAAATGAGGGGGAGTACACATCAAGGGGGAGTTCTCGTCCCGAAAAATTTAGATTCTAAAACTTGTCGGCTTAACCTTTTTGATTCTACAAAAATGGGGAGAAATAGATGTAAACTCACTAAATACTTGTCTAAAAACTAATTTTTAGATTTAATGAGTTTAGATTTTGTAATCTTCAAAAAGGGGGAGATTTTTGATATAAATAATGCCTAAACACGCTATTAATATTTTTCGATATCTCTACGTTTTGATAATCACAAAATGTAAAATCATTAATCGGAAAATTATGACATAAACAAGTATTTAGTTATAAATATCTATTTCTACAACTCAAATCACTTAAGGTATGAATGAACTAATGCTTAATGCATTATATGATCAAAGGAACATTTTCTTAATAACTAGATTTTTTATAAAACATCAAAAACATTTTATATATTTTCGAAAAACATTTTTGGTATTAAATAAAAATGTTTAATCTTTTATAAAAATATGAATTCAAAATTTTAACCAAAATCAGTTAAAATGTTCCAGAAAAACCTTCCCCACAAAAGGACAAATCTGGGCAACGGACACCTAGGGCGGCCCCCTTAATTTTACTAGGCGGCCCCCTTAAAATTAAGGGGACCGCCCCCCTATTTAAGGGGGCCGGCCACGCTCCAGTAGGTCTCCAGCTGTCCAGTTTTTCTCCTATAAATACCAGCCTTCTCCTGAATTTTTACTCACCTTTTGCACACTGAAACTTTCTGTTTTAAATCACATTTCATATCTTCAAAAACCCTTTGATCATATAATCTTAAGCTTTGGTTTCTAAGTGATCCAAGCTTCCACCACCAAAAGTGCAAAAGAAGAACTCTACTTCAACTAGTGAAGAAGTGTTATTACTTACCTCATTCAATTTTGTTGTTGTGTAAAGTGTTGTATAGTTGTGATAAGTAGATTTAAGTGTAATTACGTAGTGGTTTTGTAAATTAGTTGTGAAGTAGTTGTGAATAAGTAGTTGTGAAGTAGTTGTGAAGAAGTAGTCGTGAAGAAGAAGTCGTGAAGAAGTTGTGAAGCCGTTGTGAAGCTGTCGTGAAGAAGTCTTGATTAAGTCGTGTAGAAGTTGTGTATAAGTTGTGAGATTGGTTCTAGCTACGATTAGGACTTGACATCTAGCTTTGTGTCGTTAAGCTGGTGTAAGCTAAAGTTGTGTAAGGTTTCTCCGCCATAAGGGAGTTTGTTGACATAGTGAAGAAAACTCTCGAGTAGGTGACTCGAGGAGTGGAGTAGGGCAAGGAAGGTGTCCTTGTAGCCGAACCACTATAAATCTCCGTGTTGTGGTTTGATCTTTCCATCTCTCTCTTATTTCATTATATTTACCTTACTTGCATTAATTATCTATATTTGTTTATATATGTTCATATTGATCAAGAGTTGAATTCACATAAGATAGAATCGAAGTTTTAAAAAGTAAACAAAAGTTTTCATAAATTAAAAAGACGTAAAACTATTCAACCCCCCCTTCTAGTTTTCCACATCATTAACTTGGCTTGACACTATATATAGATCATAATGTAACCATTCATCTCACATAAAAAATCAAAAATCTGTATCTACAAAATTATATCGCATTATGCAGCCCCAAAGACACTCTACACGGCTTGCAAAAGTATCCATGAATAGAAACACACATGTCCCTTCAGAAGGTATGTTTTTAATGTGTAGTTTATTTATTCCGTTGTTATGTTCTATATAATATTGTGTGTTTTTGACAGGTTATTTTTTACACCATGTTGTTATACTCTTATTGATATTGTTCTAGAATTAATCTGATGTTTGTCTACATAATCGTTTTTTTTATTGGTTATAGGCGTTGAAACAAACAAGGATACTACTATGCATTGTTGAAATTCTACGACCACTTCACAAGGTATTTTATTGTTATATGGGTTTACATTCATTGTATATTAATTTATTTTATTTTACCATGTCCATTTTTTTGATACATTATCAACTGTGCAAGATGCTTCGGATGTTGTTAAACCATCATCGGGTATTAGTTTTGTTTATTTTTAAATTTGTTATTTTTTTTATTAGTTTTTTAGATTGAATGTAGCTTTTGGAACAAACAAGAATTATACCATGCATATTAATTATGTATCAGTTGATCCTCCGCAACATGATTCTGGTACGAATCAGGCACAAAAGCTGTCCAACGTGTTTCAGCCGTTGGTACGCCATCATCAGGTATTAGCTTTGTTATTTTTTTTATTTATATAGATTATACAGTATGTTTGTAATTTGTTGGATAGTTTACATCTTATAAAACAATGCCAATTTGTTTTATATGTTTATATGCATTGTGTAGTAATAATGATAGCAATTGTTGAAAGTGAAAGACCATACACATATTATAAATTGTTGCTGTAATGTGTTGGTGTTAGATTTGTTTATTTTTTAGTTGTATGCATTATATATGGTTTTCTGATGTGTTGGTTAATTTATACCTACTAAATCTGTATTAAATTGTTGTATATGTTTACATGTGTTGTGCATTAACCTTGATACTGATACAACTTATGCTCCTGCTTCTGTGACAGGTAAGCAGCCACATAGGGTGACAATGGTTGAAAGCGAAGGAACGGGCAAATCAGCAACTTTGAGTCAGCAATCTTCATCTTCTGGATTGGAAAATTCCATATTCGAGAGTGACACTCCTGGTAGACTATCTAGAACAGCTGTTTCTAATGTTGTTTCACAATCCAAAGGTAGTATGTTCAATAACGTTTTATTTAAATTAAGAATACATTTATGCTCATGATTCTGTAACAGGTAAGCATTCACAGAGGGTAACAATGATTGAAAGCGGAGGAACGGGCAAATCAGCAACTTTAGTACATCAATATTCATCTTCTGGATTGGAAAATTCCGTATTTGAGAGTGATACACCGGGTAGACTATCTAGAAGAGCTGTTTCTAATGTTGTTTCGCAGTCCAAAGGTAGTATATTCAATAACGTTTTATTTCGACCAAGAATACATTGTGTTTACATATTGGTAATTATTTCAGCATCTAAACCACCTACAAAGAGGAGATTTGGAAACGGCTCGTCATCTTTTGAGTCACAACCACTACATGAGGGTGGTATGTTTCTAAGCTATTTGTTTCCATATTATAAATTGTAAATATAAGTTATTGATTAACTATGTTTGTTTGTTATGAAATATGTTGAATCTATATAATTTAAATAACAGTACCTGGTCAAGCATTGAAAAGAAGGAGTAAAAGTCAGTCCGCATGCTTTGAAGCTCATTCCACGTATGAAAGTTCTGACATTGATTCCTCAGCCTTTCAGCCTCCGTCAGGTATGAATATTTATTTTAAAACCCCCAATATTTCACAAATATATGCTATACAATAATCTGCTTTACGATTCTTGCTAGGGGCAGCAGACTCAAATGTTGAGTCTAGAAGGTTGTCCTACATTAAAAATCAACAAAAGGATTTGAGGTACCAATCAACCTCTTCGGCTGTACCCTCACGTAGGAGCAAAAAAACCATGGTGCACACATCGTCGTATGGAAAAGTTTCAACAGGTTTTGTATTAGGATTATTAGTAATATTTACTTTGATATAATCGATTTATGTACATTATATGGTCATAGTATCTTTGTGTAGTTGTAGGAGGGAATTCTCAACCAACAAAACCCAATGGAAGGGGTATGCCTACTCTTAAAAGTTCTACAACAGGTTTACCTAAAATGTTTGATTCATTATACATTGTGATTTTAATAGAGTACAAAAAAATAATATGTTTTTGGTTTTGTATGCTTAGTATTGAGAGAACGAACAATTACTCTCATAAAGGATATCAATCCGATGAATTTGAACATGGCTATTAAAGGGAGGTGCATCTCCGTATGGCATTCACACAAACTCGGTGAAGAACATGATCCTTACAGTCTCGATTGTGTTTTCCAGGATGAAGAGGTAACATAAACTAATTTAATGATTATTTATATTCATATATATTTATATCTTAACTGTATATCCAGGAAAACCGTATTCAGATTTACATCAAGAAGGAATTTATGGTCAAATTTGAGCCTCTTTTACAAGAGGGACAGTGTTACGTAATATCTAATTTTGGAGTAGCAGAAAATGCTGGTAGATTACCTTTGTTACCAAATCAATGGAAAATATCTTTTTATAAAGGCACCGAGGTTACCCGGATTGATCACATTGATGACAACTTTGTTGGGTTCGTTAATGAACCATTCTCGAGCCTTCTGGATACGGATAATGAGTACCATGAACATGATTGTGTTGGTATGTATTTTTGTAAAAAGTGTTCGCATCATTTGACATTATTGAAACGCTTGCTTGCAGTCCTTTATAATAATTTTTTTTCAGATATTATTGGTACAGTCGTAGCTATTGGAAAAATAGTTACAATCAACAGTGCTGGTGCTCCTATGATACGAAGGACAATTGTCGTTGAAGACGCCGAGTACATATATTTTAAACACTTCCATTTTATTTAAAATAATGTATATAGAATATTGTTCGATTGTAATCATGGATTGATTATACACTGTGCTATGCAGATCTTTAAGAATCGACTATACGTTTTGGAACAATTGGGCATTATTGTGGAATGACTATGAAAACAAGCATGATGAACTTGGCCATATAGACATCCTCTTGATGTTAGGAAAAGTGAAATATTGGGATAGTAAGTTTTCTCGATGTGTAATGAAATTTTGGACACATGAGTAAGATTTTTAATTCACATTGTTAGTTTTTAAAATTATGTTTCTCTTTTGCACAACACAGATAAGCCGTCCATACATAATGCTTTGTTTGGCACGAGAATATTTATAAACAGAGATGTGCCACAGTTGTTGGCTTTCCGGAACAGGTAATTACATTGATGTTGTGCTATGTGTGTATTATCTTTGAACTAACTACATGTTACATTTACTAGAAAACTTATTTATACATGTCACAGATATGAAGAGCAAGAGAGATATAGTGCAGGGGAATTCAGAATTGAAGAGTATTCAATTGACAAGCATGTTGTTACTCCTGCAAAGTTCATGCACGGTTGTGTGAAGAGAACAGTTGGAACGATTCGGAGCATTGAACCTGTCAGATAAAATTTATTGGTTTAAATATTATATAAATCTTATTGTGTCACCGACTTAAATCACATTAGTATTGCTGACATACGTTTTTTATTTAAATACAGGAATCGCATTGTGTAGTTTATACAAGAGTGCATAGTATACAATATGAGAATGGATGGGTTTATACAGGTTGCAAGGCATGTAGTACAAGAGTAATACCGATTGTTTCGAAAGTCAAGTCAGGCACGAAGAATGCGAAACAGTTGTGGTATTGCAAGAAGCATGGGGAGACGTATGCGGTTGTTTCTAAGTACGTGAAACAACATATCTACATATATATAAGTATTCGAATCCGTACATAAATATATAATAAGTAGTGCAACGGTTTACATGTTTTATATTTGATAATGTATGTTTATATTTGTAGGTTCAAAATCATTGTGTGCATATTTGATGACAGTGGTACTGCGCAAGTCGTGATCTTTGACAAAAGTGTACATGAGATGACAAGTGTGACAGCGTGGGAGATCATGGAGAGGGAGGACATGAACACAGACGAGTACTTTCCAGAAGACCTTAATCAGATTGTTGGAAGGAAATATCTTTTTAAAGTTTTCTTTTCTGACTTTAACAACAACAATAATAGTCATATATATCGAGCTGAAAAAGTGACCGAAGATGTTGATACAATCAACTATTTCAAGACTGGCTTTATGGAAGAGGAGGTTTAATTCATTTGTCACTTTAATATACTTAACAATGAGGTATGCTTGGTATGAGGTATATACTAATCGTTTTACATGATTTCAAAATAGGACGACGATGATGATGTTCAGAGTTTGGACCCTGACTCTATGTGTTCGGACGATGAACCAGAAACACAGTCTGCTGAAAACGGCGAGGTATTGTTTATTGTATTTTTAAGTGTTAATAAACACCATTGAATTCTAACAAACAATACAATTTAAACTTTTAATTCTTCCGACAAAATGTTTCAGGAACCGATAAATGAACCTATAGTTCCGTCCGTGGATACAGTAGATGATGATCCAGCGTTGAGTGTTGATGCCACAGGCGATACTATAACTCGACTGGATGATGCAGGCAATGGGACGCCAAGTCACAATAGCAGTACTCCAGCAGCATGTGATGGTAAATTACCAACAGACGAATTTGATGAGCAAGAGAAGCATACGGATGGTTGATGTTCCGTTCAGTTTTTTAATATTTTTGAACACTTTGGTTACGGTTTACAAGTTATTATTGTTATGAATATTCGTATCGTTTTCTGTCACCAAATCATTTACAATTCATAGTTTTTATGAATGTTCTTATTATTTTTTACGCCAAAACATTTACAAGTTATTATTGTTTTGAATATTCTTATTATTATTTTGTTTCAGTTATACTACACATATATGCATAAATAAGTCTGCTTTTTAAAAGGCACTTCATATCATTTACAATATTGTATACTTATTTTTCCTTATTTATTTATTTTTTTCTAATTTTGAATAGCTATAATAAACAAATAATTATGCAGTTCATACGTAAATTAAGTTGAAACAAGTTTAAAAATTAAATTAAACCTGATAAGGCTTAAAAAAAAGGATGTATCCACTTTGTATCCAAACGAAATTGAATACTTTAAAAATTTTGTTAACCCTGAAAATGTTTAAAAAAATATATATATTTTGAATTGTTAAAAATAAAGCAAATCTTAATAGCAACCCGAAAATGTCTTTCAAAATATAAACAAAAACATATCTCAATATTTTTAAAAGAGATACATACATTCCAAAATAAAATTCAAATTGATTTTTGACCTTCTAACTTCCCCTACTATGTGGTTAAATACCTTTTAATCATAATGCATTCCAACTTCTATACACGTTATCAAAGGAAAAAAGAAAAAAAAACCGCTGCTCTTAGCACGCATCATTCGTTTTTCAATAGTATGAAAATGGCTTCCACTATGAAGAGAAAAAGGAATAACGACAGAGAAGAGATAACAACTGTGAAGAAGCCAAGGTAAACATACTGATTGTATAACTAATCTATGTTAACATGTCATTTGTTTCACAAATAAATGAATACTAACAACATCTTAACAACAGAATGAACAGTGATGAAGCAAGCAAAGTGGAAGAACTTCATGAAAACAAAGGTACAGTTATAGATATTTGTTTTCCTAAAATACAATTTAAAAACATTATGTGTAAGTTAAAAAATTGTTTTGAATATCCACGTAGATGAGGTACAAGGTAACCGTAATGAACAGGTAGAAAAAAGCATATAGTCTATCTATGATTGGATGATTTCAGAGAGATCGACCATTAAAAAAAGGCAGTGGGAGCAAAAGAAGGATGAAGAGGCAGGGCAAAGAGAACAAAGAAGAAAATATAAGCAATTCTTGAGAGAAGTTAGACCTTTTAGGAAATCAGGGAGGAAGAAAAAAATCTAGAAGTCTATTCTTATGATGAAATTTATCTGTCATTCTCATCAGAAGACATTTAATTTCATGTTGATTTTGTTTAGTACCTAAAAACTATTAGAATGTCATAATAGCAGGTATTATGTGTTTTGTTTAAACTTTTGATTAAATGAATATGCTATGTTACAAATGTATACGGTCTTAGATATATGCAACGTGACCACAACTATAAAAAAAAAATCATCTGTTAAATAAAGACACATAGAATATATTATATAACAAAAACATCCCAGCACATATTGATTCAAAATATAGATATATAATCATACATATATTTAGGATGGACATACAAACAAGGAAGGAATAAATAAATAAATAAAATGAATTAAAAAAATAAGAATATTGAATCATTACGTTTTTATTTATAGGTTGATTTTTAGAATATAAACTCTAAAACCATGTTTTTGTAGAGTATAATCACAATCTTTATCTATAGTAAAGTCCGCATTCATTCATAAACTTAACTGAATTATAAATATCATAATAGAGAAATAAAATCATACATATATTTAGGATAAACACCCGATATAATATGAATTCTAAAAATATAAATTCTAAAGCGTAATTTACATAATATAAATTCTAAAAATATGTTTAAAGTATAACCACAATCTTTATCTATAGTAAAAGTGTAACAAATAAATATTGGTTTTCATTATATGATCATCTTCAAACTCTATAAATAAAGCCATATATTACCTGATGAAAATAAACCTCCATCTTCAACTAATGCTTCACTGGATAAGGATATACCAATTATTATTTTATCAGACGATGAAGAGGTATAATATCTAACTTAAATATTCATTTAAATTATATACGAAAGACAATATCTGATCATGTTTGGCATAATTATAGCCTAGCCATGCTGATCTGTTTAAAAAACATGATCCTCCATCTCCAACCAAGGACATACCAATTATCCATATATCAGACAATGAAAAGGTATCTTTAATAACATGCCCATACTTAGCAATTATCTTTAACGGAATTAAATACTTAAGCATTCGTTTCGCTTTTTTCAGCCTGTTTTACAGCCACGTAAGCGGCGTAGATTGGTTAAAAAAACCAAATCTATAGACACCACTTTTGTTGAGGTTATATCAGCAGATGCTGAGCAACCACATGTGTCTGAAGCACTAAAAAAAATAACATTGATGTACAGGAAGAAGATAAGGAGGTATGGATTAGCATAAGATTATCGTAAAGTGTTTTCTTGCGTTGTTATATTATAAATTACAACGTGTTATAATATTGTGTACTTTAATCCTAGGAGGCCGTTGAATCAGGGAAAACGGAAGCTAATTACATTGATGATGAAGCTATAATGGTATGAGTTAGCATTGCAATAGCGTATATCATTTTTTACACATAAATATATTAAAATAACAATATGTTTTTTTATGATGTGTACCTTAAACCCAAAAGTCTAATGATGCTGACCATGTTATAAGAAAAAGATCCAAAGAATCACATCCAACAGACAGCACAGGACGTAGAAAGTACATGTTGATTGATGAGGATACAGATGATGATTTTGAAGAAAATAAGGGCAATTCTGAGGATGGAGTTTGGGTAAACATCGACGATCTTGATGAACCCTTTTACCCTATAAAAGATTATAAACCCAGATATACTATCCCTGATGAACTTATCATTGAAGACTCCTCTACAGGTTGTTTGTTGGAAACCAATTGTATAGTTATTTTTATTTGTAACTTACTAAATACGTGTTAAATTAAAAGTTATATTTTACTTGTGTACTTTTTTATCTGATATTTTCAATAGGTGATTCAAGATATACATCAATTGATGAGGCTTATACTGATGTAGATGGTAAAGTACACAACATACATATTCATAGCAGCAACACATATGTAGGAGTATATATTTTTTTGAGTTTGTTTATTTATTTTTTATTTGTATTTAAACAGGCGATTCCAAATACACTGCACTGGATGAGACTGACATAGTCGACACTGACATGTGGAACGAGATGCCTGATATCGACAGAATAGTGCATGGTGAAAATATTCACAACAGAAATATAGATGAAGAAGCGTGGGAAGTTGATTCAAACGCGTATAGTGTCAGTTACGATTCTAATAACGATGATATAAGCAGCTTTATTAATGACGGTTCGACTGATTATGAAACAACTGATGATGATGATAGCGAGGATGAAATATGATGAAGCATAACAGGATTTTCCATATATTCAGTTTTTACGTTTTTTTTCTTATTTAGTTTGTCCAAGTTTATTCTCATTCGACGAGTACTATTTTTATACTACGAATATTTGTTATGTTTTTAAGGTTGGTGAGTTATAAATTCAATTACTTTCGCATATTTTTATGTCTACATTTTTTGTGTATATGATTTAGTAAGCACCATATGTATGTTTCATTAAATATGAACACATATAACAGATTCTGGCCCAGGAGAACAGGCCCAATAATAACTATTTTTGAATAAATAAAAATCTATATAATTGGTGAAATAATATAATCCATCAACATATATTCCTCCCATGGCATCATCAAACCCTAATATCTTTCAAGATCCAGACTCACCCGCGCCACACGTTAATTCAGTATGCCAAGATCAAACCATTCCTGCACAAAAATACGTTACAGAACCAAAGATTGTTCCTGCACATAAATCTGCTGCAAAACCTAAGCTGGAAAATGGGGTGCGTGATCGAAACAATAAAGAACCAAATACTAAGGTGGACGATGCATTGAGATTTCTTGCATCAGTGTTTGAAGAAGGTGGACCTTCTCAAAGTAATAAAGGTATGGCATATAAGTTTTATAAATTTTTTTGAATAAATATATGTTTTGATGTTAAGTTTATAAGTCCATGTATCTTTTACTTAATAGAAGAGTTAGACGAATCTATTCTCCTCGACTGGCTAAAACTAAATGTTGGAGATCCTCAAAGAGTCTCAACAAGTTCTCAATGGCATCCAGTCGAAACTCATGAAAGCAGAAGCTATGATTGACGAGATGCGTAAGATGGGTCATGAGGTAACTGGTGACTACCTTGTGGATCTAAACTTTTTCAGCGATAAAGATTGAAATTTCATCATCATCTTAGAAGTCATAGTTCACAAACTGCTTTTCTTTCAGTTTAAATAGTTGATGAATGTGATTGTTCACAAACTGCTTTTCTTTTAGTTTAAATAGTTGATGAATTAGTTTGATTTGGATTTCTGCTATGCTTTGAGACTGGATTTGATGTATTTCACCTGTTTTGTTACTGATAATACAATAAGATTTCACATCATTTATAAAAATATGTATATTGGATTTACAAAGTGTTGGATATATAAATCCTGAAAATGGTCTTCTAATTTGTTTGCTTTTGTATACATGTTGTTTCACCATTTAAATAGATGAAACTAATTATAGAATTTTGTATTTAAAGTTTTGTATGACATATCTTTAATATTAAAAAAAAAAAAAAAAAAAAAAAAAAAAAAAAAAAAAAAACGTGATAAACACTCATCTCAAATATAGGAACAAAAGACTTATACAAAAATATAGTCTATACTTATCATCCAAATTATATCTTTTATAAATTAATTATATCTCTTAAAAAATTCATTAGATAATACTTTAACTATCATATATTTTACAAAACTCGATATGCACATTCAAAAAGGATATTGTAGATAAGTGAATAAATAGAAAATTGCTAAATATTTATCTCGAAATTAAGAGCAAACGAATTATACAAAATATACATTCTATATTTACAAAATATACATTCTAAACGAATTGTACAAAATATACATTCTATATTCACAAAATATACATTCTATATTTATCATCCAAATTATACCTTATATACATTGAATGTATAAATTAGAAAATTCGATTTTTATTTATCCAATACTAATATTTTGTTAACATACATACTATTATATAGTAATAGATAAATACGGTATACCGAATTTTGTTTAAACTCGATAAACCCATTCAAAAGAATTTTGTATTTAAAGTTTTGTATGACATATCTTTAAAAAAAAAAAGTGATAAACACTCATCTCAAATATAGGAACAAAAGACTTATACAAAAATATAGTCTATACTTATCATCAAAATTATATCTTTTATAAATTAATTATATCTCTTAAAAAATTCATTAGATAATTTTATACTTTAACTATCATATATTTTTCAAAACTCGATAATGCACATTCAAAAAGGATATTGTAGATAAGTGAATAAATAGAAAATTGCTAAATATTTATCTCCAAATTAAGAGCAAACGAATTATACAAAATATACATTCTAAACGAATTGTACAAAATATACATTCTATATTCACAAAATATACATTCTATATTTATCATCCAATTTATACCTTATATACATTGAATGTATAAATTAGAAATTTCGATTTTTATTTATCCAATACTAATATTTTGTTAACATACATACTATTATATAGTAATAGATAAATACGGTATACCGAATTTTGTTTAAATTTAAAAAATATTCATTATAGGTCATGCAACTTTTCACCATCTATAAATGCTAATTCTATCTCACAAGCAATTTAACATCCACAAGCTTTTCCTACTTTCGTTTAGAAAAAAGAATAAAAATCCGATGGGCCGTGAGTTTTTCCTGCAATCAAGGTCGCCAATTAAACGCCCGAGGCGTACTTCCACACCAAACGAACCATCATCAAATTCAACACGAAACGAAGGGGTTGTGAGGTATTTTCTACCAATACGCTATATTGCTCAGCTTAGACGACTAATAGCAGTGATGGAAGCAGAAATCATAACCGACGAACAAACAATCTTGGAATGTAAAGAGGCAATTGATCAACGAAGGGAAAAGATATTGGAGTATCAAGAAAGGATAAACAATGTCATGAAACAAGTAGATACTTTGTAATGAAGTTTTATTTTATTTTATTTTATTTTATTTTATTTTATTTTCCCCTATCTACATTATTTTCAATTAAATTTGAAATTATTATCAATTTATTGTTTTGCATCCCATGCAAGTGTTAAATAATCACATATATCTATTTTTTGAATTATCAATTTATTATGTGTTAGATAGTTGCATAGTTATATTTTTTGCTTATCAATTTAATTTGTGTTAAATAGTTACATAGCTTTATTTTTTTAGTTGTAAAAAACTTAAACAAAAATACAATTGATATAACACATATGATGTCCACAAACATGATATAAATAATAGATACCATTCAATTTAAAAAGGATAATGATATTTCATATTTGTATTTAATATGTGTATACATAGGCGTCTTTATAGGAAATATGTATTTGGAAACTAATCAATCTTCCGATTAAATGTTGTGACTTTCCAATGTAAACATTGTGACTTTTAATTGTATTTATTATCCTCTCACAATTTTAAGTTATCTCCTACTTTAAAACTTCCATGGCATCATCATCATCAAATGCTGAATCAAAGACAGGTAAACGACCAAGAGATGATGATATTCATCCAATTCCAGACAAGTACAAAATTTTCGACATCCCCCATCATATATGGGATAAATGTCAATCAGGCGAATATGGAGCTGAACGAACATTGGTTGATCTCTACAACAAACGTATAAAGCTTCTCGAAGAACAAAACAAGAAGGATGAAGAAAGCATACGGGAACGACAGCAGAGAATAGATGCTCGGAATGCAACAATATCAGAAACACAAAACAAAATTATTGATATTTACAAAGATGTTGAAAACAGTCGATTTATTTCTTAGCATTTTATTTAATTTAAGATTTGTGATGTTATTTGGATTGTTGTTTAGATTATTTGAATAACAAAGGCTATGTTTTAGTTTTTTTTTCCGTATTCATATTACAATAACTAATAACTGTGTTTGTGGATATTTATTGAAGCATTCATGTGTGTATGTTACTGAGGTTACCTTAGTGCCAAATGCACTTTTTGATGCCTTCTCCGATCGGAGAGATGTTTCAAGCAAATCTGGCCGTCTCTAATCCTAAAGAAACAAAATAGAAATAAGTAGAATAAGTTACATATCAAACAACAAAATACTGTGCATAGAAAGCAACACAATTTGTACTGCTCGAAGGGTTTGTCCTATTAAAATTATGGCAGTTTGATGGATAGACACACACAAGGTGCAAGTTTTGGATATCAGTTTGTACTGGTCATATGTCATTGTTGTTCAATTTGATACACAATCAAGGATGTCATTGTTGTTTAAAACTACGGTACCTTCAGGGCTGTATTATTTATCATTTTTTAAGCCATGATTTCGTTAATTAAAAAAAATAAAAATAAAAAAAAATAAGAGGAGCTTAAGATAACATTACAGATAGTTAATAAAATATTTTATTGATGTGGTTGATCGACTTAGTTTAAATTGTTCAGCAAATAGATTAAGCAAATGGAGTAATCAAACATTGTATAGGAAACAACAAATAAAACAACTTAATTAAAAATACTCATCTTCATTGCGTTAGCTTCTTCCTCAGGAACGGCATCTTTGGTTTGAGCGAACAATTCTCCCAACGATTCAAGCAATACCCGATGCCTCACTTGAGTTTTCTTCAAAGCATCAAGCGAGTCCAATGCGACACCACGAGGTCCTAATGTTTCCATGTCAATTATCATCACTCGGTTCTTCGCTATTACCCTCCTTAGATGCTCGCAACAAGCGTGAATCAATTTTGCATAGGCCGCCTCTTCACCTGCCTGTTGCACAAACCACACACGCATGCAGTCATGCAATTTGGATGAGCCAGAGAGATTCATTAGATCATCTAAAATCTGGAATTGTGTCATTGAGAACAATTTTCCAGTAGATGGTTATCTTTTGAATTGTGCTCTAATATTTAAAGACCAAATCACATTTAAATATAATCAAACCCCCGTAATTATCTTATGGTTTAAGTATATGATAGGAACAAATCATTCCCAAATATAAGCAAATATTTAAATCAAAGTAATACAATACGTGTGTTACTTATAAAATGCTAATATTATGTTAGCATATATGCTATTATATAGTACTAGATAAATATAGTATACTGAAGTTTGTTTAAATTTAAAGTGTATTCATTATAGATTATGGGACTTTTCCACCATTAACAAACACTGATTTCATCTCAAAATAAACTAAACATCTACAAACCTTTTTCTACAACACTTTGATTTGCTGTACAACACTGGCAAATTTGCAGCATAAGCGTGGTATTATCAACATGACAACTGTATCAGAAGATTTGTGATGTTTGTTAAATGATTTTAACAAGAGGAAATAGATAGCAGCTCAAAATAAACAAGAGGTACACTGATTTCATCTCAAAATAAACTAAACATCTATAAACCTTTTTCTACAACACTTTGATATGTTGTACAACACTGGCAAATTTGCAGCATAAGCGTGGTATATATATAAACTAAACAACATATCAAACCTTTTTAACAAACACTTTTTCATAGAAGATTTTAACAAACACTGATTTCATCTCAAAATAAACTAAACATCTACAAACCTTTTTATACAACACTTTGATATGCTGTACAACATTGGCAAATTTGCAGCACAAGCGTGGTATATATATAAACTAAACGGCATATCAAACCTTTTTAACAAACACTTTTTCATAGAAGATTTTAACAAACACTGATTTCATCTCAAAATAAACTAAACATCTACAAACCTTTTTCTACAACACTTTGATATGTTGTACAACACTGGCAAATTTGCAGCATAAGTGTGATATTATCAACATGACAACTGTATCAGAAGATTTGACAATTCGACCGAGTGGAAGACCACAAAAAACACATAGAATTAGAGGCAACACATCGTATATACAAAGTGTAGAACCCATTCGTCGAGGGGCCGACCACTGATTTACCCAGTCCAGACAAGTATTTCAATTGTCTGAAACTACGCATCATGATATTTACTGACTATATTTGCTTACAAAGGCGATTACTTAGTTATATTGATATGCCTTCATTTTGCAACAGATGTTGGTAGTTTCAGTATACGGCCGACACGCACACCTTCTCAAACCAAAACAAAGACAGACAAAGGAATCAACCAACAAACAAGCTGTGCACATCCAACACCAGCAAAGAGACCAAGAGGGCGTCCATTCAAAGACCCAACCAAAACACGTAATACAATTATCATTCGTTCAACAAGTGATTAAGAAATATTTCACTCATTATCTGTTACTCATGCACTTTCGTTGCAGCGATACCTAAAGAGCCCACGTACCTTGGTACCATCCAGTCTGGTGTACACATTTCAAAACGCAAATCACAAAGACTACATGATAAAATAAGAACACCTGCGAAAAAAATACCGAGACGCGAGGGTCTAAATACTACTGCCTCAGCAAACAATCAGGATGAACAGAAAAATATATTTAAGAACTGAAGTTAGGAATCCACCGCAATTGTTGGGACAACTTATGAACGGTGAACATCCAAAAAGCAAGGATTTCGTTGATAACATTAGGCGATACAATTCAATGTTTTCATTCACATCCATGGGTGCAAGACAAGATACGTCTGTTAACCAGGGAGAAAATTACCACAGAATGGGAAGTCTGTTGCCAGAGGGCGATAGACCCCCTGTTTTTGCGCAACTATATATTTACGACTCACGGAACGAAATACAAAACAGAATTAATTCGGTCAGGTATGCCACCATTAATTATTACATCAATAAGTTCATGTTGTTTGTGCATTCATTCCGTAAGCAGCAATATATTAATATAATTATATTCGTTTTATACAGCACCATCGATGGCACATCAACTTCAAGTGACTATGTCATAGACCACCAATTGACTGTTGATTTACGCGACATGCTGGATACCATTAATCCATTAGTTGGTCAGTTCAGAATGGCTGGAGAACGGTTGGTCAGGAGTGGTGATGAAAAAAGGTTCAAATTACGCCTTATCGGTACAAGAGAGCGGGATGGTAGAAATTATAACCTACCTACAGCTGATGAGATTGGAGGTCTCATAGTTGGGGATTTTGACACGACAACTAATAAAAGAGACATTATTTTACACCCACAAGAGGGAGGTCTTAAAAGAATTAGTGAATTGCACCCGTCATATCTGGCATTGCAGTACCCATTGTTGTTCCCTTATGCAGAAGATGGTTACTTGACAGATATATACCACGTTGGTGTTACTGATCATACACCAACAAACAAGAAAACGAGAGTCACAATGAGGGAATATTTTGCGTATCGTCTGCAGGAAAGGACGGGTGTTTTCTCGATGATACTCAATGCAAAGAGACTATGCCAACAATTTATTGTTGACGCATACACTATGATAGAATCTGAAAGGATGTCGTATATTAAAAATCAACAGAAGGATTTGAGAAGTGAAACATATTCTAAACTTGCACAATTGGCGGAGGAGGAGGACTCTGGGGTCACGTTACGAGGGAAGAAGGTTATATTACCTTCGTCATTTACGGGAAGTCCAAGATACATGATGCAAAATTATTTAGATGCAATGACAATATGCAAGGTTTACGGATATCCTGACCTGTTTATCACATTTACGTGCAACCCAAACTGGCCGGAAATTGCACGTTTTGTCGCAGATAAGGGATTGAAGTCTGAAGACAGGCCTGATGCGATAACAAGAGTCTTTAAACAAAAGCTAGACTCCTTAATGAGAGATTTTAAAGACCGGCATTATTTTGGACATTTGAAAGCAGGTATAATCATCACACATCTATTAGCGAATACAGACTAATTGCATCAATTATTATTAATTGTGTACCTTACTTAACATTAAGCGAATACAAACTAATTGCATTGACTACTATTAATTGTATGCCATACTTAACATTATCAACCTAATGCAGTTGTTTATACTGTGGAGTTTCAGAAAAGAGGCCTACCACATGCCCATATTCTGCTTTTCCTGGAAGAACGTGATAAAATCAAGACAACAAGACAAATTGATCATTTTATTTCAGCAGAAATACCAGATAAAAATGAAGATCCTGAACTGTATGAGATCGTTACCGATCATATGATGCATGGACCATGTGGCCCCAAGCGGCCAACTTGCCCGTACACGGTAAATAACAAATGCACAAAGAGATTCCCCAAAGAATTTAACGATTCAACAGTCATAGATGAAAGTGGTTACGTACTTTATAAAAGGAGGAACGACGGTTGTACAATAACAAAGAGTGGGACAGAATTACACAACGGATACGTGGTACCTTACAATCCTGGGTTGCTGAGACGGTACCAGTCACATATTAACGTGGAGTGGTGCAACCAGATGGGTTCCATAAAATATCTTTTCAAATATATAAACAAGGATCCAGACAGGGCCACGACGGCTGTAGAAGACCAAGAGATAGACGAGGTCAGTGATTACTACGATTGTCGATACCTTTCGGCTTGTGAAGCGGCGTGGAGGATTTACAAATTTGACATCCATTACTGATTCCCTCCGGTTGAGCACTTGCCATTTCATTTAGAGGGCGAACAATCGGTTATATTTGATGCTTCGGACAGCATTGACTGTACGTTGGATAAGGCATCCATAAATGACACAAAATTTGTCCAGTGGATGAAAACAAATCAGACGGATGTAGAAGCAAGAACTCTACTTTACCACGAGTTTCTGCAGCACTATGTATGGAAACAAGAGGAAAGGATTTGGTCAAAGAGACAGAAAGGTACGTGCATTGGACGTGTACATCACGTGTCACCATCATCCGGGGAGCTGTTCTACTTAAGAGTCTTGCCTAACAAAGTACCCGGCGCACAAGACTGGGTCGATTTTAAAAAATTTGAAGGTGTTACGTACAATACATACAAAGAGGCATGCCAGGCACGAGGTCTACTGGAAGATGATAAGGAATATATTGATGGGTTGTTAGAAGCCAGTTTATGGGGGTCGGGAAACTACCTGTGGAAGTTTTATGTCATACTGATTATAACGGATTGCATGTCTCGACCAGAATTTGTTTACGAAAAGACATGGGAAGTGATGGCTACCGACGTACTACACGCAGAACGAATAAAAAGAAATGATCTAGGTGTGAATTTTTTAATATAATAGAATCTGTTAATAACTACCCATTTGTATAACTAATATAATTATAACTCTTGATAAATGCTTTGTTAAATTAAGCTAAAAAACGTGCATTTAAATTTTGCAGATTTGGACCTTTCAGACGAGCAAAGAAAGAACATATGTCTTACATATATCGAGCACATGCTCCTTTGTAACAATAAAAGTTTAAGGAGCATCCCAAACATGCCTTTCCCAAACGAAATGTTCCTTATGGCACATTACAATAGGCTGGTATCGGACGAGTTAAAATACAACAAGGACGAGTTACGTGAACAACATATCAAACTCTTTGGTACGTTAACAAACGAGCAAAGAAATATATATAATACTTTAATGGACGCTGTTAACGGCCCAACAGGAGGTATGTTCTTCGTATACGGATATGGGGGCACGGGTAAAACTTATCTTTACAAGACATTGTCTGCAGCAATTAGATCGAAAGGAGATATAGTTTTGAATGTCGCATCAAGCGGTATAGCCGCACTTTTGTTGGAAGGGGGAAGAACGGCACATTCTCGGTTTGCAGTTCCCATCAATGTGGTCGATGATTCTATGTGCCATATCCCAGCAGATAGTGAGCTAGCCGAGCTTATAAGGATGTGCAAATTAATAATATGGGATGAAGCTCCAATGACACATAGACATTGTTACAAAGCGTTCGATAGGACACTAAGAGACATATGTAGACCACACCCAACAACCCCATCGGAACAAATTGTGGAAAACTGGAAGGGGTGGTTGAATAGTTTTACGTCCTTTTTAAATTTATTGTGAAAAATTTATTTTCTTTTTAAAACTTAGATTCGAATTTTATGTGATCTCAATTCTTGAACAATATGAACAATACGTATATAAGTAAATATAACTAAGTAATGCAAGTAAGGTAATAAAATGAAATGAAAGATAGAGATGGAAAGATCTAACCGAGAGACAAGAGATTTATAGTGGTTCGGCTACAAGGACACCTTCCTTGCCCTACTCCACTCCCCGAGAACCTAACTCGAGAGTTTTCTTCACTATGTCAACAAGCTCCCTTATGGCGGAGAAAACCTTTACACAACTTTAGCTTACACCGGCTTAACGACACAAAGCTAGATGTCGAGTTCTAATCGTAGCTAGAACCAATCTCACACCTTAAACACGACTTAATCACACCTTCTTCTTCACGACTAGTTCACGACTTTTTCACGACTTCTTCACGACTTCTTCACAACTTCTTCACGACACTTCACGACTAACTACAACCTATGTTCACTACTACTTCTTCACACCTTCACTACTTTCACACCTTAACAACACAACTTCTCTACTTACACACTAACCTATCCCAAATAATTATACACACAACTATCTAATAACAATACACAACTTATATACAAATATATGTGATGACACAAACAACTTAGGTATCTAAGTTGCAATACTTCTTCTTTAGTTGTTGAAGGAGTATTCTTCTTTTGCACTTGAATGGAGGAAGCTTGGATCACTTAGAAACCAAAGCTTAAGATTATATGATCAAAGGATTTTGAAGATATGAAATGTGATTTAAAACAGAAAGTTTTAGTGTGCAAAAGGTGAGTAAAAGTCCAGGAGAAGACTGGTATTTATAGGAGAAAAATTGGACAGCTGAAAGTCTACTGGAGCGGGGGCGGTCCCCTTAAATAGGGGGCGGTCCCCTTAATAATTAAGGGGGCCGCCTAGTAAAATTAAGGGGGCCGCCCCTTCTGTCCGTTGGCCAATTTTGTCCTTTTGTGGGGAAGGTTTTTCTGGAACATTTTAACTGATTTTGGTTAAAAATTTGAATTCATATTTTTATAAAAGATTAAACATTTTTATTTAATGCCAAAAATGTTTTTCAAAAATATATAAAATGTTTTTGATGTTTTATAAAAAATCTAGTTATTAAGAAAATGTTCCTTTGATCATATAATGCATTAAGCACTTGTTTATTCATACCTTAAGTGATTAAGTTGTAGAAGTGAATATTTACAACTAAATACTTGTTTATTTGATAAGTTTATGTTTAATGAGTTTATATTTTGTGATCATTAAAACATAGGGATATGAATAATGTTTTTAGGCATTATTTATGTCAACAATCTCCCCCTTTTTGATGATTACAAAACTTAAACTTATTAAATCTAAAAATTTATTTTTGGACAAGTATTTAGTGAGTTTACATTCACTTCTCCCCCTTTTTGTAGAATCAAAAAGGTTATGCCGACAAGTTTTAGAAACTAAATTTGTCGGGACGAGAACTCCCCCTTGATGGTTACTCCCCCTCGTTCGAGGGCACCAAGGAGACGAGCTATGGAAATCTTGGCTGCAAAAACAAGTTAGGAGACACAAGATACATATACATAGCAAAAATATTTAGAACAACCAACTAAAACATTCAAGATGATCATATAAAATATGAATCATCATTACATTTCATAACATACTTTGAAACATAATGATTACAACAAAACTAGAAATACTAATGCTTCTCATATTGCCAAAGAGAGCGATTGGACTTGCTTGCAACACAAAAGGGTGAGGGATTTTATTTTGAGGCGGAAAGCATATGGATGGGTTTTAGTTATGTGATGTTGAGGGAAATGGAGCGGATCCATTGATGTTATATCGTTGTAGTGGAGGAATGGGATAGGGACGAGTGAGTAGATATTCGATCCAAGAAATATCTTCACTTAGGTGGAGGATTTGTTTTTGAAGGAAGATGCAACAAGGGCAATAGTGGGTGTGGTTTGTAACATGATCCAAGTTAAGAGAGTGGGGTAGGCAATTTGAGTAAGGTGAGGATGGAGGTTGTCCCTTGTTGCGTTGTGTGAGGTGCATAGCAAGGAGATCATTAAGATCATGGATTTGGTTAATCTCTTCATGAAGCTTATGTCTTTCATGAATGGGGATTTGGTTATTTGGTGGAAATGGATGATATTGGGGTGAAAGGTTTGATGTTTGACCAAGGTGATGAGGGTTTTCAAGTATTCCATTGAAGTTGGTTTGTGGTTTAGGTGAGTAGTTTGGAATGAATGTGGAAGTTTGGCCAAAATGGTAGGGTTTGTGAAATGGTTCAATGGAGTGAGATTGTGATCTTGGAGAGTAGTTGGGGATGAATGATGATGGAGGTGTTGGTTGTCTAGTTGTGATGGGCTTGTGGTGAGGGTTAGGTTTTCTTTTCCACCCGGGTTTTAAGGTCATCCTTGCTAGCTTAGAGGTTTTTGGTTTTGGGTTGATTGAGGAAGACATGATGGGATGATTGAATGTGGTGATATATGGGGTTATTTATAGTGGAGGATTTGTGTTGTTTTGGAATGAATAGGCTTGTTGGGTGATTAGGACAAAATGTGTTTGTGAATTTGGGGAAGTATAGGATCAAATGGGCTAAAAAGCAGAAAAAGATTCTCTGAACTCGTCCAGCAGATGGCCGGTCCCCTTAATTATGGGCGGTCCCCTTAATAATTAAGGGGGCCGCCTTATAAATTAAGGGGGCCGCCCATCTGGTACCTTTCTGGGTTCCAGAAATGGGTTTTTCTGCATGACTAGTTCACGACTTCTTCACGACTTCTTCACGACTTCTTCACAACTTCTTCACGACACTTCACGACTAACTACAACCTATGTTCACTACTACTTCCTCACACCTTCACTACTTTCACACCTTAACAACACAACTTCTCTACTTACACACTAACCTATCCCAAATAATTATACACACAACTATCTAATAACAATACACAACTTATATACAAATATATGTGATGATACAAACAACTTAGGTATCTAAGTTGCAATACTTCTTCTTTAGTTGTTGAAGGAGTATTCTTCTTTTGCACTTGAATGGAGGAAGCTTGGATCACTTAGAAACCAAAGCTTAAGATTATATGATCAAAGGATTTTGAAGATATGAAATGTGATTTAAAACAGAAAGTTTTAGTGTGCAAAAGGTGAGTAAAAGTCCAGGAGAAGACTGGTATTTATAGGAGAAAAATTGGACAGCTGGAAGTCTACTGGAGCGGGGGCGGTCCCCTTAAATAGGGGGCGGTCCCCTTAATAATTAAGGGGGCCGCCTAGTAAAATTAAGGGGGCCGCCCCTTCTGTCCGTTGGCCAATTTTGTCCTTTTGTAGGGAAGGTTTTTCTGGAACATTTTAACTGATTTTGGTTAAAAATTTGAATTCATATTTTTATAAAAGATTAAACATTTTTATTTAATGCCAAAAATGTTTTTCAAAAATATATAAAATGTTTTTGATGTTTTATAAAAAATCTAGTTATTAAGAAAATGTTCCTTTGATCATATAATGCATTAAGCACTTGTTTATTCATACCTTAAGTGATTAAGTTGTAGAAGTGAATATTTACAACTAAATACTTGTTTATTTGATAAGTTTATGTTTAATGAGTTTATATTTTGTGATCATTAAAACATAGGGATATGAATAATGTTTTTAGGCATTATTTATGTCAACACAAATATTCGGACGAAAAGTAGTTTTATTCGGAGGTGACTTTCGACAAATCCTTCCGGTCATCACGAATGGTTCAAGACATGATATTGTACATGCGTCAATAAAATCTTCTTACCTGTGGGAGCATTATACAGTACTACGATTGACTATCAACATGAGGCTTGGAACAAGTTCAAATGATTCCGAACGTAAAGAAATTGTGAAGGATTATACAAACACTTGGGATGTGAATCTTAATAATGTGTTTGGGATATTTATGTATGAATGTGATGTAGTATGCGGAATCTACTATAACACACTTAAAAGAACACAAAGGTGATGAGTATGTAAACGTGAGTTATAATGAACAATGAACACAACTTTAGTAACACAAAACGATTCAATATTATTGATGAAATAATACGGATGATCTAACTATCACCAGGATTACAAAGTAACCTTGAATCTTTGATTGTAAAGGATTTGTGAATTTAGTAACTAAGTTACTAGAGAGATGTTATGGTTTTAGGATATTAGTTGGAAAAAAGCTTATTCAGAGCTTACTACAAAGGTGGTGACTAAGGGCTCCTTTTATAGGATAAGGACCCCTTATTACAAGTTGTCAAGTTGTTGAATATAATAAGATACTTGGACTTTCTAGCCTACAATTAAATACAACTACCAATGCAACTACTCTGTATATTCTTCTGCACAAACATGGAAGACTGAACTACTTCTACATAACGTATTACATTATACAAAGACTAATAATACAACAAATATCTACAAATAAATATCTATCAACTTGATCATAAACTTGGCAGGACCTTCATTAACTAGCAGTACCTTCTCACCCAGAAGGTACTGTTAGTACATCTTCAACTCTTTCAAAATCAACTAGCAGGCTCAATACTTCATTCAACAGGCTCTTTGACTTGAACATTTTATTCCCAACAATCCTCCCCTAAACTTGTTATTTCCTTTAAAATACACAAGTTTCTGATGAATAAAATACATACCTTGAGGATCTGAGGGAACTTTTCCAAAAACCTTTACTCTCTGTTCTTCCTTTTTCTTTCACATTGCTCAAATATGCTCCTCAGCAAACTTTGAACAACTTCTGAATTTTCTTCATCTTTGTCACATCTTAATCTCTTGGAGATCATGGTTGTAAGAACTTCATAGCTAAGTGGATACTCTTTCTCAGCCAACATAAAGAGTTCAATCCCACTTTGTGTGTAAAGATGATGAATACTGCTAAGGCTTAGAAATTCCCATGTTGTTGAAGGATCATGATATGGAAACTTCCAATGAACATCTTTTGGATTAGGATCATACATCCTATTAAACTCTACCCATAGTTCCTGTTCCTTAACATCAGTACTAGAATTTGTGTCTAGCTTAATTTTGAACTAGATTCCACAATTCTTCTAAGTCAGCTCTATCACATGCTCTAATCAGATTTTCAAAATTCTTGAAGATAGCAGTTTGTCCTCCAACCCTAGCTATTTTCCATGACTTTCCTAATCTATCATGGTGAATCTCCCAATCAATAATAGGGTGTCTAGACCTAATTGGATCAGCATGTATAATTGTTGGCAAAGTAATTAACATTTTACTTGCTTGCTCTGAATCCAATTTTGCTTCTTCTTTCTTCTAAGCATCTTTCTTTTTCATTGAAGGCTTTGCATCAGATGGAATCTTGTAGTAAAGAGACTTGTAGGCATTCATATAAAGGAAATGAATTTCTTCAGCAGTTTTCTTCTTCAGTTGGGATTCAGTCCAATTGGCTTGATTCCTTAGAAACTTCTTCATAAAATTCACTTGATCTTTTGGAGTTAAGCCCACCTTGAAACCTCTTTTCTGACTTTCATGAATCTTTTGAAAAATATCATCCAGAGCTGCTTCTCTATACTTTTTGTTGATAAATGTTTCAAGCTCTGCTGTTTTCTCTTCAGTAGAAAGATTCTGATCATCCATAATTATAGAAGCCTGACCTCTTATTATTGGATCATTTGCAATAATCCATTGCATCTGTGCATCAAAAGTTTCTTGAGCAGCTTGTGTTTCAAGAAGAGTTTGAGCATCATCTTTTTGCTCTTGCATTTCTGCAAGCAGTCTTGAAGCTTCAAATGCTTTCTGCACTTCTTCTTCATGAATCCTTTTGGAGACTTCTTCATCTATAGCCATCTGTACTTGCTCTGTTCTTTTCAACTTTTTGGGCTTTGGTTCATCTTCAACCATAATGCTCTTGCCCTTATCTTTTGGAGTTGGTTCTTGAGATGGAGCAGTAGATTGCTCATCAGCAATAAATAACCTCCCTTGAACAAATAAATTCCCTTGAGGGTGTAATTCCCTCTTTCTTTTGTACACATGATCAGCAGTACCTTTGTAGTCCATAGCCAAAAGCCTCTCAATCCTAGCAGGCTCTTGCTCTGCTTCAGCAGGCTCTTTTGAACTAGCAGGCTCTTGCTCTGCACCAGCAGGCTCTTCATCATAAACCTGAGTTCCTTCATGAAAATCAAATTGAGCCTCCTCTTCATCTTCAGAACTATCCATCCTCCCCTTTTTGGAAGAGTGACCCAAACCTTCAGCATCTGATCTTGAAGAACTAGATAAAACAACCTTTGAAGATCTTTTACCCTTTAGCTTCTTCACTTCATTCTCCAATTTCTTTACCCTCTTAACTAACTTGATGTTGATCTCAGAAAATTTCGTGTTCTGACTTTTAAGAGCATCTTCTAAGAGCTTCACCTTCTCTTTTAGTTCTTTCACTGTCTGAGGAGATTGGGATGGTGATACATGATGTGATGGTGTTGGTTCTTCAGGATGTTGTGGTAACATTTCATCAAAAAGTGGTATTTCTTCCCCTTTGAAACCAATTCTCATGTTTGAAAATACTTTGTGAGAAAGTTTTGGTGTTTCATAAAGTGAGTGTGGGGGAAGCAACAAATGTTTTGATTTTGCAATGATGCATTAAATAAATCTTGGATACATCAAAAACTTTGTTTGGCTATCCACATTTTTAACCAATCCTTCAAAAATATGTTTGGAAAAATTGAATTTTCTGTTTGTTGCCAAGCAAATGAGAGCAGAAGCCATGTTTCCACTAAATTGCTCCCAAGAGGTTTTCTTTTGGCTCAAACAATGAAGGATTGTATGGATCAAAAATCTCCATTGTGGAGTAAAATGCTTTTTAAGAAAGGTGAGTTTTGTAGAATCAGCATTATACCCCATTCTTTCCAAATTTTCAAAAATTTCAGTATCAGGCAATTGACTAATACCATCTGAATCATCCAAATGAAGATGTCTTCTTATGGATGACTCAGTAAGAGTCAAGGGTTTGCCATCCACTTTGGCTTTTATTCTTTGGTCCCCATTTTCAGAAGTTTTAACTTTAGCTGTTTGCCAAAATTATAAAATTTGAGATTCATAAATAGTGGGATTTACAAGTAAAGCAAACCTGATGTAAGACTCATTTAAAAAGTCCACTATTTGATGAAAAGAGGCATTATCCTCAGACTTTTCCAAAAATGCTAATTGATTGTGACGTTTAACGAAGGTTAGAATAGCCATGGTGAAAATTAATGAAAATCTTGATTATGATGGTGGGATTTGTTGGTGGTACTGGTAGAAGATGAATGATTAGAGTTAATTGTGATAGGGACTGATAAAAGATATTATGAGAGAATTACTTTTAACCGACAATAAGAAAGATTATAATAAGTAAATGAAAAGGCGGTTAAAAAGATCTTTTATATGTGAAATATAATATAATATAATCATCAGTAATTTACAAAATTACCCCAACGGCTAATTTTAACTACCAGGCCCAATGGCTATAACTTTTTCTGACAGGCTCAAACGGTTATCTAGCAGTACCATTTTACTCTAGCAGTACCAAAATTTGAACTACCAGTACCTTTGAATAAAATTTTTACTTGGCAGTCTCTTTTAAATTTTAGCAAAAATCCCTTATAGTTTTTAGCAAACTATCAACTATCAACGGATTTGATTTGTCTTTACCAAAAGCCGTTTGCTTATGGACTAGTTAACTATTTACTGTTAAGTATGGTTAGTTAAATACCATATAGTTTTTGGTAAACTATCAACCATCAACGGATTTGATGTGTCTTTACCAAAAGCCATTTGCTTATGGACTAGCCAACTCTTAAGTTTGTAAAACTTGGTGAGTTGAATACCAATTCCATGTTGACCTGAAAGATGGTGCAATTTCCTTGGATGGAGGAAATATAAGAGGCAATGATGCTGTGTATCTTGGATGCTTGGTTCAACAAGTGAAATCATCTATCAGCATGCTTTTGCTTTGAAACTTTCCTTAGTTTGATCTAGATAGAACTTTCTCCTTTAGGAATGCTTCATCCCTTCCGAATATGTGATCTAATCTTATCATTTTCAATCTCTGCATCATCTTGTATGCTCTTGTCTTTTCCTTTCATAACTTGGTTTTTCTTCCATTCTGGGCTATTATTTCCTCCCCTGAGATTGTTACCTCCCCTGAGATTTAAATAACCTATATTTCTCTTTTTGTTTGGAAGATCTCTTGTTTTGTTATCAACCTGAAATTTGTTAGTTGCAATCCAAAAGAACAAAGTGCAAAGCACTTGTTTTATAGCATTGTAAACATTTAATCATCAAGATGAACAAAACATAGCTAACTTTATACTAGCAGGACCAATTATGAACTGACAGTACCTTTTGACTAACTAGCAGTACCATGTTTAAAAGCCAATACCAGATATTTTTATGTACAAAAACACATGTTTTTCAAAGATTAATCATTCCAATACCTCCTACAAGGTATTTGAATCTACCTAAATCAAAAGCTTTGGTGAGAAGGTCTGCATAATTCTTTTCAGAATCAATTTTAACAACTTGTATTAACCTTTTCTCATTGCAATCCCTTATGAAATGGTGTCTGATTTCAATGTGTTTTGTTTTTGAATGTTGAACTGGATTTTTAATGATACAAATAGTACTGCTATTGTCAATGTAAATAATGGTGTTAAGAAAATTGTACCCATAGTCAAGCATTTGATTTTGGATCCAAAGAACTTGCCCACAACAACTTGCACCAGCAACATATTCTGCTTCAGTTGTAGAGTTGGCCACCATTGTTTGTTTTCTTGCATTGCCAAGATATGAGTCTGCACCCAAGAAATTGACATCCACCAGTTGTGGATTTTCTGTCTAGAGTTGCACCAGCATAGTCACTATCAGAATAAGCCACCAAATCAAAAGATGATTCCCTTGGATACCATAGACCCAACCTAGGTTGACCCTTGAGATATCTAAAGATTCTTTTGACTGCTGTGAGATGAGAAACTTTGGGATGTACTTGAAACCTTGCACATACACATACTGAGAACATGATATCTGGTCTTGATGATGTAAGGTACATCAAAGACCCAATCATTGATCTATAATTATGCAAATCCACATCTTCACCCTCAGCATCTTTTAGTAAACCTTTTTCTGCATCCATTGGTGTACTTGCAACCTTAGAATCAGCAAACTGAAATTTCCTTAGGATCTCTGCTACATACTTATCTTGGCTGATAAATATGCCTTCTTTTGATTGTTTCACTTGGAGACCCAAAAAGAAAGTAAGTTCCCCCATGGAACTCATTTCAAACTTACTATGCATAAGTTTTTCAAATTCTACACACAAGTCTTGGTTTGTGGATCCAAAGATAATGTCATCAACATAAATTTGCACCAGCAAGATGTCTTTCTTGGTTCTTTTGATGAACAAAGTTGGATCAATCTTGCCTCTTTGGAATCCATTTTCTAATAGATAGCAAGCCAATGTTTCATACCATGCCCTAGGAGCTTGGTGTAGACCATAAAGAGCCTTGGTAACCCTATACACCTTGTCTAGATACTCTGCATCAATGAAGCCTGGAGGTTGAGAAACATACACCTCTTCTTCAATAGTACCATATAAGAAGGCACTTTTAACATCCATTTGGTAAACAGTGAAGCCTATGAAAGAAGCATAGGCTAAGAATAGCCTGATTGCTTCAAGTCTTGCAACTGGAGCAAAAACCTCTTCATAATCTACCCCTTCTTCTTGAGTATACCCTTGGGCCACCAATCTTGCTTTGTTTCTGATCACAATCCCCCTTTCATCTTTCTTGTTTCTGAGCACCCATTTGGTTCCAATTGCCCAATGACCATTTGGCAAATCAACCAATTTCCAAACCTTCTGAAGCTTGAATTGAAGAAGTTCTTCTTGCATTGCTTCAACCCAACTTGCATCATCTAAGGCTTTGTTAATGTTTTTGGGTTCAGCTTGTGAGAGAAAACATGAAAACAGGCATATGTTGGCAACTTCATGATTCTTTTCTTCATAAATAGAGGAGATAAACCCTTCTTGGTCTGAAGTCAAGACTTGAGATCTTGTTCTTACACCAGAATCAAAGCTACCAATCACATCATCAGTGGAGTGATCTTTGAGAATTCTTGTGTTGTGTGTTGTAGGAACTTCATAGGTAAATGAAAGATTGCCAATCCCCACTTCTTCTGGTAAAGAATCATCTGTTTGAACATTTAATGGCTCAGCAGTACCAATTTATGAACTGGCAGTACCATTTGGTGAACTAGCAGTACCATTGTCATTTGCACTACTTTCTTGATTCTCTTGACCCTGAGTTCCATGATCATCTTCAGTACCATCATTTGTTGTATTTGAAGGTTCTTCTTGACTTGAAGATAAATCCAAACCTTTCCAAATTGGCATCCAGATGTAATCTTGATCTTTAGGTGTTTCAACATTGTCTTCAAAACCTGCATTATCATTAGTATTTGTACCTGTAACAGGCACATAATTCATAGATTCTGAAAGCCTATCAATGTCAAACATCCAATCTGGCCCAATGCCTTTCACATTTGTTAGTTTCTCTTGAAACTCTATGTGAAGATTTTCTTCCACTAGCCTAGTGCAACTATTATACACTCTATAGGCCTTACTTTGCAAAGAATACCCTATCAAATAGCCTTCATCAGCTTTTCCTTCAAACTTTCCTAAATGATCTTTGGTATTGAGAATAGTGACATGACATCCAAAAGGTCTCATAAAACTTAAAGATGGTGTTCTACCAAAGAAAAGTTCATAAGGTGTCTTTTTATGTGGTTTTATCACAAGAACCCTGTTTTGCACATAACAAGCAGTACCAACTGCTTCAGCCCAAAATGAAATAGGTAACTTAGAGTCTACTAACATTGTTCTAGCAGCCTCTATAAGTGTTCTATTTTTCCTTTCTGCTACTCCATTTTGCTGTGGGGTTCTAGCTACACTAAATTCTCTTTTTATTTCTTTTTCTTTGCAAAATTCATCCATAACCCTATTCTTGAATTCTGTCCCATTGTCACATCTGATTACTTTTACTTTCTTATCAGCTTGGTTTTCTACCTCAGTTATATAAGACTTAAGAATCTCACTAGTTTCATGCTTAGATCTTAAAAAGAAAACCCAAGAAAATCTGCTGTAATCATCAGTAACTACAAGACAATATCTTTTACCATTCAAGCTATTCACATTAGTAGGACCAAAAAGATCCATATGAAGCATGTATAAAGCTTGAGAAATTGAGTTATGGGTCTTGGGCTTACAAGAAGCTCTATGTTGTTTGCCTTTTAGACAATCAACACAGGTTTGGTCATTTTGAAAAATCTTTTTGGGTAAACCTCTTACCAAATCATATTTTGCAATTGTATTGATTGTTTTAAAGTTTACATGACCAAGCCTTCTATGCCAAAGCATAGATTCATCCAATGAGGCTTTTGCTACTAAACAAGTTAAACTCTCCTTAGGATCAATGTTCTTTAAATCAAAACTGTACATATTGTTCCTTTTTGGGATTTTAAGAAGGATCTGATCTTCATCAGGCATTTTAAAATCAGAGGAAAGAACCATACATTCATTGTCAGTAAAGAGAACATTGTTCTTTTTGTCACACATTTGTGAGACACTAAGGAGATTAAACTGAAGTTCTTTCACAAAGTACACATTTTCAAAATCTAATTTACTGGTTTTGATAGTACCTTTACCAGTAATCTTTCCTTTGATTCCTCCCCCAAAGGTAACATATCCTCCATCAAATGTTTTGAAGTCTGTGAGGTAAGACATGTTACTTGTCATGTGCCTTGAACATCCACTATCTACATATCCTTTATCAGCCATATCATTGGAATGTTCCTGCACATGAATAAACATATTAGTTTCCTTGGGGTACCCAAGCCATGACAGACTTGGGTTTGCCTCTTGCATCAATGTAATCAAAGCTTTTTAGGATTGTTGATGCACCTTTTGATTGGAGTGGTTTCCATATCCAACATGCTGAGGACTTAACAGCATTTTCCTTTTTAATCCATTTTGTGGTCTTGGGTCTATCAGTACCAATTTTAGCAGTACCATTTGGTCTAGCAGGACCTTTTGGTTTTGGTCTCCAAATTTGTGTTTTGACCATAGATTTCTTTTGTATAGGACTATTCACAACTTTTGGTGCATATTTGAAAGTGTTTCTTGCACCCTTATCAGTTGGTTTTGAGTTAACAGGCTTATTTTGTCTAGCAGTATGTTTATCTTTTGGTGTGTTAGACTTCACAAAACATTTTCTGGGGTTTGTTCCATTTGTTTTAGACTTTGATTTACTCCTAGAAACCCAGTTGTTACAATAAGCATGAGTATGATTAAAACTACCACAGTAATAACAAGCCTTATTGTACATAACAAAATCATCACCAAGTTGGTGTGACTTAAGATTGTTCCAATTTCTTTGGCTACCTCTAGGTTTGCTATTACATTTAGCACAACATTCAACTGTTTTCAAAACAGCTTTAGCCTTGGTATTAATCGCTACTCTTTTAGGACTAACTGGTCCTACTTTGTTTCCTTTGGTTGAAACAGTCTCTTCTTCATCATCATCAGATATCCAATCTTCAATAATTAGAACATCTGGTTTCTTATCAGTGAGCACCTTAGAGAGTGAAGCAATCTTAGCACTCTCAACAGGTTCACTTTTCTCTACAGGTTTAGCTAATGGTTTGTTGATGAATTCATGTAAACCTGATTCTGCAAGATCAAATCCTGGGGGACAAGGGATTCCTCTATAAGGAGGTGGACATGTATTGTATCCAATCCCAGATTTGATTCTTTTGTTCATCTGATTTTCAACTATGCTTCTAGTACAATCAGAAGCAATTTCCAAAGTGGTAACTGTTAGTTGAATATTATCCCTTGCCAATGTCATTTTAGTACACTCAGTTCTTAACATTTTTATTACAGCATCTTTCAAAAATATTTCCCTGTTAAGAATGGCTTTAGTGTCAGAAAAAGTGAGTTCATTTTCCCTAAAATGGATTATTTGCTTTTCAAGTTTGGCCATACCACAATTATGGTTAACTAGGTCTTGATGGGTTTTTCTTTCTTCTACTTTCAGTTCATCATAAAGTTTTATAAGAGTTTGTAATTCTTCAAAAACTTTGCAAGTATTAGAACATTTAGTAATTTGTACCTCAGGAGTGGAGAAAGCCATTAAAGCTAATTCATCTGAAGTTGACTCTTCTTCACCCATAAAACTCCAATCAAAACCCATCCCATCAATAGCTACCATTGCTTTAGGCTCAGTGATTTCCACAGCCTTACTCTTGTTCTCAAAGCTTCCTTTCTTCTCAAACCTTCCCTTGTTCTTGTTCTCAAACCCTCTTCCCTTATCATCCTGCTTCTTTGGTCTTCTACACTCTCTTGAGTAGTGACCCTTCATGTGGCAGTTGTAACACTCCACTTTGGACTTGTCATACCCAGCAGGCTCATTACCATCTATGATAATCTTCTTTCCAGTCCTCATCAGTAACTTCTTAGCCCTTATGCTCAGAAGTGAAAGTTGCCACTTTATGTCCATTTCTTCAAGATCATCATCATTGATCTCTTGAAGATCTTCAAAAGTTAATATGGACCCATTGTGTTGTGATGTCAGGAAAGCACAACCAATTGTTTCATCTAGAATTGCTTTGGTACTGCTAGAAGTACTGGCAGTACCAAAATTTGTGTTGGCAGTACCTTCTTCTCTATCATCTTTTTCTTCATCTACAACTCTTGAGGTGCTTGGAGATGATACAAAAGCCATATTTCCTGAGCTTGAACCAGTAGTCTTCTTTACTTCATGCTCTACTATTTTGAAGTTGTTGTAGAGATCATTAAGACTCATCTGATCAATATTTGGTTTGTTTTTCCAGACAATGACATGCATGGACCATTCAGAGGGTAAACTCCTAAGGAATTTGGAGTTTAAGTCTTCTTGAGATACCATTACTTCATGAATGGCTAACTGACTTGAAAGCTTTTGAAGTCTATTGAACATGTTGTCCAAAGACTCATTTGTTTTGGCTGCAAAGTTTTCAAACTGATGTTTGAGGAGAGTTTTCTGAGTTTTCTTGGTGGCATCATTTCCACCAAATCTAGCCACAATAGCTTGAAAAAGGGTTTTAGCACATTTGTACTTGTTGAAGATCAAAAGCTGATCATTTGGAATAGTCATCAGTAGCATACTCCTGGCTTTTAGATCATTTCTCTTTTGAATTCTTTCTTCTGCGCTTGTTGGGTTTACTTGCACATGTGTTACAAGTGCATCATTTACTGTGGAGGTGGTGATTGTGGGTTTGAATGAGTTTCCTTCTTCAATGATCTCCCAAAGTGCATAGTCTTGCACTTGAAAGTATTGCTCTACCCTCAGTCTCCACATATCAAACTCATTTTGTTTGAGTAATGGAAGTTTTGCAGCAACATTGGTTTGAATATGTTCAACATCCATTGTTCTTTTAAATTGTAAATATCAGCCTAGCTTTGATACCACTTGTGAAGGATTATACAAACACTTGGGATGTGAATCTTAATAATGTGTTTGGGATATTTATGTATGAATGTGATGTAGTATGCGGAATCTACTATAACACACTTAAAAGAACACAAAGGTGATGAGTATGTAAACGTGAGTTATAATGAACAATGAACACAACTTTAGTAACACAAAACGATTCAATATTATTGATGAAATAATACGGATGATCTAACTATCACCAGGATTACAAAGTAACCTTGAATCTTTGATTGTAAAGGATTTGTGAATTTAGTAACTAAGTTACTAGAGAGATGTTCTGGTTTTAGGATATTAGTTGGAAAAAGCTTACTACAAAGGTGGTGACTAAGGAATCCTTTTATAGGATAAGGACCCCTTATTACAAGTTGTCAAGTTGTTGAATATAATAAGATACTTGGACTTTCTAGCCTACAATTAAATACAACTACCAATGTAACTACTCTGTATATTCTTCTGCACAAACATGGAAGACTGAACTACTTCTACATAACGTATTACATTGTACAAAGACTAATAATTCAACAAATATCTACAAACAAATATCTATCAACTTGATCATAAACTTGGCAGGACCTTCATTAACTAGCAGTACCTTCTCACCCAGAAGGTACTGTTAGTACATCTTCAACTCTTTCAAAATCAACTAGCAGGCTCAATACTTCATTCAGCAGGATCTTTGACTTGAACATTTTATTCCCAACAGAAATACAGGACTTTGCGGACTGGATATTGTCAATTGGAAATGGAACAATCGGAGGTAAAAAGAACGGAGAAGCAACGGTTGAATTCACGGACGATATGCTGATTCCTGATTCCGAAGATCATGTTGGTACGATAATAGAAGAAACTTACCCAGATTTGCTCGATAACCTTTATAGCCCGTCCTTTTTTCAAGAAAGGGCCATCCTCGCACCAACTCATGAACTTGTGGATATGATTAATGACATGATGCTTAAACTACTCCACGGAGATTCAAAAACGTATCTAAGTTCCGACTCAATTGGTATTGCTGACGAAGACGCAACTTTCAATCCAGAATTATACAAATGTGACTTTCTTAACAGCATTAAAATATCCGGGCTACCGCGTCATTCATTAACTCTAAAAGTAGGCACACCTGTTATGTGCATGAGAAACATTGATCAAACAGCTGGGTTATGCAATGGAACAAGGCTCCAAGTTCGAAGGCTCGGTACTAATATAATTGAAGCTAGGATTATATCAGGTGGAAGTGTTGGTACTATTCGTGCTATACCACGTATGGTTTTAAGTCCATCAGAAACCAAAATGCCTTTTAAATTTAATCGAAGGCAATTCCCGGTATCACCGTGCTTCGCAATGACCATTAATAAAAGTCAGGGCCAAACATTGACGCAGGTTGGGCTGTTTCTCCAGCGCCCAGTGTTCTCACACGGCCAGCTTTACGTGGCAGTGTCTCGAGTCAGGAACAAGAAAGGTTTGAAGATCCTTTGTTGTGATGAGTATGGGAAATACTCAAGATCAACAACGAACGTTGTGTATAAAGAAGCATTGTTTCGCATTTAAAGATGGTTGTTTAAATTATACAGTTTTCCATTACAGATTAACGTTATTGACCTTTCATTGACATTGACTATTTGTTTTTTGTCACACCTTATCAGTTATACATATAGATTCTAAATTATTAACCAACCTTTTTCCATGTACAGATTCTTATGCAATAACAGATGTAACAAACAATTCTAAATTATTAACAAACCTTTTTCCATGTACAGTAACAAACATATGTATCCGTTAACAACATCGTAAGCACTTAATCACGAAATGAAACAAAGAAAAATCTGTTAGAAAAATCAACATTTTTTCGGGTTTGCAATATTTCAACCTAAATAAGCCACCTAAGCAATTTCTAACAAACATGGCATACTGGAATTTCATAGTTTTCAGCAAACCAGCATCAGAATGTATGCCAACATTGTTCCTTACACACATCTACTTACTACCAATTTTCAGTTCAGTATATTCAAGCCCAGTTTCGGTACAATTATTTTATAAGAGTTACTTGGGTACTTTTAAAATAATGCGTACATACAACACTCAAAATGTATACCAGCATTGTTGTTCCCAGTTTCGATTCAGTTATCTTATACAAGTTATCTGGGTATTTTTAACATAATATCGAACCCAAAGTTATAACAAGAAACAAATTAAAGGCACCATACAACCACGGAACTGTTTTCGACCTTAGATTACTTTAGATTCAACAACAATAGCGACTTTAAGGCCGGAAATAGAGACTCTAAACTAAAATAAAGGTAAACCAAACTTTCAAAATACTTTATCATATCCGCACACCAACTGTTAGTCGAAAATTAAACTTCAAAACATTTTCTAAAATAATTTACAAGATTGTGTGTACCGCCATGCACTAAGTCTTCGCAAGATCACAAGCTGTCAAAACAGTTGCCCGTGTAGTTCAAACCTGATCGGGAGTACAGACTACATCTGCCGTGGCTTAATCACAAGCAGGATAGATAATCTGAGGCCCGATATCTAAGCCCAACTCTACAGGGTTTAGTAAACCGACCATTTATGGTTCAAGGATGCCCGGATCTACACGCTGATCCGTTTCCCCCCAAAGATTCCCATAAATAGTCGATCACCACCGGAATGATACAACACTTGGATCGATTGCAAAGGCAAAAGCAAAAGGTTTCCAACTCTCGCACTTGAAAATTGTTTTATAAAATTGTGTGAAGTTTGATTTCCTAAAACAGCCATCTAAAGTATTCACAAAATAAGCAGTCAAATTAACCAAGACTTAAGCTAAATCACAACAAAAACCATACAAGCGCGGAACTATTTTCGACCTTATACTACTCTAGCATCAACAACAATAGCGACCTACAAAACCCGCCAAAGCTTGCAATCCCCGTGATCTATGGCCATGGCAGCATATAACAAACAGCAAATGCAGTATGGCGAATAACAACTACCAACAAACAACAATAACGAATTGCTCATATAAGAAAACACCTACCTACCAACTGTATTCTCTTATTATTCCAAAACGAATCACATCAACTTGCAACTGTATTCTCTTATTATGTTCCTAAAAAACTAATTCATAAGATGATTAAGCAAATTAATCAGAAGATAAGATCAAACATAAAGAAAAATAGAAAATAAAAAAATAATTAAGACATCATATAATTTAGGGCTTCATATCGTGTGACTATAAACTAAAATCAAGCTAAACCAAACTTTCCAAATATTTTATCATATCCGCACACTAACTGTTAGTCGAAAATTAAACTTCACAACATTTTGTAAAAGAATTTACAGGATTGTGTGTACTGCCATGCACTAAGTCTTCGCAAGATCACAAGCTGTCAAAACAGTTGCCCGTGTAGTTCGAACCTGATCGGGAGTACAGACTACATCCGCCGTGGCTTAATCACGAGCAGGATAGATAATCTGAGGCCCGATATCTAAGCCCAACTCTACAGGGTTTAGTAAACCGACCATTTATGGTTCAAGGATGCCCGGATCTACACGCTGATCCGTTTCCCCCCAAAGATTCCCATAAATAGCCGATCACCACCGGAATGATACAACACTTGGATCGATTGCAAAGGCAAAAGCAAATGGTTTCCAACGCTCGCACTTGAAAATTGTTTTATAAAATTGTGTGAAGTTTGATTTCCTAAAACAGCTATCTAAAGAATTCACAAAAAAAGCAATCAAATTAACCAGGACTTGAGCTAAATCACAACAAAAACCATACAAGCGCGGAACTATTTTCGACCTTATACTACTCTAGCTTCAACAATAATAGCGACCTAAAAAACCCGCCAATGCTTGCAATCCCCGTGATCTATGGCCATGGCAGCCTATAACAAACAGCAAATTCAGCATGGCGATAACAAGTGCCAACAAACTACAATAATGAATTGCTCATATTAAACTACAAAACCATCTCAGTCCTTAACAATGCAACATTATTTTTCATCAATACCCAGCCAAATACACCTACCTACGACCTGTTTAAACTCATGACATACAGCTATAATTTTTCTTACCACGTTCTGAAAAAAGATAATCACAATCTAATCAATAAAATTAATCTAGACGTAAGCTAAAACACAACAAAAACTATGCAATCACAGAACTATCTCCGATGTTAGCCTACATGGTTTACCTTCAAAAAAAGTCAAAACCCATGAAACTTCGAAAAGCTTGCAACCCCCTGATCTATAACCATTACAGCCTATAACATACAACAGATGGAGTATAAAGAATAACGACTACCAGCATAGAAACAATACAACAATACCAGGTTTCATCAATTTCCAACAAAAAAACACCTACCTACCAACTGTACTATCTTATTATTCCCAAACGAATCACATCAACTTGCAACTGTATTCTCCTATTATGTTCCTAAAAAACTAATTCATAAGATGATTGAGCAAATTAATCAGAAGATAAGATCAAACATAAAAAAAAGTAAAAAAATAAATAATTAGGACATCAGATAATTTAGGGCTTCATATTATCGGTAAGTAAGCCATGTAACAAAGATTAGCAGACCGTAAACAAAATTATACGATCAAGCTTGTATCGTTCAACTTTTAATTTTGCCGGACACAAGTATTTTGATCGGTGAGGATTTGGTATTTTGTATATGTGTTTGTATGATAAGATGAAAAGAGATAAGGCAGCTTGATTGGTTGACTTCAAGTCAATGCATATATAGTGAATTAATATTTTTGCTCAACATAGTGCATGTTCTTCAAACATGTTTATCTTAAAACAATAGGGAAAAAATATACGAATAATTATTTGCATCAAAATACACTTACATAATACATTTCACGGATACAATTTCTTAATATCATAACTAAACATTTTCTTTATCCGGATACCGCTTTTTAAATCAACAATAATTTGGTCTATTAAATTTAATAATAATGCTTACCGTCTTGAAAATAAAAAATTAAAAATATATTCAGTAAAAGACAGTTCACTATAACCTTCAAGTGGTCATGACTAACTTAAACTCTATTCGTTATAAAATATTTTTCATTTTTAAGCCAACAAATATCTAAGAAATTAATAACGTATGTATCAAACCGTATTCAAAAGTTATTAGGATACAAAAATGTAATTTCATAAAGATATTAAATATCGAGTAATCCTACAAAACGATCCCTAAAAGTGGATTCATAATAAGTCAAACCACACAAACTATGATTGCAAAGCATCGCTACGAGGTGGCTTTCAACAAATCCACATGGTCATCACAAATGGTTCAAGACACAAAGTTGTAGAAACAATGTAGAAGCAAAAATTGAATTCACGGACGATATGATGATGCCTTATTCCGAAGATCATATTGGCACAATAATTGAAGAAACGTACCCGGATTTGATCGATAACCACTATAACCCAACCTTATTCCAAGAAAGGCCATCCTAGCACCAACTCGTGAGCTTGTGGATGTAATCAATGACATAATGCTTACACTACTTCTAGGAGATCAGGGTTGTTTCTCAAACTCCCGGTGTTCTCACACGAGCGGCTTTATATGGTAGTATCTCAAGTCAACAGGAAGAAAGGTTTGAATTTCTTTTCTTTTGACGAAGATGGGAAAAATTCAAAATTGACAACGAACGTTGTGTATAAAGAAGCGTCGTTTCACATTTAAACATGTATTGTAATTGTAAAAATTAACAAAATCAATCGTTCATTGACATTGAATGTTTTTTTTACTTAAAAATTATGAATTAGAGATATAGATTCAAAAGTAGTATATAACCTTTTTTCAATGTACAATAGCAAACATATAGTTCCCTTTAAATATTATAAGAACATGATTACAAAATGTCCAGAACAACCACATGTTGAGTTGTGGTTGTTAAAAGTGCTACTACCATTAAAATATCATATGCACACTACAGTCATAAGCATTAGTAATCTAAACTATGTTCTTACGCCTGATTTTCATACACACAGCCAGCAAAAGAACAGGCCTACCCATGTATACGCACAGGGGAAATATCCATAATAAAACTGTCTAGACAGGAGCTATACAAAAGCTGATACGATGTTGAGGAAAACTTAACAGACATGGAATACCGGAATTATATTTTGTTCACCTTCCACAACTTCCAAAATAGTGTCAACAAATCTGAACCGCATCAGTTTCCCAATCCTGAACCCACAGATGTTGGCAAAAGCCCTAAAATTCCCAGAGAGCTTCACTTGCTGTTCCCTGTTTGTTCTTTTTGTATCATTTATCGTACGAACTTTCACGGGAAACCTCTCATCATCGTGCACCAGAAAGGCCTGATTATATGCCTGCATCTGACGATGACCAGCAAAATCCACGGGTACAGTCTATCATGGAAAAATAAATAAAAAAAGTTCAAACATCACCAAATAAAAAAAAAAGAAAAGAAACAAGGTAAATAAGATAAATCAAGAATATTAAGACATATGCCTTGGATACTTACCACATGGTAGAATTCCAAGACGATTCCATTCAGCTCAACATAAAAGACACCATTTTCATCGTTATGGTTGGTATGTCCTTCCCATGTGCAAATATGATGGGCTCTTTTGTCTGCAATTGCATTTAATAACAACACACAACTTCTTACAACACATATGTTCTATTTGAAACACATCATTAAACATTAAAGTAGACAAACCTTCCATGGCATACAATGGTATTCCACGACCAGGAAGCCTCAACAATGTTGGATAAACAATTTTCGGATATAAGCATGTGTGGAAAACTAGAAGGGGGGTTGAATAGTTTTATGTCCTTTTAAAATTTATTTTGAAAACTTTGTTTACTTTTTAAAATTTAGATTCGAATTTATGTGATCTCAACTTCTTGAACAATATGAACAATATGTATATAAGTAAATATAAATAAGTAATGCAAGTAAGGTAATAAAATGAAATGAAAGCTAGAGATGGAAAGATCTAACCGAGAGACAAGAGATTTATAGTGGTTCGGCTACAAGGACACCTTCCTTGCCCTACTCCACTCCCCGAGCACCTAACTCGAGAGTTTTCTTCACTATGTCAACAAGCTCCCTTATGGCGGAGAAAACCTTACACAACTTTAGCTTACACCGGCTTAACGACACAAAGCTAGATGTCGAGTTCTAATCATAGCTAGAACCAATCTCACAACTTAAACACGACTTAATCACACCTTCTTCTTCACGACTACTTCACGACTTCTTCACGACTTCTTCACAACTACTTCACGACTTCTTCACAACTTCTTCACGACTTCTTCACTACTTCTTCACGACACTTCACAACTAAGCACAACCTATGTACACTTCTACTTCTTCACACCTTCACTACTTACACACCTTAACAACACAACTTCTCTACTTACACACTAACCTATCCCAAACAATTATACACACAACTATCTAACAACAATACACAACTTATAAACAAATGTATGATGACACAAACAACTTAGGTATCTAAGTTGCAATACTTCTTCTCTAGTTGTTGAAGGAGTATTCTTCTTTTGCACTTGAATGGAGGAAGCTTGGATCACTTAGAAACCAAAGCTTAAGATTATATGATCAAAGGGTTTTTGAAGATATGAAATGTGATTTAAAACAGAAAGTTTCAGTGTGCAAAAGGTAAGTAAAAATCCAGGAGAAGGCTGGTATTTATAGGAGAAAAACTGGACAGCTGGAGACCTACTGGAGCGTGGCCGGCCCCCTTAAATAGGGGGGCGGTCCCCTTAATTTTAAGGGGGCCGCCCTAGGTGTCCGTTGTCCAGATTTGTCCTTTTGTGGGGAAGGTTTTTTCAGGAATATTTAACTGATTTTGGTTAAAAATTTGAATTCATATTTTTATAAAATATTAAACATTTTTATTTAATACCAAAAATGTTTTTCAAAAATATATAAAATGTTTTTGATGTTTTATAGAAAATATAGTTATTAAGAAAATGTTCCTTTGATCATATAATGCATTAAGCACTTGTTTATTCATACCTTAAGTGATTAAGTTGTAGAAATGAATATTTACAACTAAATACTTGTTTATTTGATAAGTTTATGTTTAATGAGTTTATATTTTGTGATCATTAAAACATAGAGATATGAATAATGTTTTTAGGCATTATTTATGTCAACAATCTCCTCCTTTTTGATGATTACAAAACTTAAACTTATTAAATCCAAAAATTTATTTTTGGACAAGTATTTAGTGAGTTTACATTCACTTCTCCCCCTTTTTGTAGAATCAAAAAGGTTATGCCGATAAGTTTTAGAAACTAAATTTGTCGGGACGAGAACTCCCCCTTGATGTTTACTCCCCCTCGTTCGAGGGCACCAAGGAGACGGGCTATGGAAATCTTGGCTGCAAAAACAAGTTAGGAGACACAAGATACATATACATAGCAAAAATATTTAGAACAACCAACTAATGCATTCAAGATGATCATATATAACATTTGAATCATCATTACATTACATAAAATACTTGAAAAATAATGATTACAACATAACTAGAAATACTAATGGTCCTCATATTGCCAAAGAGAGCGATTGGACTTGCTTGCGACACAAAAGGGTGAGGGATTTTATTTTGAGGCGGAAAGCATGTGGATGGGTTTTAGTTATGTGATGGTGAGGGAAATGGAGCGGATCCATTGATGTTATATTGTTGTAGTGGAGGAATGGGATGGGGACAAGTGAGTAGATATTCGATCCAAGAAATATCTTCACTTAAGTGGAGAATTTGTTTTTGAAGGAAGATGCAACAAGGGCAATAGTGGGTGTGGTTTGTAACTTGATCCAAGTTAAGAGAGTGAGGTAGGCAATTTGAGTAAGGTGAGGATGGAGGTTGTCCCTTGTTGCGTTGTGTGAGGTGCATAGCAAGGAGATCATTAAGATCATGGATTTGGTTAATCTCTTCATGAAGCTTTTGCCTTTCATGAATGGGGATTTGGTTATTTGGTGGAAATGGATGGTATTGGGGTGAAAGGTTTGATGTTTGACCAAGGTGATGAGGGTTTTCAAGTATTCCATTGAAGTTGGTTTGAGGTTTAGGGGAGTAGTTTGGAATGAATGTGGATGTTTGGCCAAAATGGTAGGGTTTGTGAAATGGTTCAATGGAATGAGGTTGTGATCTTGGAGAGTAGTTGGGGATGAATGATGATGGAGGTGTTGGTTGTCTAGTTGTGATGGGCTTGTGGTGAGGGTGAGGTTTTCTTTTCCACCCGGGTTTTAAGGTCATCCTTTCTAGCTTTGAGGTTTTTGGTTTTGGGTTGATAGGAGAAGACATGATGGGATGATTGAATGTGGTGAGATATGGGGTTATTTATAGTGGAGGATTTGTGTTGTTTAGGAATGGATAGGCTTGTTGGGTGATTAGGACAAAATGTGTTTGTGAATTTGGGGAAGTATAGGATCAAATGGGCTAAAAAGCAGAAAAAGATTCTGTGAACCCGTCCAGCAGATGGCCGATCCCCTTAATTATGGGCGGTCCCCTTAATAATTAAGGGGGCCGCCTTATGAATTAAGGGGGCCGCCCATCTAGTACCTTTCTGGGTTCCAGAAATGGGTTTTTCTACAAAAATAGGTGAGGATGGCTATGTTTTGAGCTTCTGGTTTTAGGCAAGTCCCACTTTTTGAGGCAATAGAGAAACATATTAAGCATGCATATAAGATAAATAAATAAACAAGAAATAATTAATATCTAGCAATTTAGAGAATTAAGGAACCTAATCATCTAATTCAAGGGTAATGAAGCAAAGGCACTAGAAACTAATTGGGAATAGATGATGGAACAATTGTGAGGATGTGATTAATAAGCTTGTTCTAGTGTGTGCCTATATGCAACAAATGTGGAGATTTGATTGTTTCGATTCCTAAATGCAAAAATTTCCTAAGAAACAATCCAAGGTCTCCTTGATTTGATTTTGCTCAATATATGAATATCAAAGATGTATATATTAGATTATATACTTTGACAATTCATGTGAGATCTTTATGCATGAAAAAAATGTTTTTAGCATTATTCAACAATGTAAGAAAAATGGTTTTCATGTGTTTTCCTAGATGTGAGAATGATTTGTAGAAAATTGATTGGGTTTTGTTTATAAATATGTTTATGCAAAGAAATATCCCAATCTTTTATTTTGTGCAAAACAGATTCCTAGACTCAGATGGGAGGAAACAGAAAAAAAATGTTACAGACAAATGGCCGGTCCCCTTAATAATTAAGGGGACCGCCTTTATAACATTAAGGGGTCCGCCCATCTGGAAAAAAAAATACCAAAAATGCAGAAAATTCAGTCAATTTGTTCCATCATTCCTAGGCCTAAACGTAAGTGGTTAAAGAGTTCACGCTTAAGGGGCTTAGTGAATATGTCTGCTAAGTTATCTTCCGATGCAACCTTTTCTATAGATATGTTTCCTTTTTGAACGTTATCGCGGAGGAAGTGGTGGCGTATTTCTATATGTTTAGTCCTAGAGTGTTGAACGGGATTCTTACTTAAATCTATAGCACCTTTATTATCACACATAATTGGGACGTCATCTAACCTAATGCCATAATCTACGAGAGCTTGTTTCATCCATAGTGCTTGTTGACATGCCTTTCCAGCGCTTACATATTCGGCTTCTGTGGTAGAAATAGCAAGAGTGGTTTGCTTCTTCGAGAACCAAGATGTTAGACAACATCCCGTTAACGTGCAAATTTAGATAGTGCTTTTTCTATCCACGTAGTCTCCCGCATGATCCGAATCCGCATAGACGATGGTTTCTATTCCCGATCCCTTAGGAAACCATAATCCTAAGTGTATAGTGCCTTTAATGTATCGGAAGATACGCTTAACCGCTTCTAGGTGAGAGGTTTTGGGATCCTCTTGAAAGCGAGCACAAAGGCAGACACTAAACATGATATCCGGTCTACTTGCCGTTAAGTATAGTAGACTACCTATCATTCCTCTATACTTAGTGTTTTCTACGGACTCACCCTCTTCATCTCTTGTGAGTTTTACTTCCGTAGACATTGGTGTCTTCATGGGCTTAGCGTCTTCTAATCCAAATTTCTTAAGCATTTCCTTAATGTACTTAGATTGATTAAAAAATATTCCATCTTCTAATTGTTTTATTTGTAATCCTAGGAAGAAATTAAGTTCACCCATCATACTCATCTCAAACTCATCATGCATGATTTTGGCGAATTCATCACACATATCCTGACAAGTCGATCCGAATATAATGTCGTCGACATATATTTGGACAATGATGAGATTTGGGCTTTTCTTTTTCGTGAAAAGAGTGTTATCTACCATTCCCATGGAATAATCATGTTTAATAAGAAATGCCTTTAATCGATCATATCAAGCCTTGGGAGCTTGTTTGAGTCCATATAAAGCTTTCTTGAGTTTATAAACATAATCAGGTTTTGCGAAGTCAATGAATCCTGGAGGTTGTGCCACGTATACCTCCTCATTGATAAAACCGTTAAGGAATGCACTTTTCACGTCCATTTGAAATAACTTAAAATCTAGGGCGCATGCATAGGAAAGTAGAATTCTTATGGATTCTAATCTAGCTACGGGGGCATAAGTTTCGTCATAATCTATTCCTTCTTGTTGATTATATCCTTGGGCAACTAACCTAGCTTTGTTCCTAGTAACTATTCCATTTTCATCTAGCTTATTTCTATAAACCCACTTAGTTCCTATGATGGTCATGTTCATGGGATTTGGGACTAGTTCCCAAACGTCATTAGTTTTAAATTGATTTAGTTCTTCTTGCATAGCCATAACCCAACTTTCATCTTTTAATGCCTCATTTATATTTTTAGGTTCTATAGTTGATAGGAAACAAAAGAAGTTATTTTTATCTTGAGCTTGTGATCTAAGGGTTCTTTGATTTAGGTTTCCTATTATATTATCTAACGGGTGTGATTTAGATTCCTTAACATTTACTACTTCGTTTTCACCTAATGTTATATCTTTATTATCATCGCCTAAGGGTTTAATTTTACTAACCTCAATAGCTTCTTCTTTAACTAGGTCATCCTCTTCTAGGGGCAATGTCTTAGGTGGTGGTGGAGTTTCATCAAAAGTTATATTTAAGGACTCTTCTACTTTCATAGTGTGTTTATTAAGTATTATGTATGCTTTACTATTTTGCGAATATCCTAGAAAGATTCCTTCGTACGACTTAGGATCAAACTTAGTAAGGTAGTCTTTTGTATTGAGAACAAAACATTTGCTTCCGAATACCCTAAAGTAATTTAGATTAGGTTTTCTACCTCTTAATAACTCATATGGGGTTTTTCCTAAGATTCTCCTAATTGAGACTCTATTTATTATATATGTTGATGTATCTACGGCATGGCACCAAAATTTTTGTGGGATAGAATGTTCATTTAGCATTGTTCTACTCATTTCTTGTAAGGTTCGATTCTTTCTTTCTACTACCCCATTTGATTGTGGAGTGCGAGGAGCGGAAAAATTGTGAGATATCCCATTTAAATCACAATATTTTCCGAATTGCACTTCGTTATCAAATTTCCGACCATGGTCCATCCTAATTGATACTATAGAACATCCTAATTTATTTTGAATCATTTTACTAAATATTTCAAATTTATTAAAGGCTTCGGTTTTATCACTTAAAAAACTAGTCCACGTGTATCGTGAATAGTCATCTACAATTACTAAGGTATAACGATTACCTCCGTAACTCCGCACAGCGTTTGGACCAAAAAGGTCCATGTGTAATTATTCTAGGCATCTAGTAGTGGAGACTATATTCTTAGCTTTGTGACTAGCATGTGCTTGTTTTCTTATTTTACATGCATCGCAAAAGTGTTGGTCATATCTTAGGTTAGGCAAGTTTCTAACTAATTCTTTAGAGGCTAGGGATTGTATTTGTTGCATATTTGCGTGACCTAATCTTCTATGCCACAATGTAGAGTTTTCATCTAAGGTTGCTAGACATATTTTATCTTCCGGTTTATTTCCTAGTTTCATAACATATACGCCACCTTTCCTAACTCCTCTACCTATGACCTTTCCGTCCTTAACTATTTCGCTATCTTTACTTGTAAAAGTAACCCTACACTTATTATCGCATATTTGTTCTATACTAAGCAAGTTATATGTTAAGTTATCTACATGCTCAACATTTTCAATAGTTAGGGAGTCTTGAGAAATCGTACCTTTGCCAATGATTTTTCCACGAAAATCACTACCGAAAATAACATTACCTCCGTTGTATGCCTTGTAGGAGGAGAATAGCTTCCGGTTTCCCGTCATATGCTTCGAGCATCCGCTATCCTTAATCCATTCGTCGGGCTCCAAATTTATCCCAAGACATATTTCATCGGTGGCTTGAGCTACAAGGCACTTTTCGTCTTTTGCTTTATCCACTTCATCTTTGTCGCTATCGCTCCACGTTCCACTAACAAATGCGCTTTCATAATCATAACCCGGTGGCTTTGGACATTCACCAATGAGATGGTTTTGGCTTCCACATCTAAAGCACTTTCTTTTCCCGTAGTTATCATTTCTATTTCTTTGTAGCGATCTTCTTTCATCTCGCGGTTGTCTCGTGAATCTTCCTCGTCTCTTGAAGAATTTCTTGAATTCTCTAACGGCCATTGCATATTCTTCGTCTTCACTATCGTCACTTGAATCATCGTCATCACTAAGTTCCTTTTTGGCTTTTAGCGCGAGAGACTTGATTTGATCTTTCTTGCTCTTGACCGTTTCCGAGTCCCTCTTTATAATTTCTTCATGAACCTTCAAGTTGCCAATAAGCTCATCAAGTGATAACGTCATCAAGTTCTTTGACTCTTCAATCGCCGTGACCTTTGCGCGCCATTTTGGATGTAATGCCCTAAGAAATTTCCTTACACAATTTTTGCTAGAAAAAGTCTCATCAAGTGCTTTTAAACTTGTGATGATTGTGTTAAATTTAGCAAATGCATTATCAATAGATTCCTCTTCAGGAATTGTAAATTGTTCATATTGTTGCACAAGAAGATCTATTTTATTATCTTTGACTTGACTATTACCTTGGTGAGTGATTAGTAAAGAATCCCAAATCTCTTTTGCGGTTTGACACATAAAAATTCTTTCATATTCTTTGCGTGGTAACGCATTATAAATAACCATTTTAGCTTCATTATTTTTTGCTAGTTTCTTTTTTAAATCATCATTTTGTTTTTCAAAAGGTACAATTTCATCTATTTTAGTTAGGATATTATATTGAATAGGGGGAAAATCACCATAGGTAATAACATGCCAAAGATCAAGATCCTTTGATTTCACATAAGTTTCGAATCTATTTTTCCAATAAAGAAAACCATCACTTTCAAATAGTGGTGGTCTTTGCATAGATTGCCCTTCTAAATATTTTAAAGATTCCATAGATCGTTTCAAGTTTTAAAATACAGTTAATTTTAAAAATCTTGTTTGACGTGGCTCTTGATACCAATTGTGGAAAACTAGAAGGGGGGTTGAATAGTTTTATGTCCTTTTACAATTTATTTTGAAAACTTTGTTTACTTTTTAAAATTTAGATTCGAATTTATGTGATCTCAACTTCTTGAACAATATGAACAATATGTATATAAGTAAATATAAATAAGTAATGCAAGTAAGGTAATAAAATGAAATGAAAGCTAGAGATGGAAAGATCTAACCGAGAGACAAGAGATTTATAGTGGTTCGGCTACAAGGACACCTTCCTTGCCCTACTCCACTCCCCGAGCACCTAACTCGAGAGTTTTCTTCACTATGTCAACAAGCTCCCTTATGGCGGAGAAAACCTTACACAACTTTAGCTTACACCGGCTTAACGACACAAAGCTAGATGTCGAGTTCTAATCATAGCTAGAACCAATCTCACAACTTAAACACGACTTAATCACACCTTCTTCTTCACGACTACTTCACGACTACTTCACGACTTCTTCACAACTACTTCACGACTTCTTCACAACTTCTTCATGACTTCTTCACGACTTCTTCACTACTTCTTCACGACACTTCACAACTAAGCACAACCTATGTACACTTCTACTTCTTCACACCTTCACTACTTACACACCTTAACAACACAACTTCTCTACTTACACACTAACCTATCCCAAACAATTATACACACAACTATCTAACAACAATACACAACTTATAAACAAATGTATGATGACACAAACAACTTAGGTATCTAAGTTGCAATACTTCTTCTCTAGTTGTTGAAGGAGTATTCTTCTTTTGCACTTGAATGGAGGAAGCTTGGATCACTTAGAAACCAAAGCTTAAGATTATATGATCAAAGGGTTTTTGAAGATATGAAATGTGATTTAAAACAGAAAGTTTCAGTGTGCAAAAGGTAAGTAAAAATCCAGGAGAAGGCTGGTATTTATAGGAGAAAAACTGGACAGCTGGAGACCTACTGGAGCGTGGCCGGCCCCCTTAAATAGGGGGCGGTCCCCTTAATTTTAAGGGGGCCGCCTAGTAAAATTAAGGGGGCCGCCCTAGGTGTCCGTTGTCCAGATTTGTCCTTTTGTGTGAAGGTTTTTCTGGAACATTTTAACTGATTTTGGTTAAAAATTTGAATTTATATTTTTATAAAAGATTAAACATTTTTATTTAATACCAAAAATGTTTTTCAAAAATATATAAAATGTTTTTGATGTTTTATAGAAAATCTAGTTATTAAGAAAATGTTCCTTTGATCATATAATGCATTAAGCACTTGTTTATTCATACCTTAAGTGATTAAGTTGTAGAAATGAATATTTACAACTAAATACTTGTTTATTTGATAAGTTTATGTTTAATGAGTTTATATTTTGTGATCATTAAAACATAGAGATATGAATAATGTTTTTAGGCATTATTTATGTCAACAGCATGTGCCATCATTACGAAAGAGCGCCAGATTTAATTCATTATCTCCCAGATTGGTGAATACCAGCAGTTGACGTACGCCAATTTCCAAATCCTCAACAAGTCTTTCCCAACGGTTGCCAAACAACTTATTAGACCTTACGACACTGTTTGCATCCAGTTTAACCCTTTCATGCCTCACCTTAACCCTCAAACCGTTGGCATAAATTTTAAACCTATCTTTCCATATATCCTGCAGAAAATCTCCCGGTAGAATCTGAATTATACAAACATCAAAACCATTTAAATAGGTAAAAAATAAATAATTTCAGGATATAAACACATTTTGTTCCTCACGGGCATCTAATTAATCTCTACTCTACTTTCAGTTGAAGGAGTTCAAACGAGGCTAACAGTCAGTTTTTGTAACCAACTTATATTGTATTTATATTAGTTGAATGTTAACTCATAATGTCTACAAATCTACGCAAATCCAACCTACATGTTAAAGACAAAAGATAAAACATTCATACCTGTCCTCCAACCATAAACCTTACCAAACACCTCACAACTCTAGGCCCCACAACACGCCTGTCGTAACTAGGGGCTTCACTACCATCCTCATTATACCCGGTGACGTAGAAAGTGTCTAACCCCTCCTTCACAAAATGCAATTTTTTAACTGACGATGGCACATTATCTTGAACAAACGTTCCCCACTCATGTCCATAAAGCTGAATTTCACCTTCAACGACCCTAATTAAACATACATATCTGCATCTGTTATTGCCATTAACGAAAATATACTCTTCATCATCGTAGTATCTCTCCTTAAACACGTTAGGCAACTTCTGCAAAACAAAAAGTTTCAATAAGTTATACACTTATAATCCTGTGTTACTAAAAATACAAAACATCCTCGGGTGGAAATCTATAGTCACATGTATATACGAATGTAAACCTGGTATTCTGGGTTGGTTCTCGGGTTAAAATGGCACAAGAATTGTTGATCCATCTTGGTTCTTTCAATCCTGAAGAGTCAGTACAATGAGCCAAATACAATTGCAATCAGTAATACAACAAACATGAACAAGTTGTAGAACCATGTGGGTTTCAATTAACAAATCACAACATAATTGTCCACTTGAATATCATGCACGTTCAAAACTCAAAATACATCGAACCCTTTATGAATCACAATGTAGTACCTCATATGAGTTTTTAAAGTTTTAACCCACTTTAAAAGATCCATAACCGCGTTTCATGTTAAAAAAAAAAGAAAGGAGGCTTGGGATCGTACATAATCAACCACTAAACTATGTCCCACCTTAGTCGACTTACTTCAAGCTCAACATAAATAGCAATTTTCAATCCTTACAAAACAACTATCAATCGTTACAATCTATAACAATGTCATACAATCAACCATGCTTCAAGTAAAATACAATAACGGGTCATTCATGTTACACCATACAACTATCTTAGACCTTGGACTACTTTCTTTACCCATAATTTAGTACAATGAGGGACCATAACCAGAAACAAACGTATAATGAATAATAACAACAACGAACACCATACAATTAACAACCGTATGAAACAACAACACGACAACATTTTTCACCAATACACAGCCAAATACACCCCTTTAGTAAAAAAACATATTCACAAAATGATCAATCAAATTGATCAGAGCTTAAGCTAAAACACACCAAAACCGCTGTGACCGCATAACTACCTTGGACCTTATACTACTTACTTTAACTTCGACAAAAACCACATCAAAAGCCACATCAAACAAAAAAATCCCAAAAACTGAATTTACTACAATGAGGGACTACAACCAGAAACAAACGTATAATCAATAATAACAACAACGAACACCATGCAATTAAGAACAAACGTAAAATCAATAATAACAACAACGAACACCATACAATTAAGAACCGTCTGAAACAACAACACGATAACATTTTTCACCAATACACAGCCAAATACACCACTTTAGTAAAAAACATATTCACAAAATGATCAATCAAATTGACCAGAGCTTAAGCTAAAACACACCAAAACCGTTGCAACCGCATAACTACCTTGGACCTTAGACTACTTACTTTAAATTCGACAAAAACCACATCAAACAAAAAAATCCCAAAAGCTTACAACCCCCGTGACCTATGACCACGACAACCTATAACAAACGGGGTTCATCAATATCTACACAAAACAACAGGCCTACCAACTATGTTTCTCTTACTATGTTCCTAGAAAGGTAATACATAAAGTGATTAATTAAGTTAGTATGTTCCTAAACAAGTAATACATAAAGTGATTAATCAAGTTTATATGTTCCTAAACAAGTTATACATAAACTGATTAATCAAGTTAATTAGAGCATAACCAAAACATGCATCTACAGATTATTAACGTAAATATATGGCTAAATAAAATATAATTAAACAATCAAACGATTCAGGGTTTCATCTTTTCAATACTTAAAAGAGGTGACAAAGATTAACAAAACGTAAAAAAAGATATAAGCTCAAGATTCTATCATTCACCTTTTGTTGATCCGGCCACAGATATTATGAGCAATGGAGGTTTGGTGTTTTCGATAATGTGGTGATAATTACTGTGGAGAAGCTGCGAGCAATTATATTTGATAAGATGAAAAGACGGTGCAGCAAGACTATAAGCATAGCTTAGTAATGAGTATGCTACACCACTTGCATGTTCTTCAAAGATCTTTTTCTAAATGTTTTCCAACCATAAGGTCATGCCATAATGGGAAAAAAATAAATCCACCAAATTATTTACATCAAAATTATAATATCAATGTTGTAGATTCATGTTTTTTTAATCCTCACCCACATTCTTTTGATCACCTATAATTTGGTCTATTAAATTAAATAATAATAGTTATTGTCTTGAAAATAACAAATTAAAAATAGTTACATGAAAAGACCATGTATAGGTTCACAATAACCTTTAGGTAGTAATGATTACCTTATACTATACATTTTTTTATCAACTATAATTTTGTCTATTAAATTTAATAACAGTTATTGTCTTAAAAGTATTTTCGTATTAAGTAAACTGGTCTAAGTTAATATCGATTGCTCCTACACGAAAGTCCTTAAAAGTGATTTCAAAATAGGTAAAGCCATCCAAATTAAAATTACAATTCAAGCCCGTCCGTCAAGGCTCCTTAAAAATTATTTCATAATAAGTAAACCCATCGAAATGAAACTTACAAGTCATGCCCGTCCATCGAGCGGGCCATGAAGTCTAGTATATATATATATATATATATATATATATATATATATATATATATATATATATATAAAGAAAACTTACATTAATCAACTCCCATCGACTTCTACTTGGCTTCTCTCAAGGAGCGACATTTACTTAAATAATAATAAAGAATTTTATAGGATATTATATTAGATAAAAAAAATGTCCCTTCATTATTTTCAAGTTTATAATTGAATAAAAAAATTAATAATGCTTTGGTGAAAGGGCCAAAGATGCTTTTAATTTTAGTTGATGTCATCAAGTTAAGGCATGATAAATTACGCTTGCAATGGGCTCTTATTGCTTATATATATTACTTTTAGTATCATTTTGTCAAAAGAAGCCAAATTTCTTCTGTGAAATAATCAAATGGAACTAACTTTAAATTCCTTAGCTACGTGTTTGAATAAATATATGTAAATGAAAAAATGAATATATATTTGTGGCGCATAACATCGACTTGGGTAGCGGATCATTTAAAAAGTAGGAATGTTTTACAAAGTCTAAAAAGTAATTACTCCCTTCGTCCCAAAATTATTGTCCCACGACAAAAAACACATTCTTTTAGAAAAATGTCACTATCACTACTTTCTCTCTCTTACTTTTTTGCCAAATGACAAGTTTACCCTTAACCAATTAATTAACACTTCATTAAAGTTTGTAATATTAATTTCAACCAAGGGTAATATAGTAAACTTTACCAAACTCACTACCTATTCACTTTCTATATTTGGTATGGGACAATAAAATTGGGACAGACGAAAAAGAAAAGTGGGACTATAAAATTGGGACGGAGGGAGTATAACCGTCGGATCATAATACAAAATTTGATCAATTTTAATAGAGACATATACACATAGGGGCCATATGGTCATTCCACCATTCTTCTCCCACTAACCTCCCAACCACCATAATCATCATCAGATCTAACGTTTCATCCCATCCAACATCTCTCCAACACATAACTCCGGTGATCTTCATTACCGGACCATTGCATCGTTACCGCACCATCTCCATCACCATCACCATCACTCTGTTCACGCCGTCAACACCACCATCTTCACACAGTCACCATCAGGTTCCAACTGATAAAACTCTTTTTCGTAATTTTCGACATCATGATAATCGGGGTAAACATAGAGGATATGTTGATGAAATGTGATACGTATAATGATGCACACCAACTGCTCGACAAAATGCTTCAATCAGATTTTGAGGTTTTAGTTAATGAAATGAAGTTGATAAAATTCTCAGATATGTATAGTGTTGTTCATATTGTTGCTTTTATGAGTTGTGGCAACTTAGGGTTACTTTTCAATAATTGTCCTCTCCATGCCATCTTTAATTATTCCTGTGGATGTTATTGGATCAACGGTGGTTGTTTTGCAGCTGATTTGTGAAATGCTCTCACTGCTGATATATCAAGATGACTAGATTTACAAGATTGGTCCTTACCTGTCTATCAGCTTACAAGAAGTGGTTGACCTATATATTGTTTGCTTTTTTACTCTTTTCACTGTAACTAAATTGTGCTAACTATTAATCAGGTTACTATATTTTGGTAGAGTATATACATATAGATTGGTATGTCTGATCTACATGACAAATTTTATGACTAACAAAGATATTGAGGCACTTTGGCTAGTAGAAATAAGAAAAAGGAGTGCGTAATTTATGTGTCAAATAGTAATAATTAATAAATTGATTAATCATTTGGTTAGTAGAAATAAGAAAAAGGAGTGTGTAATTTATTAACTATCTGTCATGTTTTTTGGTTCATCAGTTGTTGTGCTGTGTTATGTGTTTTGGTTCATCAGTTATTGTGCTATTACTTTTTTGTTCATCGATTATTATCCTAGTGTTATGTATTTTTGGATCATCAATTATTGACCCTAATTATGTGTTTTTGGTTCATCAATTATTGTCATGTGTTATGATATTTTTTTTGTTCATCAATTATTGGTTCATCAGTTATTGGTTCATCAGTTATTGGTTCATCAGTTATTGTGCTGTGTTATGTGTTTTGGTTTATCAGTTATTGTGCTGTTATTTTTTTGGTTCATTAATTATTATCCTGGTGTTATGTGTTTTTGGTTCATCAATTATTGACCCTTGTTATGTGTTTTTGGTTCATCAATTATTGTCATGTGTTATGTTATTTTTTTGGTTCATCAATTATTGGTTCATCAGTTATTGTGCTGTGTTATGTGTTTCGGTTCATCAGTTATTGTGTTGTTATTTTTTTTGTTCATCAATTAATATCCTGGTGTTATGTGTTTTTGGCTTATCAATTATTGACCCTTGTTATGTGTTTTTGGTTCGTCAATTATTAGTTCATCAGTTATTATGCTGTGTTATGTGTTTTGGTTCATCAGTTATTGTGTTGTGTTATGTGTTTTGGTTCATCAATTATTGTCCTTGTGTTATGTGTTTTTGGTTCATCAATTATTGACCCTTGTTATGTGTTTTTGGTTCATCAATTATTTTCATGTGTTATGTTATTTTTTTGGTTCATCAATTATTGGTTCATCAGTTGTTATGTGTTTTGGTTCATCAGTTATTGTGCTGTTATTTTTTTTGTCCATCAATTATTATCCTGGTGTTATGTGTTTTTGGTTCATCAATTATTGTCATGTGTTATGTTATATTTTTTGGTTCATCAATTATTATCCTGGTGTTATGTGTTTTTGGTTCATCAATTATTGACCCTTGTTATCTGTTTTTGGTTCATCAATTATTTTCATGTGTTATGTTATTTTTTTGGTTCATCAATTATTGGTTCATCAGTTATTGTGCTGTTATTTTTTTGGTTCATCAATTATTATCCTGGTGTTATGTGTTTTTAGTTCATCAATTATTGACCCTTGTTATGTGTTTTTGGTTCATCAATTATTGTCATGTGTTATGTTATTTTTTTGGTTCATCAATTATTGGTTCATCAGTTATTGTGCTGTGTTATGTGTTTCGGTTCATCAGTTATTGTGCTGTTATTTTTTTGGTTCATCAATTATTATCCTGGTGTTATGTGTTTTTGGCTCATCAATTATTGACCCTTGTTATGTGTTTTTGGTTCATCAATTATTGGTTCATCAGTTATTGTGATGTGTTATGTGTTTTGGTTCATCAGTTATTGTGCTGTGTTATGTGTTTTGGTTCATCAATTATTATCCTAGTGTTATGTGTTTTTGGTTCATCAATTATTAACCCTTGTTATGTGTTTTTGGTTCATCAATTATTTTCATGTGTTATGTTATTTTTTTGGTTCATCAATTATTGGTTCATCAGTTGTTATGTGTTTTGGTTCATCAGTTATTGTGCTGTTATTTTTTTTGTTCATCAATTATTATCCTGGTGTTATGTGTTTTTGGTTCATCAATTATTGACCCTTGTTATGTGTTTTTGGTTCATCAATTATTGTCATGTGTTATGTTATATTTTTTGGTTCATCAATTATTATCCTGGTGTTATGTGTTTTTGGTTCATCAATTATTGACCATTGTTATGTGTTTTTTGGTTCATGAATTATTGTCATGTGTTATGTTATCAAAAATAACGTTCATCAGTTATTTTTGATATTGTTCATCAGTTATTTTTTATAACGTTCATCAGTTATTTTTTGATAACATTCATCAGTTATTTTTGATAACGTTCATCAGTTATTGTTTATCTTTAACGTGCAATATCTCACTCGTATCATATCGGATTTAAGTGATTCAAATTTATGGGTAAATAATGACCAAAAAGCTACAACTTTTGTGTTTTAAGTTTTGCAAAATTCGGCATTTAAACTAGTCAAAATTAGAGCCGAGAATGCCCAAAATTTTAAGAAAATCAACACCCACTTAAAAAGTTAAAAAAAGAAGAAGTTGCGATTCATATATCATAATGCATACCAAATTAAAGAGAATTAAATTTAAAAAAATTATGGTGAAATCGGTTTTTCATAAAAGTTTATCGTTTGAAAGTTATTTACGTTTGAAGTTTTTTGGTGAAATAAAAAAAGGGGTTAAAAGGACCAAAATGCCCCCTAACCGAATTTAATAAGAAAAAAGGGGGGAGTAGGTGGTGGACACTTGTCACATTATGAGTAGCTTTCTAGCCTTTTTAATTTTATTTACTTTGTAAAGGATCACATCTCTTTTGACTTGTCCTATTCACAATTAACACTACAACTGATATGATTAACAAGCAATAATCTTGTATAAAAGTTTCACAATTGCTCCTTTAATGCAATTCGAAAAACCACTCAATTAAACAAAAATGATTTTTGAAGGAAGAGTTAGTGGAAAACTAGTGATATAATGATATGTTAAGAGGAATTTGCATTTCTGTGATCAAACTTTACTCAATTTTGTGTGCTACAATTAATTTTTCAAACGGTATTATTTTAGTGTAAAAAGTAAACATTTTGGTGTTATCATGCATTTAGAAGGAGCTTTTGTTGGTCGCATATCTGTTGGAATATGTGAATCATAAATCTAAAGACACATAAACATCAAGACACGCAACGGAAAACAGGATCTACAAAACATGTAATTAATTAACTAAATATAAAAGAAACGCGTACCTTTTGGTTTCTAGCAAGAACAAGAACCCGTGCACTCCAAGAACAAGGTAAAACCCTAAATTATGGTTTATTAAGGATCGACTTATGTATAAATCGAATAGGGGAAAAACACAAGCTATAGTGAGCTTGTCCTTCGTTCTTGTACACACGTATTACTAGCGTCTCAATGTGAAAAGTTAGGTTCTAATTCACAAAACAATTCCAACACTTAAGTTCAAGCAAAATCGATTCATCCCTAGGTATTAGGGATGAGAACCGATCGGCCAAAGCTAGAGGGAGAGAAGAAAGAAGTTAGATTGCTAGGGAATTAGGATTAGGCACTACAACAAAAGTGGCTTTTTAGGACGTACAAAAGCGTCATAAAATGGTACTTTATAGGACCTTTCATTTAATAGGACCGAGGATGAAAGCGTGTCATGTAAGGGGGTTGTAATAGGTCCTGGAACTTAAAAAGCGTCCTAATATCTCAAATATGCTTATGAAACCAATTTTATGGTCGTATTATATGTCTATGAACAACCCAAATAGCGTCCTAAAAAAACAATATTAGGACACTTTTACAATGTTTTGACATGTGCTTACTTACTTTTAATCTTTTGACACACATAAAAACGTCCTTAAAAGTTAATTGTTAGGACGTTTATGATGTAACATTGATCCGTGGTGAAGTACGTATATAAATAAATTGCAGACGGATATGCGTGAATAAAGACAAATCAACCCTTAAGAAAAGGCTAACTTGCAAAAACTCACGTTGTGTGTGTGATACCAGGTAAGTGATTACCCAGGTCGTTTCCCAACGAGGAGTGAATGGACGATTGTTTAAGGTTCGGAATTAAAGTGACTGATGATATGGAATTTTTGATTTTTTATATTCTAATTAAATAATGAGAAACAAATTATCAAAATAAAATTAAGATTAACAATTATATTAAAAACGCGAAACAGGGAATCTGAAAACGGGATAAAAACTTAAATATTAGAAAACTAATCCTAAAAGTGCAAAATTATTTTTCTTAAATCCTAAATAATAAAAGAAAATTTTAGAAAAAAGATTGATATTTTTCTGACTTTTATATTTTTTATTATGAATTAAAAACTAAATTACTCTAATTAAATGATTAAAAATACTAAACCTAATTAGAAAAATCTGAAACTTTTTCTAAAAATACTTTATGTTAAAACAGTTCTAGGAAAAATAAAGACAAGGACCCAGCTTATTCTAATAAGCTGTAAATAAGCTAATTAATTCGGTTAAGCTTAAAATGAAAAAGGGTTTAAATAATAATGGGTGTAAGGATTAACCAGAACAAGACCCTAGGGCAGTTGGTTAAGTGTGTATGTGTTTATCTGAGAGACCAGGGTTCGAGTCCCACCAATGGCCTTTTTGCTTTTATTTTCTTTTTGTGATTTTTATTGTTGAAACAGATTAAGTACAAGTTAATAAGCAAATTTGATAACTACCACTTTTTATGAAACACACAAATAAGCTCAGAAATCAGCTATGATTGCTGATCAGTGGGCTAAAATGGAAATAAGCCCAAGGATTGGCCAAATTACTGATAAGCTATGCAATAAGCTAAAAGCAAAGATGAAATAAGCAAAACAACAAATAATAAGCTAAGATGAACACTGATAATGCAAAAGAACTCAGAAACAAGCACAAAATAAGCAAGAATAAGCACAAAGTAAGCAAAAACCACCCCTGATGGTCTGATGTTGCAGGGCACCTTCAGTCCAAAGGGGGACTTGCAGGCTTAAAAATAAGCACTTAAATAAGTACTAAACTCCACAAAAGCAGTTGATTCTTAAAGTAGACCTAGCAAGGAACTTAAAAACCAAAGATCAGACCAAATAGAGCTTATTTAGGGCTTGTGAATAAGCTGAGAAAGTGGCTCATTCACAACAAGTATACACTGATTGACTCAGTGTATGCTAGTTGGAATAGCAAACTTTTGAGCTTATTTTAAGACTTCAAAAAGCTATGCTAAGGGCTGATTTTGAGAATAAGCAAAGTTCACCTAGAAAACTATTGAGAGACCAAAAATCAGGGATTGAGTATAACAAATAAGCACTTAAATGATTGTAAGAAAATTGTGCAGACTGCTATAAGTGGTCTGTGATGGTGAGGTTTGTGTGCAGAGGTGTGCACAAGTGTGAAGACCAATCCAACTCTATTAACTACTCTAATTGGACTCAGATGACCACAGAAATGCCAAAGTTAAGGCACAAATGAGCTTGTGGCCTATATTGGCTTATTTGGACAGTTGAGGCTTTAGGATTACCACAGTTGGCTCAAAACCACTAAATCTAGCAATTTGGCTTTAAAGAACTTAGAGACAACTAATTCTAAACAAGTTAAGTAGGATTAAAGTTGATGAAATGGTAAATGCACAGTACAAGGCTAATATGCCCAAAATTAAGCTTAAACCAAACACTCCTTTATGTTGAGTTGATTTGGATTTTAAAACTGAATACCACTAATTTAACCAAGGATTCTGATTTTTACTGATTAACTAATTTAATTAAACTCCTAATAAGCAACTTCCAATACAGAAATAAGCACTAATAGGCTAACACCTATATTTTGACTTATTGACTGATTTTAAGTATTAAATGGAAAATGAGATTAACACTACTCTAACTAGAAAAACTAACTTACAATACTCCAAATAGAACAGATAAGCTAATAAAAAGCAGTAAACACTAGAATAAGCAGTAGTACAGTGAAATATTAAAATAATGCAAAACTTGAAAATAAGCTTACAACTGAGATGGCTTATGGAACAGAGAACTTATGATCAAGACTAACCCTAGCTTGTTAACAACAAGCTAGAAACCCAGAAAAAGCCTTCCTGAATAGCTTTTTATACCCAGAACAGCTTATTTGACCAAGCTTTGACTTTCTTTGACTTTCTTCATTCTTTGAAATTGAGAATTGCTAATCACTATATAAGCTTACAAAAAGCTATTATAAGCTTGTATAAGCTTATAACAAGGGTGTGGAGTGTTTGTGTTTGATTCTTAATAGAACTTGAACTTAATTCGAATTAACAAAAACTTGAAATTCTATTAGAAATGAAAATGAGTACAATACTGAATTACAAGAGAGTAAATAACTTAAGAACAACTTGAATTAACAACTGGAAATCAAAATACATAAAACTTAAACAATTACAGTACAATACGAAAATGAAAAATTAACTACTCTTATTACAAGCTACAATGTCGACTATTTATACTACAAACTAAGTGGGATATGCTCCTTATCTTCCTCTGATCATCTCTGCACCTTTGGATTGGATTCTCATGATCTTAGCCATTGAAATGGATTTTGGCGCCAAAAATGAGATAGTGGAAAAATCCACTATCTCTGGTAATCTTGAAAATTGGGGAAGAAGCATTAATTGATTTTGGTTTGTTAGGTGGAGTGGGATAAGAGAAAGGGTGAGGTGTGGTGGTATTGCAGGGATAAGAGGTGAGGTGGCTATGGTGGTTTCTGGTTTGGCGGTAAATGGTTTTGAGGGAGAAAGGTTTGACCAGAGTCAAACTCTGGTATTAGTTTAGGGATAAAACAGGCCGGGTTATTTGGGGTTGGGCTTGGGTTATTGTGTGTGTGGGCTGGGTTTATTAAATAGGATGGGTTGGGTTTTTGGTTGGATTGGGTTAGGATTATTTGTAGCTGGGTTTAATTTTAGGATTTAATTGGATTTAGGTTTAATCTTTGAGGACCAATGTTGTCTTGTTCTGAAAATCCAAGGACCATAACTGCCAAAAATCAAAACTATTTCCAGGGACCATTTGTGAATTTCCATTTTTGAATGCCCAGGGACTATTTTTGCCATTTATGAAACTTTGCTCATTTTTTAACTGTTTTCAATTCTTTTGCACATGAAACAGATAAAAACACAATTCAAGGATATTTTCTGTATTTTGAAGCATTTCTGAGTGTTTTTAAATGATTTTGCAGTTCAGATGGGACAAAAATGATGAGTATTTACACACTCATCAAACATCATAGCTATTTTAGCAACCAAGAAAAGGGTCCTAATAACTCAAATAAGATTATGATACCAATTTTATGGTCTCATAATAGGTCTATAAACAACCCAAATAACGTCCTAATAAAAACATATTAGGACACTTTTACAATGTTCTAACATGCGGTAACCTACTTTTAATCTTTTGATACACATACAAGCGTCCTTAAATGTTAATTCTTAGGACGGTTATCATATAACATTATAGTTACTTTAACACCAAGAAAAGGGTCCTAATATCCCAAATAAGATTATGAAACCAATTTTATGGTCGCATAATATGTCTATGAACAACCAAATAACGTCCTAAGAATAATAATATATTAGGACACTTTTACAATGTTCTAACATGTGGTTACCTAATTTTAATCTTTTGATACACATACAAGCGTACTTAAAAGATAATTGTTAGGATGCTTATCATATAACATTATAGCTACTTTAGCACCAAGAAAAGGATTCTAATATCTCAAAGAAGATTATGAAACCAATTTTTTGGTCGTATAAAATGTCTATTAACAACCTAAATAACGTCCTAATAACAACATATTAGGACACTTTTACAATGTTAAGCGTCCTTAAAAGTTAATTGTTAGGACGCTTAATAAGTTTAATAGGACAATTTCAAAGTCCTAACAAGTCATATGATAGGACGCTATTTTCAGCATGCACACTCTATTTTACGATATGAATAAAACATCAACTAATTATTAAATGAATAAAATGAAATTGTATTTCAAATAAGCAATTTTCATAACAAAAGCACTAAACATAAATAAGGTATAGACATTATCCAACATAAAGTCTTGTAACATTAAACAAGAAATTAAAGCAACAAGAAGCTTAGTCCGGGGTCATCATGCATCCTTTCTCAATCCTCACGGACCACCTACAAATAAACATCCATGTATAAGCATTAAGTTCCATGTTATTAAAATTATTGGTATCACAAGTTTAACAAAGACATACCGAGATAAAGGGACAAGGCCATGCTATGGTTGCACCAACACAGTCTTCAATTGTGGCAAATAACCCATATGGTCTCACCAACATTTCATCTCTTTTTGTTGGTACTTGAACGTTTACCTCACACCATCCTCGTCCAATCTCTATACCACCAACTAGATCATTTGGGTCCAAGCTCCTCACCCATCCTTTTGCTACAGTCTCGGTTGAGTTTAGAATGCTTTTAAGGAAAACTTCATCCCCGACCTAGATTTCAGTTTTCAACAAATATTTATAAATTTATAGTCAGACACATGTATTAGCTTAAACAAATGTAATATGCAGGTAATGATATGAATTTAAATGGTGCCTCAACCTCTAATACAAATGCTACTGCAGGTATGGAGGCTGGTGTATCCAAAGGAGGTCAAAAGCAAATAAATTTGCAATCTAAGCAGGTTTATAAAGTAGTTAATGATAAGAGAAATAAAAGTAGTATTAATACTACTAGCAGCATTGTTAGTAATGAGACTAATAGTAATAAAGCTTCTGTCAAAAATGTTATGTTAAAAAGAATGATGTAATAAGTCAGAAGGCTGGGAAAGTAGAAGTATCAAATAAATTCCTTTGAGCGGCTGTAATAAGTCAGAAGGATGGGAAACTAAAGAAATGATAATTATTAGCCTAAAAGTAAACCTATTGTACAGATTTCTATATACATAAGGACCAAGCCAAGTACAAACATGAACGACTAAGCAAGAATTATAACCGAGTCAATTAACTAAACTGACCAAAGAAGAACCCGACCAAACTCTGGAACTTAGCAAACAAACACGAATTAATAACACACCTAATTAACATGCAAACAGAAATAAAACTGAACAAACCTTAATTCTACCGATCTAGTAATCAAGAATAGCAGGTAGCATACTAAAGAGTAATCCTTTTTCTGACCATGTAGTTTGTGCAATATAGCGACGTACCGTATTATTTATAATATAATTTCTGATGAAGAACAGTACATTTTTGTTGTTAATGTTATTCATGATGAAAAACTAATACGAAAAAAGAACAGTGTTGTGGTCATTTAAAGGGTGAAAAAGCAACGATTTATAATAGAAACATACCCGTAAACATGGAGGTTCATTGGTTACAACGGGAGAATGTGGTGATGTAAGAGGTGGAACACTGGAACTATCCCTCGACCCTTTCATCTCTGATACCTGGGCTCGTAACTGTTCCACAGTACTAGTAAGTTCTTCACATCTAGACTTCAATTCATTGTTTTCTCTACGACATGCTGAACGACTTGGTATTACACCCCAAACATCAGAAGCACGAACACCTAGACCATACATGACTGCATCACCATTTCGATCTTTACCCATTACTTTAGAAAAAATATCATCTGGTCCAGGCTTATCAATCGAACCCTCGGGCAGATTATCACTAAGTTGTTTCATTTTTTCCTGCATTTTATATCAACATCAAGAACATATAGAAAAGGCATGTATATGAACATAAAAGCATAATTTTTTTTGTACACAAGTGAGTGGCCGTTGCAGAACGAATCCAGTTACGTGTGAATAAACACATAATTTTGTTAAATTGTTCACCCTGCTCATGGAGGGCTAATTATATTTTGCTACTTAAATCCAAATGTTCAGTTTTTTTGCACGTCAAATATATATATATATATATATATATATATAATATATATATATATATATATATATATATATATATATATATATATATATATATATATATATATATATATATATATATATATATAATCCAGTGTTTATGTTTTAGTGTCTTAACTAGTCATCGGGTAACACATTGTTTTAGTTTAGGCCAAAATAAGGAAGGATTTGAGAAACTTGTTTTTTTTGCCAAAATTCAGGATTGGGCTTGTGAGTAAACAAGTATGAAAAAGAAATAAAACAAGTTTTGTTACGTGCCTTAATTGATAGCAATGCCTTACAATTGCATTTGCAGCGTCAACATTTTTGGTATTTCAATCTTTGGAGAAGCATGCATTAAACATTTCGAATCGACTTGGATCTTGTCCCAAAGATGCTTGTATGAATAAAAAGAAAATGAATATTAACAGTGGATATCGACAGGATACATTAAGAATCCCACTGTCTCCATACAGTTACCTTTAACTCTTCACGGACGCGAGCATAACTTTTTTTACCGGTTACTTGGAGCATCTTCTTTTTTTTCCGATTCGCCTTGTTTTTTTCACTTAACCTCTGCAGCAGGAAAGTAAAATATCATAATGGGAAATTAAGTAATGTTATTTAAAGTGGAAGAGTATTTCACACCTTAGACTTTTCTTTATTCCAATACTTCACAAGTCTCTTCCATTGTTTTTTTTGCACTTGTTTTGGCCTAGAACTTATTTGTTCCTTAACTGACAAAGACGGATCATGGTAGAGTTCCTTAACTCTTGCCCTCCAGTTCTTCACCTTCTGCCCAAATGATTGCAATATCCATTTTTCTCCAGCTTCCGGAATATCAAATTTTGTCTAAAAATGTAATAGCTCACATTAGAAAACAAATACTTTATTCATTAACATACACATTTAACATTGTGTATCTTTAAGAGTTCAAGCAAAGCTTGTTTTTTGGCGGCCTCAACTTTATTCCATGGTTTACAAATCGGACAATACTTTCCACTCTGTGGAAAACTAGAAGGGGGGTTGAATAGTTTTACGTCTTTTTAATTTATGAAAACTTTTGTTTACTTTTTAAAACTTCGATTCTATCTTATGTGAATTCAACTCTTGATCAATATGAACAAATATAAACAAATATAGATAAGCAATGCAAGTAAAGTAAATATAATGAAATGAAAGAAAGAGATGGAAAGATCAAACCACAACACGGAGATTTATAGTGGTTCGGCTACAAGGACACCTTCCTTGCCCTACTCCACTCCTCGAGTCACCTACTCGAGAGTTTTCTTCACTATGTCAACAAACTCCCTTATGGCAGAGAAAACCTTACACAACTTTAGCTTACACCGGCTTAACGACACAAAGCTAGATGTCGAGTTCTAATCGTAGCTAGAACCAATCTCACGACTTGTACACAACTTCTACACAACTTAATCACGACTTCTTCACGACGGCTTCACGACTTCTTCACTATCACTTCACAACTAAGCACAACCTATGTACACTTCTACTTCTTCACACCTTCACTACTTACACACCTTAACAACACAACTTCTCTACTTACACACTAACCTATCCCAAACAATTATTCACACAACTATCTAACAACAATACACAACTTATATACAAATGTATGATGACACAAACAACTTAGGTATCTAAGTTGCAATACTTCTTCTCTAGTTGTTGAAGGAGTATTCTTCTCTTGCACTTGAATGAAGGAAGCTTGGATCACTTAGAAACCAAAGCTTAAGATTATATGATCAAAGGGTTTTTGAAGATATGAAATGTGATTTAAAACAGAAAGTTTCAGTGTGCAAAAGGTGAGTAAAAATCCAGGGGAAGGTTGGTATTTATAGGCAGAAAAACTGGACAGCTGGAACCTACAGGAGCGTGGCCGGCCCCCTTAAATAGGGGGGCGGTCCCCTTAATTTTAAGGGGGCCGCCCTCCCTGCCCGTTGCCCAGTTTTGTCTTTTTGTGGGGAAGGTTTTTCTGGAACATTTTTACTGATTTTGGTTGAAAATTTGAATTCATAAATTTATAATGAATTAAACCTTTTTATTTATTACCAAAAATGTTTTTCTAAAAGATATAAAATGTTTTTGACATTTTATAAAAAATCTAGTGTTTAAGAAAATGTTCCTTTGATCATATAATGCATTAAGCATTAGTTCATTCATACCTTAAGTGATTTGAGTTGTAGAAATAGATATTAACAACTAAATACTTGTTTACGTTATAATTTTCCGATTAATGATTTTACATTTTGTGATTATCAAAACGTAGAGATATCGAAAAATATTAATAACGTGTTTAGGCATTATTTATATCAACAATCTCCCCCTTTTTGATGATTACAAAATCTAAACTCATTAAATCTAAAAATTAGTTTTTAGACAAGTATTTAGTGAGTTTACATCTATTTCTCCCCCTTTTTGTAGAATCAAAAAGGTTTAACCGACAAGTTTTAAGTGTAAAAGTGTCGTATGAGAACTCCCCCTTGATGTGTACTCCCCCTCGTTTGGGGGCACCAAGGAAACGAGCTATGGAACGCTTGCAAGAAAAATGTTAGAAGCACAAGTATATGTAACAACAATAAGCAAGCATATAGAATAAAAACATTCATTTAATAAAATTGTTGTGTATAAATACACAACCAAGAAGATTACAACATAAGGCATGCAAACATTCAAACAAAAATAACTAATGATACTACATAATCGTCCTAGGAGTACATGATCTTCCATGGAGCTTGCATACAAAAAGGTTTTGAAAATTATTTTTAAGCATTGCATATGCTTAATTGGGTGAAAATGGAGGTGGTGGTGGTGTAGTGGGTGAAGGAGGTGTAGGAGGTGGTGGTGGTGGGTTGGTAATCATGTGTTCAAGTGATGAAAACATGTAGTGTATTTATCTCTAAGACCAAAGATTATAGTCCGGTTATGGATGCAACAAAGACAATTGTCACCATGGGCTTCAAGCAATGCCCAAGGTATGGGAAAGAATGGTTGTGGGATTGGTGATGGTGAGAAGTGAGCATCAAGAGGTGTGATGGGTGATAAGGAAATGGCAAGTTGGGTGGATGAAGGTTCTTGAGTGGATGGTGGTGATGATGCTCTTGGTGATGATGTTAGGTGAGTGTTGATGTAGTCATTGATGGATGAAGTGGATGGTATGGAGGAAGATGATGCTCCATGGGTAGAGGGTGTTTTAGATGGTGCATTTGGTGCACTTGGGGATGAACTTTGAGGTGGTGGTGATGGAGTTTTGGTGTCATCTTGGGTTAAGTCTATGAAAGGTTGTTTTGGTGGTATGATGACAAGTCTTTGCTTCCTTGGAGTCTTAGAGATGGAGGATTTTGGTGATAACATGGTGGTTTTGGATGGTGAAGGATGATGGAATGAGAGGTGATTATATGGAGGGAATTTATAATATGAAAATGTGGTTGGTTTAGGTTAATTTTTGAGGTTTTGTTGTAAGATTCCAATACCAGTTCGTCCATAAGGAGAAATGGTAGCTGGGGCTAGATAAAAGTGGTCACATGATGCAAAAGAAAACAGTGAATTTTTCTTCCCAGATGGCCGGTCCCCTTAATTGCTGGCCGGCCCCCTTAAAATTAAGGGGACCGCCTAGGGAATTAAGGGGGCCGCCCATCTGCTGTTTTCCCAGGCGACCAAATTTGAAAAATTTCCAGAAAAGGGTTATTGTTAGGGTGTATTTGCAGCAAGCTTCATTTGGATCATGTACAAGAAGAATTATTATATAGTGGCATAAACATGTTTAAAATAAGCATGTATACATTTAGACTAAAATTAATCTTATTATAGAATGAGCATGTTATTTAATCATTAACAAGCATATCAATTTAAGCATAGCATTTAAGAACTAATCAAGAAAATAGATACTAACATACTATAATATGCAAGAAATAAATAATTTTCTAATACAAAATAAAATGTCTAAACATAATATTGTTCAAAGAAGCCAACTTCCACATCTCATCTCTTCTTCTTTCCGAAAATATTCTTGAAAGCTTTTCCTATCGACTTGAAACCACCTCTAACTTCTTGATGCATCTGTTGAGTTGTGTTGAGTAATGAGGTTTGTCGTTCAAATAGGATTTGTTCGGTTTGTTCGGAAGGACGAGGAACTTGATAATCGGAATAATTAAGTTCCGGGAGATTATCCACGAACGTCGTGGGAGATGGAGTACTGACACTTGAGGTGCCTTCCTCCTCCTCATCATCATCTCCCCGATGACATGTGGAACTACGAGGTGCTTAGATATTAGGGCGTCTAGATTTACCCTTGTCACTACAAGATCGACGAAGTTGGCTACGAGATAGAGGGCGTAGGATGGGATGAACGAATAGGTAGGCATCACTCTCAAGATGAGGGAAATGTTCCATGACATAACGATAGAGATGGGTGAGGAACATGCCATAGGGAAGGTTGGCGTTGGGAGTGTTTTTGGCTGACATGATGCGATAGACAAAGAGGTAAGCCAAATTGTATTGTTCTTCTGCAACAATACAATACAACATGTGAGAAATGCTTGCCGTGAGATGATCACGGTGACCACCGGTACCGAACGCATTCTCACGAATGAGTTCTTCCCAACGCTTCATGTCGGGGCTTAACTCTTTAAGAATGATTTGGTTTGCATGAATTTCGACATTTTTTGACTTGATCCTTCGGCTAGTCGTACCACGTTCTAGCTCGAGAAGTCCACGGATCTGGTCAGGAGAAGGAATATCAGAATAGTACGGACCATTCTGAGGTCGATTTTTCTCAAGAGAAGAGAGATCCCATTCATTTGAGAAAACGGCTTGACCGTTGTAAGGAATTTGGAGAATTTGACCAAACTGAGCTAGATCGAGAGTGATAAATTCGTTTTGGATCATAAAGGAAATAAGAATATAGCCATATGAATCGGTTTGCATCGTCACTTGGCTATAGAAGTCTAGAACGAAGCGAGGAATGATTGGCTCATTTATTTTGTAGAGACAATCGAGACGAACATTTGAGAACATTCGCTCGATTTGATCGGATTGATAGAAAGATGGATCGACAACTCTACCTTCGTGAATGTTTCTATTTTCGATGGGTCGATAGAAACATGCAATAGAAGGAGATATGCCGGGAGTTTCGGAGACTTTTGGAATGTAGGCCTTGGTTTTGGAAAGATCACCGACTGTAACTTTAGGCATTTTCACCTATACAAGAAAGCAACACAAAAAAAAATAAGAAAATGACATGCATATATTATATATGCTACTTATGTGGAACGTAAACATACTTCGACTCTAAAACTTTAATCCTAAGAAGTATTTTACAATGTTCCTTAGTTTTAATTTTTAACTCGCTTAAAATGTATTTTATGATGTTAAAGAATAGTTACATGGATATTATGACAAGAAATCAAAATATCCAAACGCTCCTTTATACGTCATAAACTACTTTGAAATGTGGCTAGACAAACATTAGATTGTATATCTAGCTATTTCTTACGAGTGTTTATGTTAAGTAACTTATTGAAAAAGGTGAAAACTTAGATTTTGACTCAAAAATTTCTTTCAAAATGTTATCCCAAACGCTCCCTTAATTATAAAATTAACTACTAAAATTTCAATATACATATGAATTATGTATCTTGGTGACTCAAAACAACTAATTGCGTGTTTATAAACTTGACAAGTAGTTGTGAACTTAATTTTGATTAAATTTTGATGATTCTAGCTCCTAATTCAAACACTCTCTTATATTTAAAAACATTTTTATGATTCGAAATATATATTTTTAGGATTAGTGAGTTGTAATAAACTAATGTGATTAGTTTTAACAAGTGTTTATGGCATAATTCAACAATGTGATTAATTTTGAAAAGGAGTGATTAGTTTATCAAAACTTTGACATAATGGTTTTTAATTACTTAGTTTCTAGGTTGATTAAGCATTCTAATCCTATGGGGAGCATTTGGTTATAAGATTTCTAGACTTAATTTTAACAAAATTCGGGTTAAAAGAAAATTGAGTAAAAGACCTAATTATGATTAGACTCAAAATTGAATGAAATTAGATGAAATGTGAATTGGAAAACTTACAAAATGTGTTGCTAATCAAGATACAAGTGTTTGCCCCTTGCGAAATTAGTCAGAAGTGGTGATTTGGTGAATGGTTTTTGAGGTTTTGGTCGTTCACAGCAGAGGGAGAGAAAGAGTGTTTTGTGAAATGGGATGTTTTGCAAAAATTTTAGAAGGAAAAAACCATTTTGGTAGCATCAGATGGCCGGCCCCCTTAAACATTAAGGGGGCCGCCCCCGTTTACTAGCCGGTCCCCTTAAACATTAAGGGGGCCGCCTGCCAAAATGGATTTTTTGTCGGGTTTAGTTTCTGATAACCAAATATTTTTTATGTATATAGATAGATTTATTATATATCAAAAATACGTTGGGTTTTATTGGCACGAGGAAGGAATACTTGACATTTTATTAACATTTCGTTAAGAAAATATTTCTTGAGAATTTTGGATAAAATGATCAAGATGTCAAGTCGACAAAGATTTTAGGGAGTGAGAGTAAATGTGTGTGTGTATATATATATATATATATATATATATATATATATATATATATATATATATATATATATATATATATATATATATATATATATATATATTGTGTGTAAACGTGGGATGTTGAATAGAGTCGAGAAATGATGAGGTAATGACGAAGATAGGTGCTGACGGCGATGGGAGTTTGTTTCATCCATAGTTTTCTTGACTCGACGGTCGAAGTGCTACTTCTACGTTAATCCACTTAACTCACTTCTCTTCATCACCATGAGTTATGTGATAGTGGACACGGAAGATTTTCGTGTTGAACGTTAAAGTTCAAAAGAGGCAAAGGGGGAAGAAAAGGTTCGAGGACGAACAATTTCTTTTAGATCTAGATAGTCAACAAATGACGTATCTAGGTTATGTGCAAATATATTAATATATGTATATAGTATATTTATATATGTATTTATATTAGATATATGTATAAGAGATTATCTTCTAACTAACACGCAAGAACCAACTAAACTAGGCATTAAAACTTACGGGGGCATGCAATTTGCTAGTTCCTTAGTCCTAAGCATATAATATAGAGTAAGACATGAAAGAAAGGCGTACCTTTTAGTCTTCAATAAGTAGTCTTCAAGCACTTCAAAAAATTTATGTTGACTCATAGAAGTCAATCAATGGAGAGATGCCGAAATTCCCGATGAGTGAACACTTTAGCCACTTGGTCCCCATTGTCCAATTTGTCCATAGTTGTTTGGACCGAACATGGTTTGCAATTGACTAGGATGCAAGTATGGTGGAAGTATTCCCCAAGGATTGAAACTTGGTGGATTTGAATAATTCCACATTGGGTGAGTATCATTTTGACGGTTTGGTCTATTTTGGTTTCTTCTAGGTTGAGGTGTTTTAGGCCGAGGGTGAGGACTAGGTGGTCTTCTAGGAGGAGGTGTTTTTTACCTAAGCTTTGGTTTAGAGTATTCTATTTCGGTTTTTAAAGATGGTTTGTAGAAAGCTTTTATTTCCTCATTATTAGCTATGGGTATTTTTCTATCTTTTATAAGTATATATTTAGGCTTTGACTCTAATATTTTTTGATTACTAGTTTCACTTTCAAACTTTACATTTTTAGTTTCACTAGTTGTAGCCTTAGTTGAGTTAAATCCTAATCCGGTTTTATCTCCTGATATTCTTTGAATGCTTATTATATCCCTAAGTGAATTACTACTATTTTCAAATTTGTTAAGTCTACAAATTTATTCCTTAAGTATTTCGTTTTCATTTTTAGTTTCTTGACATGTTTTACATTCAAAGACTTCTTTGCCTTTTTCTAAGTTAAGTAGTTTAATTTTTAATTCTAGTATTTCTTTTTCTAATTGGTTATTTATGTGTTTTAGTGATTTATTTTTAGTCATTACTTTTTGACCTAATATACATAATCTATTATATTCGTTATCTAGGTCTTTTTCATCTAATGATAAATTTTCATCACTAAAGTATTCGGTTTCGGAACGTACCTCACTTGATGTCTTAGCCATAAGACACTTCTCCTCTTTTGTGGTTTCTTTCTCGTCTTCGTCACTGTCACTCCATGCTCCTCCAATGAACGCCTTTTGGTTTTGCTCCTTTGACATCATAGGACATCTTCCAATGAGATGATTTGGATCACCGCATTTGAAGCATTTCCTCTCGCTCTTGCTACCTTTGTCGTCTTTGTTTCTTTGGAGTGTTTTCCTTTCGTCATGTGGTTGTCTAACGAATCTTCCTCGTCTTTTGAAAAACTTCTTGAAGTCTCTTACGGCCATGGCATATTCTTCATCATCACTTTCGGAAGTTGAGCTATCCTCGTCACTTGATGCTTTCCTAGCTTTCAACGCGATTGACTTGCTTTGCTCTTTCTTTCCTTTGACCATCTCGAGTCTTTCTTGATTATTGCTTCGTAGACTTTCAAGTTGACAATCAACTCGTCAAGTTGAAGAGTTGACAAGTTCTTCGATTCTTCAATCGCCGTAACTTTAGCTCGCCATTTTGGATGAAGAGCCCTAAGAAATTTCCTGACAAAATTCTTACTAGAAAAACTCTCATCAAGTGCCTTTAAACTTGTGATGATTGTGTTAAACCTAGCAAACGCATTATCAATTGATTCCTCTTCCGGAATCGTGAATTGTTCATATTGTTGAACAAGAAGATCTATTTTATTATCTTTGACTTGACTATTACCTTGGTGAGTTATTAGTAAAGAATTCCAAATTTCTTTTGCGGTTTCGCACATAAAGATTCTTTCGTATTCTTTACGTGGTAACGCATTATAAATAACCATTTTAGCCTCATTATTTTTAGAAAGTTTTCTTTTTAAATCATCACTTTGTTTTTCAAAATGTACAACTTCATCCTTTTTAGTTTCAAGATTATGTTGAATAGGTAAAAAATCACCATTAGTAATAACATGCCAAAGATCTAGATCTTTTGATTTCACATAAGTTTCGAATCGATTTTTCCAATAAAGAAATCCATCACTTTCAAATAGTGGTGGTCTTTGCATAGATTGCCCTTCTAAATATTTTTCAGATTCCATAGATCGTTTCAAGTTTTAAAATACAGTTTATTTTAAAAATCTTGTTTGACCTGGCTCTGATACCAATTGTGGAAAACTAGAAGGGGGGTTGAATAGTTTTACGTCTTTTTAATTTATGAAAACTTTTGTTTACTTTTTAAAACTTCGATTCTATCTTATGTGAATTCAACTCTTGATCAATATGAACAAATATAAACAAATATAGATAAGCAATGCAAGTAAAGTAAATATAATGAAATGAAAGAAAGAGATGGAAAGATCAAACCACAACACGGAGATTTATAGTGGTTCGGCTACAAGGACACCTTCCTTGCCCTACTCCACTCCTCGAGTCACCTACTCGAGAGTTTTCTTCACTATGTCAACAAACTCCCTTATGGTGGAGAAAACCTTACACAACTTTAGCTTACACCGGCTCTTAACGACACAAAGCTAGATGTCGAGTTCTAATCGTAGCTAGAACCAATCTCACGACTTGTACACAACTTCTACACAACTTAATCACGACTTCTTCACGACTTCTTCACGATCACTTCACAACTAAGCATAACCTATGTACACTTCTACTTCTTCACACCTTCACTACTTACACACCTCAACAACACAACTTCACTACTTACACACTAACCTATCCCAAACAATTATTCACACAACTATCTAACAACAATACACAACTTATATACAAATGTATGATGACACAAACAAATTGGGTATCTAAGTTGCAATACTTCTTCTCTAGTTGTTGAAGGAGTATTCTTCTCTTGCACTTGAATGAAGGAAGCTTGGATCACTTAGAAACCAAAGCTTAAGATTATATGATCAAAGGGTTTTTGAAGATATGAAATGTGATTTAAAACAGAAAGTTTCAGTGTGCAAAAGGTGAGTAAAAATCCAGGGGAAGGTTGGTATTTATAGGCAGAAAAACTGGACAGCTGGAACGTACAGGAGCGTGGCCGGCCCCCTTAAATAGGGGGGCGGTCCCCTTAATTTTAAGGGGGCCGCCTAGCATAATTAAGGGGGCCGCCCTCCCTGCCCGTTGGCCAGTTTTGTCTTTTTGTGGGGAAGGTTTTTCTGGAACATTTTTACTGATTTTGGTTGAAAATTTGAATTCATAAATTTATAATGAATTAAACCTTTTTATTTATTACCAAAAATGTTTTTCTAAAAGATATAAAATGTTTTTGACATTTTATAAAAAATCTAGTGTTTAAGAAAATGTTCCTTTGATCATATAATGCATTAAGCATTAGTTCATTCATACCTTAAGTGATTTGAGTTGTAGAAATAGATATTAACAACTAAATACTGTTTACGTTATAATTTTCCGATTAATGATTTTACATTTTGTGATTATCAAAACGTAGAGATATCGAAAAATATTAATAACGTGTTTAGGCATTATTTATATCAACACACTCCTTGAAAGGGTTCCCATGAAATGGGTCAGCTGACTACTTTTGTCGTTAATAGGTTGTCCGAGTTCATTAACTAAAATAGGAATTCTATCCCCTTTTTCTTGGGCCCAAACTTTTGGCATACGTGTTGGTCCTCTCTTTCTTTTGCTTACAATCCGAACTACAAAAGGTGAACATGATTTACAATAGATATGTATACATTTAAATTACTAAATAAATTGAAATGGAGACAATATGTTAGCGTTGTATGTTTTCTTGTTTTAATTTAAGTTCATTATATATTCTTCTTATATCACACAATATATGATTTTTTTTAAATGATGCAATCAAGTAGATCAGGTTAACCTGTTTCATTTACTGCTTGTGTAACTTCATGGTCTTCTTCATTTTCAAGTTGCCGAGCTTCAAACTCTTCTTCAACTAGATCATCGTCCTCATTTGCTAAATCGTTCTCATTCTCCAAATCATCCTCATTCTCCAAATCATCCATGTCTTTATCTACATCATCTTCATAAGTATCTTGTTCTTCACTATCTTCATTCATATGTATGTCTTCAATATCATCATTTTCAGCATCATATTGTTCTTCATTGTTATCTATAGTTAAAAAAAAAAGTAAGCATCGAAAACAGTTAACTGAATATACACTTAATAGTAATTTAATATCATATATATAATATTTGAAATTTATTTATAGGTACCATCAGATCTCAAGTCACGCTCCCCGTGGTCATCATCGTTGTCAATTGCAAATAACTTTCTCTTAGCTACAGTTAATCTCCCTCTCTTGACAGAATTAGAATTTTGTAAATCTTTTTCCTTCAACTGACCCTTTTGTTTTGTATGATTTGTATCAGCTAGTTGATCATTTCTCGTTTGGCCTTGGTCGGACTCCTGTACCCTACTATGTATTGCCCTCCTTGTATCAATCAGTTGTCCCTTTTGCGAATGAGATTCTGAAGATGTTAGCACACGGGAGACATTCGGAGCAGTGAATCGTTTTTGTGCTAAATTAGCATATCTATTCATGGACATTGGAGCAATGTATTTTCGATGTTGTTTCATGCAACTAGAATTGTTAGAAAACAAACAGAAAGAAATTATATTAGCCAAATTTATTATTAGTACATTTTTATTTGTTTGTGTAGCCGCTTCTTCTTGGTTATCTTGCTCAGCATTAAGATCAAAGTCTGAACCAGACATATACTCTACATCTTTCTCACTGGTATCCATTGGTTTCTTTTTCTTTTTCTTTGTTTTGTCACTCTCTACTAGACTTGTCAAAGAGTTAGCAATATTTTTCACTCCCAAAGCTTGTAATCTCTGTTGGTTTTCTTGAATCCTTGACCTTCTGGACATTTCATAATCATTCGTATTTCTCGTGGAGATTTGGCGTTGCATCCTTTTATTTTCCATTACTGGTGCACAAAACAAAGAAAATTATGATGAGATTGCAAAGAACAATAGTCATTTGAGAACAACAAAACTGAAATCAAATCACTATCTGTTACATGTTACAGAATGAAATACATTATCTACAAACAAAAATAGACTCAAGACAACAACAGGTAATGGAACAAGAATGTTTACATGTTACAATGTATTAGTACAATAACTGAAAAATTGGTAGAAGATAGATATATATTCGGTTTAAATGCCTTTTGTTTTCTAGCATACATACATATGATATATGAACCAATAAAAAAACTTAAACAGCAAAGATGACCAAAAATCGCCTCATAGAAACACAAACCCAAAGTTAAACATCTTGCTCAGACCTTTTACTTTCAACATCATATCAATCCCAACATTAAAGATGTGATACACAAATTACAAAAAAGTAATAAGCTCCGAAAAGATAAGCACAAAAACAGCAAAACCATAATGTATGAGATGAAACAATAGAACAAATGGAAGAAAAATGCTTCCTTTTTATACTTTCCTTAACATTTTTCTTGATCACCACTAAAGCCAATGGTGCTTCATTTAGTGTTGGTGGTGGTGTTGGAGTTGGAGTTGGTGCTTGAGTTGGTGGTAGTGGTGGTGATGGATGGGTTGGTGCTGGTGTTAGCTACCCAAATCCTTCAGTTGCACCACCATCTAGTCTTGCAAATGCTTATGTTGCATTGCAAGCATGGAAGTCAGCTATCAAAAGTGACCCAAATGGGTTACTAAGATCATGGGTTGGGTCAAATGTATGTGCTTACAAAGGTGTGTTTTGTGCAGATCCATCTAATGAAATGGGTGATCTTTCTGGGCCAGTAGTAGCAGGTATAGATCTTAACCATGGTAACCTTAAGGGTGTTTTAGTACAAGAGCTGTCTTTGCTTACTGACATGTCTTTACTTCATCTCAATAGTAATAGATTCACGGGTACAATTCCATCTAGTTTTAAAGACCTTTATGCCCTCAGTGAGCTTGATCTCAGTAATAACCAGTTTACTGGACCATTTCCACTAGCAGCCTTAATTATATTCACACACACACACACACACAACAACACACACACACACACACACACACACACACACACACACACACACACATATATATATATATATATATATATATATATATATATATATATATATATATATATATATATATATATATATATATATATATATATATATATATATATACTAGACTTCTAAGCCCGCCCGATGGGCGGGCATGACTTGTAATGATAATTTGGATGCTTTTAGTTAACGTAAATTATAGTTTTAAGATGTTGTACATATATATATATATATATATATATATATATATATATATATATATATATATATATACTAGACTTCTAAGCCCGCCGATGGGCGGGCATGACTTGTAATGATAATTTGGATGCTTTTAGTTAACGTAAATTATAGTTTTAAGATGTTGTACATATATATATATATATATATATATATATATATATATATATATATATATATATATATATATATATATATATATATATTAATGTTTTTGAATGGATTAAGAACCAAAACAAATGTATGTTTATCGAATAAGCATGAAACTTGTTAAATAAATTGATTATTTATTTCTTGTTGTAGCATATAGGCGCATATTGGTTACATGATTTTTAATACTATTTAAAACAATGGATAGTCCAAGGTTCTTAAAAAGTAAAATATAAAAGTTTGTAGTATGACTCGATTATTATCAGTTGAACCAAAAGTTACTACCAAGAGACCTCAATAGTAAAAGCAACAACAATATTTACATCAAACTCAAACTTAAACAAACACAATCTAATAATCGACATTACGACACTTTGACTGTTGCGCATGTATTTACATAGGTTAAACCAAGTCCAACTCTATCTCGTGGTAACTTGAAGAGCATAGTCATACCAAATTTAGACATTCAGTGCAGTTTCAAACTTTGAAGCCAATTGGAGTCAACATACCATTTGTAATCATTCACTTTATGTCTCTTGATCTCAATAAGTTTATCATGAATGCACATTCAACGACCTGTGACGTGAAGGGAAACAAACAATAAAATGCTATGATCATAGATTGACAAATTGAATGCATATATACAGTGAATTATTTACCAAACACCCCTTTAGACAGCAGTAGCCAAACACCCCTTTAGGTTTGTCATAGTCCAATTTTCCACTATCCTGCATATGCCACTCAATACTGGCTTTTTTAAACTGGGATATCAATATAGTAATAAGAGTGATTTCAGTTCTTTGTCAGTGGCAATAGAGTATTAATGAATCAAAATGCTTAGTTAACACATAATATTGCAGTTTAACATTTAAACCAAAGACCTTAGTGGGTTATATGAGGTACGAAGTAAGTGTCAAGTGTTATAGTTGACATGCTGAAACATACATTCTACACTGAAGCTTAACCCTACTCTATAATTATAGATGTCCAAATAAATAGGTCGGTGGTCTAAGGGTGGTGACCTGGTGGGTTAAATGCATTATTGTTGTGTCTTTGAATGCCTTTCAAAGTGCTTGATCAGGCATACCAAAAAATAGTTAGCAAAGGATGAAAAATAAAAGGTCAGTAGTCTAATGTCATTCCCTGTTACGCCGAAACAATATAGTGGTAGCCTGGTGGATTTCACACACAGTTGTGTGCTCTCAACTGTCATCTAAAGTGCTTTATTGAGGATATAATTAAGGATTGTCGAAAATTATTAGGTCACTGGTATAGTGGCATCCATATTACCTCTATGTCATCCGTCCACACTTTGTCTAATGGAATCCCTATTACCTACGGTGGCCTTTGACCACCAGGAAATCCCCTACACCTAATCTTACGTGACCAGTTGTCTTAAAACCAAGACGCACCAATTTTAGATTTTCCTTTGCTGGAAAAGTATCGAACAAATAGATGGGTCAAAAAATTAACAGGCCAGTGGTCTAAAGCATCTATATTGCATAGAGGAAAATTGTAGTGGCCGAGTGGGTTTCACACATAAGTGGTGTTTTTAAGAATGTCTTTTAAAATGCTTGATCATGAATATAATGAAGGATGTCTGAAAATAATAGGTCGTTGGTTTATTCAGATTACATGTACTAACATAAATTTTTAGTATAACAGAATGCTTACGTTGGGAAATTAATGTGGAAACGTACATACAAGTCTCCATGGTCCACAAAATAACCTTTTCTCGGCAAGCATATCATATTAACATACCAAGCAGGTATATATATGCATGTGTATGTGTATGTGCAAACGTGTTTGTGAATGTATTGAGAGAAGTTCCTATCAAAGGTGAAAATAATAAAAGAAAATGTGTACCTTTGCCTCTTCGTATTGCTAATTGTCCATGTTGAACCCCTTTAGGTACCTATAGGAAAGGCTAACCTTTTATCACTTCTAGATATAACCATATGAAGGTGCACCGATAACGATTACACACACCAAATTTAGAGTTTACCTGTTATGTGACCCATTGGTATGTTATGACCTATTGCTAAGTTTATCATTTTCACAAATATTTAGGGTGGGTTAGGCGGATAAGATAATGGTTCAAGACGTGCAACTTTTTCCATGATTAGGATTTAGGACAAATTCATACATAATTCACTGTAATACCTCAATAAGTTTTAATAGGTGGCGGGATTTCAACTCATTGATACTGGCACCTATCTCTAACTTTGGCAATTTAGCTTATCAAACAAAATAAGTTGATAAGATTGAATATTCTGTAATTCTTAAAAAAAATGTGTTGGTTATAATAACATTTTATGGCAAAATTTATAGAAATAACAGAAAATAATATCGTAGCTCTACTATTAAGTTCAACTTTAAATTTGCATGAAATATGATGCTCAACAAATTTGTTACTTGCGCAAGAATAGTGGATGCTAACTGTAACTTGGTTCAATACGATGATTAGGCTACTCACAAATGACACTGACGTGACTGTGTAGATAATTAACACAATGGATGAAAGGGCTAGGTCCTTTCTGGCGTTAATGTCGCGTCCTACAATTAATCCATGATCCTATTTAAGTAGGTTCAAAACAAACTAAAAGCATACATATAAAAGATAGTGCATGGACAAACACTTAAGAGAGCATTACTCATACCAGACTGAAACTGGAAACGTAAGGATTCCGACTGATAATTAAGGAATATTAATTATAGATATCATTGAGACCTGGTGCATGATTTACGATAAGCATAAGGACAGAAAGATGAAACACTTAAGGAATATTATAGATATGACTGAGACCTGGAGCATGATGATTTTAATATATGGATTCTGGCTGATAACTCAGCATTACGCAGAAAAAACGACTACTAAAACAAAGAAAATAAGCTTGGTTGCTTACCCTTTTTCCAAACAATACAATACTTGCAGTTTACCCATGATGCCATGGAGATGGGCCAACAGTTACAATCAATGAAGTTCTTGCAGTGCCTGCAAACAGAATTGTAATAGGTAATACACGATTATGTCAAGTTTGGATTATTTTTTAAACAACTAAAAAGTATTGTTTGTTCAAGATATGGTGCTTACAATTAAACATAAATTCATCATTTTAACTCGCCGCATATAAGTCATGCACATATTTAATAAATAAGTTGCTCAAATTCTAAAGAAAACTTAATGTGACGGAAAAAGGTATCACTTTGGCACATATATAGTTGAATATAAATGTTTGACTATTGGTTAAATGTCAAAATTGTGCCTTGATATGTGTTAATCAGAATGATTCACGTGAACCAAAATCAAATTCAGTACTCTCAACTAATGACTTGTAGTGAAAACAAAAACTCGATATAAGTTGTAAATGAAACTTAAATTGAAGCTTATGCTGCATGTTCACGTTGAAAACGGCCAAAATAGAACGTGTTTCAATTTTTAAAGGACACAGGGTATCAAACTGGTGCCACATAATGAGACATATTAGACTGCCAATCCTAAGTGTTTGATCCCTTATCTTGCCATCTATAGGTAATTTCTTAAGGTCACATGGGTTGAAGTCAAGCAACAATCTCATTTACTTATTACTCATTTGAATGGTGTATTGTGTACATGCAATAAAATTGGAAGTTAACCTGGTATGTAAAGCAGGAAAGCCACCTGAAACATATGCCAAATGCAACATCGTGCCTTCCATGAGAAAATACAGGTCCCATTATCTCAACAAACTTCTGCTGATATGAATACTTGTGAGGATTATTTAACTTGACAGGAAATTAATATAAAAGAATATAATTTCTATATACCTTGCAGACGGTGAAAAATTAAAGGATGCTGAAAATAAGTTATCCAAACAATACCTATAAAACACCAATCCTTTGATATTCAGTTCTTTAAGCTTAGGAGTATTTAGACTAAAATTAAAGGCTACCCGACGTTAAACTTGGTGTTATCTGATTAGAGACTTTTTCTCAAGTTACTTTCTTTTGGTTCACATTACCTGGCCATAGTTTAAGACTCCAGCAGCCTGGCTTAATTCTACAATTAAGTAATGTAATTTTATATATGCAGAAATCAGAATTGCTCAAAACATACATGGAAGTTACCAACCAAGAACTCATAGCGAAATAGATCATGGGATGACGCCAGGTTAAATGCGACTTGTTCCAACACCTGTGGCAGCATCTGATAAACCAAGTACCTGATAAGTAGTCTCCCATGAGAAACTAAAAGCGAAGTCATTAAGCAGATCTAGAGATCACATTTTTCGTTTTAGTCTTTAACATTCTTCTTCATGAACAATCTAATGTGATATCTTAAACAAAATTAATAAGCACTGATTCTGACACGGCTCATAGTTGTTCACGGTCCTGAAAAATAGCTCTCAACAATCAGTGATTATAAATCAAGTAATTCACAAATCTTGTTTACATTTTTATGTATGATACTTATAGGAAATTTATTATGAAGCTGCTCAAAATCCAAAAGTCATGACTAAATTAATATGTAACCACCTTTGTGCTAACAGTAACCATCCTTTTTTACCAATTAAATTCATTACCTGTTTTGAGTCGTTGCATAAATTGTACTGCCCTACCCATTATGCCACCTCTATCAATAATCAATCAAAAATCAGTAAACCCCCGCAAAAATAAGATGTTTTGCTTGCCCATTGACATCATCCGGCACATGGAATGGCTTATACGGCTCCGTGAACACTGTATGAGCTGACCTTGTTCGATAATCCAAAAACCAATTGCTATTGTCACCTGCAATTCACCAAAAAACTCAATGAACTCCAAAAAGACACAAAACTTCGATCACGCTTTGTGCAATTATTGTTTTGCATTATAATTACAATATTAGCAAATTTTAAAAACCTTAATTACCCATTTACGACATAATATAGTCTAGTTACTAAAGTGGACCGTTGTAGCATTGTGCCAAGTACTTCACTTTATTGGATATAAATACAAATGTATCTCTTGATCATGATTCAGCACGAGAATAAGAAGAAGATGGAATGATTACCAGTTGGCCATTGTCATTGTTAGCAAGGAAACCTTGACAGAAAAGGAGGTAGAGATCCTTTTTAGTTGTGTAATCTAAAGGCTCGATCGACATCTCAATATAATGTTGTTAGTCATCTGGCAACTTCTTATCCCAGTATTCATCATCATCTTTATTCTCTTCATGCTGCATTGTCATGTTAAGATGAAAAATAGATTATAATTTATGATCCACAAATAAGAAACTCATACCGTCTTTGACTCTTTTCAAACATCAACGCTTACATCGTTAATTGCTTGTAATTAATTATTATAACTGTTTTGATATAGTAACAGGGTGTTTTCATTAATTTTTAAATCTGCTTATGATTATCAGTTGTAATGATAGCAGGTTCCATGATCGAAAAGAAAGAGGCAGATACCAAAAGTCACAGCAGGCTTCACGTGACCTCCTGAGACGTTAGCACCAACTGATGCAGCCACAGATAGTGCAAAACCATGTGCTATCGATGTTGAAATATGTCCAGCCGGTGTCGCTGCTACACCATCAGTTAGCTTCCCTCAAAATGTGAATAACCAAAGGATGTTATCGCTTACCAAAAGCTCAATTTGAATCAGATATACTGCGGACACAAAAAATTACCCCTATGTCTAGGTCATGTTTCATCATATCCTAAGGTATTTGAAACAGAAAAAGACATCAAACACTTTCAATAATGTATGGCCCGAATAAAATGTGATATTCAAGGGAATATGATATACATATTGTGGCACAAAGATGGTTGAAACACATAACAGGAAAGTAGCTATAAAAAATTAAGGGTCGTGAAACATGGGTATCATCAGTCGGCCATGTAGCAGGAGTACATTGGCTATCTACTTCTATTACAGTTGCCCTTTGTTGATCGTTATTTGAGGGTCGTGAAACATGGATATCATTAGTCGACCATGTAGCATGAGTACCTTGGCAATCTACCTGTATTGGAGTTCCCCTTTGTGGATTGTTATTTGAGAGTCGTGAAACATGGTTATCATCAGTCGGGCATGAAGCACGAGTAGAACCGTCTACCTGTATTTGAAACTATAAACAAACTCAAACTGATATATGATATAAATAACTTCACCTTCTCTACCATCTATTAGCAAGAAATTTTATGAAGCACTAAACATTGTATTTTGGATCAGACCGTATCGTAGCATCATTTTTTGTCCACAATTACTTGAATGTTCCAAGGTTTGGTTTACCCCCAAACCAATTTTTGTTCACAATTACTTGAAGATTAATAAATTAGAAAGAATTAGTATTACATAATAACAATTTATTGAAATGCCAGAGGTTATAGGCACTTCATAAACCAAATAATGGAAGATACATACCAGGTTTGGAGCAGCCCAACCAACGGCAGCAGACAAAATCGTAATAACAACCTAGAAACCAATGAATCAACGGTGAGAGTTAAAGGTATCAAAGAAACATATAAATCGAATAACATTCATTAAATTACATTCACAACCGCATTAAGAAAAGAAGCATCTTGAATTTGAGCAGTCTCGGCCTGGAAAAGAGAAGGTAGTTAAGCTTGCAGCAAATTAGGTATCACTTTTTCACCTAATAGGGTTCAGATAAATTACCCTGGATAATGAACCATGGGCAATACACATGTGGCTGCTTAATTAAAATGGATAAATCAATTAGGTTACAGAGTGATAAAACTTTGATTCTATATTAAGTTGGTTGCACGACGAATAGAAAAGTAGCAACAAATGATACCATAAGTAATAAGCCTACTATTGACATGATCATCTGCTCTTTCAGTCAGTTATGTAAAGTACCTTTAAGAGACTGCAAAGAGAGGATCGCATTTCCGTCCTGACTTAGTAGTAAGCTTTCTTATTTTCATGTGTAGCTTTGATTTCTGCATGCACACTATCAGACACGACAGATCCTAACCTGTTAGATACGTATAGAGATAAATCATTATGAGAATTGGATGATACCTTTAGATATCTCTGTCCAAGTTATCATGAAACATATAGAGGTTAACAAACTTATGAGCAGAATCATAGCAATATGAGAATTGGATGATACCTTTAGAGATCTCTGTCCAAGATATCATGAAACATATAGAAGTTAACAAACTTATGAGCAGAATCATATCAAGAACATAAAGAATGATATATACTAACCTCCAAGAAATTTGAAAAAGCAGCAGAATATGCATAAACGTAAAAGAAACAAATTAGGGTTTTGAAAAAATTGTGGAACCGAATAATATTATGGTTCTGAGATTAAAAAAAATATATGATAATGAATCGGGCTATAATTAAGGAATAGATATGGCTTACCTCATTAATTAAAATGTTCAATAATTCTCTTGAGTATTATATATTTGGTTTTGAAATATATAACCAATAATTTAAGTTAGATCAGTTGGTAACTGGTAAGATGCATTATTAGTTTAACAGGTCAAGGGTTCGAACCATGCTTGTTTAATTTTTACCAAAAAAACAAATATAAATGAAAAAAATTCCGAAATTATTATGTGCTTACATGGCGAAATAAATAATAAAAAATAATACTATAAAAACTAAAATTGCTTACATGGCCAGAATGGGATGATGTGGCGGCTAATGACAATTACATGGCAATGAGGTGGCGTTTTCTTGATTTATCTACGTGTAACGCCTCCTGTTATATATATATATATATATATATATATATATATATATATATATATATATATATATATATATATATATATATATATATATATATATATATATATATATATATCTTCATTTGTCTGTCAAACTAGTAATCAAACATATATATTGGAACCATTAGTTTCAAACAAATAAATTGAAACCAAAACTGAAATCAAATGAATTAGTGAATAAACATATATACGGAGAAATAAATTCCAATATTACATTGAATAAACAATAACAATATATAACAATAACAATAATAATAACAATAACAATAATAATAATAATAACAACAATAATAATAATAATAATAATAATAATAATAATAATAATAATAATAATAATAATAATAATAATAATAATAATAATAGAGGTTTCCATTACCTGTTGAGTCAGATCTTCACTCAAAAGTGAAAACCCACAATCGTTGTTTTGTTGCCCACGTACAACCCTAAACCAAAATTGAGATTCTAACCGTATGTGAAAAATAATTTCCATTAATAAAACCGTATCAAATACTTGATTTACGAACGTGAATGCTTGATTTTCGCAGCTCCAAAACTTTTTTATTAATCTGAAATTTTCCCCAAAATTTTAAGCGGGTGTTCAAATGAGTATGTGAATATGTGAACGTGGGTGGTTATAATGAAATTTTCCCCAAAATTTTAGGGTAGAATTTGTTTTATAATTAAATTAATTAATAGTATATAGTATATGAAATGTATTATATATTGCATATATAATATATATGTATTTTTTTGTATTTGAAACTAAAAAAGAACTAGAGTATTACCCGATCAGTGTTCGGGTTATCAACTAAATTAATTTAAAAGCTTTTTACCCAATAATAAAGTTTATTATGAAATTAAGTATAATGTTAAAATAAAATCTTAAATCTTGACTCGGTATCCCGCCAAATTGATTTTTTTGGGTCGTGGTCGGGTTGACCTTTTCGGGTTGACATCTTATAACCCATTTGACTTGAAATCAACCCATTTGACTGATTCAACACATTGATATCGTTGTTTTTTAAGATTGTTGGTGACATTGAAGCGTCTTTCCCATATTCTCAAGAAAGCTTCGACGGGCGGGGAAAAAAAAGCTTCACGGCGATACAAAAATGCACTTCGGCAACTAAATAACACTCAACGGGTGATCCCCCGGATAACTTTGATGAATATTTAGGAATGGCCGATAAAACATCACGCGAGTGCCTTACATATTTTTGTGATGCTGATGAGTGTGTAAATACTCATCATTTTATGCCCATTTTAGACCATAAAAATACTGAAAACGGCCAAATACACCATATATTATTGCAAATATCCTTGGTTTGTGTTTTTATGTGTGTCAGGTACAAAAGGATCGAAAACAGGGCGAAAACAGACAAAACCGAGCACAAGATTGGAAAAGCGTGAAAAGCTGAAGCCGGGAAAGGAAATTACGAGTTTGGACCGGGATTATGCTCAAATTGTCAAAGTCAACCCTCAGGAATATCAAAAGGGTCAATATTGGTCCTTGGACATATTTTCAGAATGTTGCATAAATGGTCCCCGAACTTTCAGATATTACAAATTTGGTCCTTGTGATTTAATCCCATCTACCCCTTAACCTAAACCAACCCAAAATTCTAATCCTATTAACCAAAGCCCAATACACCCCAAAAGCCCAATCCTAAATAATTAACCCATCCCGGCCTTTTGTTTAACTAATACCAGGGTCAACATACAAGTCTGGGTTGTGATTAGCTCTTGGTTCATTCATGTTTCAGCTGAAAACAGTTGTGAGTACCAATTTTCACTTTTTAGCTTATTTTATGCTTAATTCAGTTCAGCTTATGTTACAGCTTATTTGTCTGTATTTTTCTGTTTCTTAGATCATTAATAACTTAGATAATCAAAGTTTAGAGTAAAACATGGTTTAAATTATCAGTTTCTAGTGTAAAAGGCAACTTCAGGATTAATAAGGGGTGTTTGGGTCAGAAGGTCAAACGGGTCAAAATGGTTCCTACTGTTCATTTGCACTTGGAATTAGTTTGATCTTGGTTATTTTAGTCTACATAAATTGTTTGTAGTTTGTATCAAGTGATTTTCTAGGTTTTTATAGGTTTGAGTAATTTACTCTAAAGCTAGAGTGTGTACTGATCACAACTGCTTATCATACAGATAAGCAGTTGAATTTCCATTTTTTTGCTTTCCATGTAGCCATTTAGCCTTAGTAAACCAGTGATAAAGTCCCTTAAGGACTTAGTTAGAAATAGCTAACTCTGTCCACCTAGCCTTAATCAGTTTGCCCTGCACAATATTTGCTTTTCTCAACTTTTTCCATTAATTGTATCTGCTTAATCAGTTAATCCCTTATCATGATTTTTGTTTTTATCAGTAGCTTTCTTGTTAAACTTAATCTGTTTTAGCTTAATTCTGTATTTATAGCTTATTTGTCAGCTTATTTTCACTCTGCAAGTAGCCCCTTAGGACTGTTCTGAGCCTATGCCAGCTTTTTCTTCTTTTCATACATCTGATCTAGGGGGAATTTGATAAGCAATTGATCTCACATTTTGGGCATTTTCAGTTTAAGTGTAGTCTGTTATATGAGCTTCCTTAATCTCCCTTTTGTTTGCCCTGATAAGCTCTCCCCTAGCTTCTAGATCAGCTGGAAGTAGGCTGATAAGCCTCCTTGTTTCTGTCTTATTCTTGAATCTGCCCAACTGCTTAATTGCTTATTCCTTGTGCTTGTTTGTGTTTTTTCAGTTGTTTTATGCTTAAGTAAGTATGCTAATCAGTTTCTGAGCTTTTTGTAATTTTTGGTAACCTTTAGCTTATTTTTAGCTTATTTGTAAACTGCTTATTTGTCCCATTCTGCTTATTAGGTTTAGATAAGCTCTGCTTTTATTTTTCCTAGCTTTTAAATTAAATTTTAGATTTACTTGAATATTTTCAGATTTTTCTAAACTGTTTTGCTATTTTTAAATCATTTAAATAGTTTAATTTAGTTTTAAATTCATATTAATTAATTAAAAAGTCAAAAAAAAATATATTTTGTTTTATAAAATTTTCTTTTATCATTTAGGATGTAGGAAAAATAGATTTGTACCCGTAGAGTTAGAATTTCATTGTTTTGACGTTTATGCTCGGTTTTCCCGGTTTAAACGTGCATTTTCAGTTTTACTTTACGTTTTTAGATACGCGTTCTTTAGATTATCGTTTTCCTTACCTTTTAAATCGTTTTTAATTTATGTTCACATATCTTAGCGTAGAAAACCCAACTCCCTTTTATTTCACCATTCAAACACGTTGCACGATTCGAGATCACGAATTCCATTCACGCCTTCGTTGGGGATAACGACCCGGGAATACAACTTCCACTGTTTCCTAGGAAATAAATACGTGTTGATTACACCGAATCAATTTTTGGCGCCGCTGCCGGGGAGGGCTGATGCGAATTTTGAATTCTCGTTTATCGTTGCGTGTTTTGAATCTTCGTAAATATTTTCTCATAAAAGAAAAAAAAAAAAAAAAAAAAAACCCAAAAAGATTTTCCTTTCAAAATTTATTTTCCCTTTATATTTTTCAAAAATGTTTCTAAAAAACCAAAAATATTCTTCGTATCCCTCTTATCCGTTTAATTCTTTTTCTCACCCTCTATCATTTTAATTCTTTTTATGTCTTCATCTTATAACTATGGTTGTGAATGGTGTGGGGGACCTCTAAATGGTGGAAATTGTCCCGGTTGTAGCATTGTAAATTCGGGAAACGGGTTTGTCTATGACCAAAATCCCTACAATGAAACACCCGACCTTTTCAACCAACCCCCACAAAATCATATGGAGACATACTTGTGTGAATTTTGTGGAGGTTGTCCTCATCCGGGATATGATTGTCGAACGGGAGACGTGCTTGTCTATGAGCAGAACCCTTATAACAATCAGACACCATCCGGATTTGACACATCTTCATATTATTCACCGCCACAGCAGTTTTACTGTTGTGAATACTGTGGAGGTCCGCACTATAATTCCGATTGTCAAACAAGGACCCCGCTTATCTATGAGCATGGTCCTTGTAACAATTATGATTATTCGTATCATGACCAACCTCCACTGTATCAACTAATTCAAACGCAGCCTCAGCCATTTCCTCAAGAATCATTCCAAGAAATTCATAATATTAGGAATGATCTTCTGGATTCTGCTTTCAAAGATGTATTCCAAAAACTTCATGATGTGAGGAATGCATTTAATGCTTGGGCTGCTAAACAGACCAAAGAAGATCGTCATGGTGAATCTATGGAAGATTTACTCGCCATTAAACGTGCAGCACATAACCGTTTCTTATTTAATCAGGCATGCATGCTCGATGACGAAGATGACGACGACGAGGAGAGTACTATTCCTTTGAATGATATTATTTCTCAACTCCCTCAGTCTATTGCAATCACGTCTATCCTTCCCTCTCAGTCTAAACCCGAGGACTCTCTTATTATGGGGGATGAGCCTCTTAGCACTGTTCCTGAAAAGGAATCGGACGAATTCATAAAGTCTAGTGCTGAGAACCTTGTCCCAATCCCAAGTGAGTCTGAGGATATATCGAACAGTGAATGTGATTCGTCTATTTGTAGTGATCATCCTCTTGACACTACTGATGATTCTTCCGGGATCTTCTCTAACCCTCTTTTCAATTCAAATGATGATTTTTCCTCTAGTGATGACGAATCACTTTCTGATGAGGACGTTTCAAATGAAAGTCTCGAAGTCCATTCGAATTCTCTTTTTGAATTTGATGACGAGTACTTTTCTAGCATAAATCCTCTCTTTGATGAAGAGTTAGAGAACGATGAGGTCAAGGACTATATCACTCATAAACTTGATGATATGACCTCAGTTCTTAATCCCGATATTCTTCCTTCTCCGACATATGTGACGTTGCCCTTTGAGGATCGCCATTATATTGATTTCACATATGTCGTCCGAGTTTTTCTACCTTTCTTCTCCTATAAGGTAGCTTGTCCTCTCATTTTCTCGTTCGGGAATGAGGACAAAGTTTTTGACCCCGGCATCTCCATTCTTTTGAGCCGGATGTATCTCATCGGAGTGGAACTTTCAAGTACTTCAATGTTTATCCAAACATCTTGAATGAAAGTCCGATGGAGATTTTCTTTTCCACATGCTTCCCCAAGAACAAATGAATTCGGGGTCGAGTCAAGCTAGTGACTCGGTGAACAAAAACATTAGCATTGCATGGGTAAACGCCCATGTTTCTGACTTCTTTCTATTTTCTGACACTAAGTGTGGGGGGATTCCTCTACTGTGCTTTGTTTTGTGTGTTGTTTGCTCTTGTTTGCAGGTTTCCCTTAGATCGTGATGATTGATGCGCCTGTTTTCAATCCAGCCGCCCAATATCTGATCTTATTACTAACGTTTATCTAGGGATATCTTTTCAACCTTTTTTGTGAAAATAGAGATTTCTTTTCCACACTTGGCTAGTGGTATTACCTTTTTACGTTCTAAGTGGCGGCATAATAGCCGGTACTTTGAATATTGAGGGCAATATTCAATTCTAATGTGGGGGGGAATTCTCGCGAATTTTGTCACATTTGTACCTTCTAGTGCCCTAGTACCCCCGTTTTGGCCAATTTTTTTTTTTTTTTCGTTTTTAGATAAGAATTGCAATAAAAAATAAAAGTGTTTAGTCTTGATTAGGTTAGAACAAAGGGAATCCCGACTCTACTAGAGTGTTGATCTAGCTGCTTCCTTAACGATTAGACTAAGGTTTTACGATTTGTGCAAATGAAAATGCTAAGCGTAGAGTAGTTGGTTCTCTTTAGAGCTTATATAAGTAATCTATGGCTTTTCCTCCCAGTATCTCCTAATCTGACTTAATTAGTGCTTACTTTCAAACATTTGAACTCACAAAATCATTTTTTCATACGATTTTGAAAAATACTAGTTCAAAGATTTATTTAAACTTCGGAACAAGCATATGTCATAGTTGCAAAAGATAAGTAATAAATAAATGTGCTAAAAAGCTAAGGTTCAAGATCGGCCCTTGGATCCTTATTTCCGGAATGCGTTTAGGTCTTGGCTACCCTCTTACACCGGCCCTTGGACCCTTAATTCTGAAAGGCGTTAAGGTCTTGGAACTCCCCGTTGTAACGGCCCTTGGATCCTTTATTCCAGGAAGGTTTAAGGTCTTGGTTCCCGTGAAACTCCGTTAGTTTTTGTTGCACAAGTAAAAAAATAATAATAAAAAAAAATGATGATGAAAAAATGAAAAGAAAAAAATAAAATAAAATGGAATGATATTGCAAAATGCAAAAATGAAATGATATTGCAAAATGCAATAAGTTTTGATGTGTTGAATAAAGTTTTGAAACTTGCTTGTTGTGAATTTTAAATCTATCTTTCAACTAGTATTAGTCAAAATTTTATATAAACGTCGATTTTTGTGATCAAAATTTTGAAAATCAAGCACATTCACTTAACTTAAATAAATTGTGAGAGTGAAAAGTTAAATTTCGGCTTACATAGATTATTAGTATAAGTAGTGTTAGCATTTTACAAAAACGTTTGCACATTGAGTTTAAGCTTAGTTGGGAGTATTAAAAAGAGGATGACGATGACAATTCCCTGGAGACACCCATTTTGTGTGAATCCCGTTCCATGATACCATTTTTGAAAATCAAGCATTTTATCTATTTTTGTTTTAGTTTAAATTTCTCGCATTTAATAAAAGTCAAAACGGGTATACTTGATTCCTTTCATTACTTCATATGATCGGATTGCTAGGGACTAGCAATAGTTTAGTGTGGGGGATTGATGAGTGTGTAAATACTCATCATTTTATGCCCATTTTAGACCATAAAAATACTGAAAACGGCCAAATACACCATATATTATTGCAAATATCCTTGGTTTGTGTTTTTATGTGTTTCAGGTACAAAAGGATCGAAAACAGGGCGAAAACAGACAAAACCGAGCACAAGATTGGAAAAGCGTGAAAAGCTGAAGCCGGGAAAGGAAATTACGAGTTTGGACCGGGATTATGCTCAAATTGTCAAAGTCAACCCTCAGGATATCAAAAGGGTCAATATTGGTCCTTGGACATATTTTTAGAATGATGCATAAATGGTCCCCGAACTTTCAGATATTACAAATTTGGTCCTTGTGATTTAATCCCATCTACCCCTTAACCTAAACCAACCCAAAATCCTAATCCTATTAACCAAAGCCCAATACACCCCAAAAGCCCAATCCTAAATAATTAACCCAACCCAGCCTTTTGTTTAACTAATACCAGGGTCAACATACAAGTCAAACCCAACTCCCTAGCTTCTTCCCCGCTTTTCCCCATTCCCCAAAACCAGACCATCATGTCCCATGTCCCCCAAACCTTTCTCTGCCAACACACAACCTCCCCCCTCCTATCACTTAGCTAGTACTATCTTCACAAGAAACCTTCCCACGTCCTCGTACTTCGCTAAAACCCACTTGGTACCTTTTCCCGCCAAATCTGAATCCAACGATTGAGATGGACTTAGCCCAATCCAAAGGGTGGGATTGAATCAGAAGAGAGAGATGAAGCTTATGGGATTGTTATTTAAAGAGAAGAAGACAAAGAGAGAAGTTTGTCACTATATTTAGACCAATTCGTAGTGTAGGTTTTTAGGTTAAATTCAGTTAAGTTTTATTGTCGATTTAATTTCAGTCAAATGTATCCTTCAATTCAGCTTAAGTTTAATTTCAAGAACCTTGTTCCATTTTCAGTGTAATTTAAGTTTAAAGTTAATTCAAAAATTCAGTTGTTGTTTAAATCCTTGAAAAGCTCTCTGCTCTCATTTGTTTTAGCTTATACATGCTCATTTTAGCTTATTGATTAAGTCCCTAGTGCTCATTCAGTTTCCATTTCCAAATTTCTAAAAAGTTCAAAAAAGTCAACATAAGTCAACTGACTTGGTCAAAGAAGCAGTTTGAAGAATAAGCTGACTTGATCAGCTTATTTGGGTGTTTTCTGGCTTATTGGATAAGCCTGGGTTGTAATTAGCTCTTGGTTCATTCATGTTTCAGCTGAAAACAGTTGTGAGTACCAATTTTCACTTTTTAGCTTATTTTATGCTTAATTCAGTTCAGCTTATGTTACAGCTTATTTGTCTGTATTTTTCTGTTTCTTAGATCATTAATAACTTAGATAATCAAAGTTTAGAGTAAAACATGGTTTAAATTATCAGTTTCTAGTGTAAAAGGCAACTTCAGGATTAATAAGGGGTGTTTGGGTCAGAAGGTCAAACGGGTCAAAATGGTTCCTACTGTTCATTTGCACTTGGAATTAGTTTGATCTTGGTTATTTTAGTCTACATAAATTGTTTGTAGTTTGTATCAAGTGATTTTCTAGGTTTTTATAGGTTTGAGTAATTTACTCTAAAGCTAGAGTGTGTACTGATCACAACTGCTTATCATACAGATAAGCAGTTGAATTTCCATTTTTTTGCTTTCCATGTAGCCATTTAGCCTTAGTAAACCAGTGATAAAGTCCCTTAAGGACTTAGTTAGAAATAGCTAACTCTGTCCACCTAGCCTTAATCAGTTTGCCCTGCACAATATTTGCTTTTCTCAACTTTTTCCATTAATTGTATCTGCTTAATCAGTTAATCCCTTATCATGATTTTTGTTTTTATCAGTAGCTTTCTTGTTAAACTTAATCTGTTTTAGCTTAATTCTGTATTTATAGCTTATTTGTCAGCTTATTTTCACTCTGCAAGTAGCCCCTTAGGACTGTTCTGAGCCTATGCCAGCTTTTTCTTCTTTTCATACATCTGATCTAGGGGGAATTTGATAAGCAATTGATCTCACATTTTGGGCATTTTCAGTTTAAGTGTAGTCTGTTATATGAGCTTCCTTAATCTCCCTTTTGTTTGCCCTGATAAGCTCTCCCCTAGCTTCTAGATCAGCTGGAAGTAGGCTGATAAGCCTCCTTGTTTCTGTCTTATTCTTGAATCTGCCCAACTGCTTAATTGCTTATTCCTTGTGCTTGTTTGTGTTTTTTCAGTTGTTTTATGCTTAAGTAAGTATGCTAATCAGTTTCTGAGCTTTTTGTAATTTTTGGTAACCTTTAGCTTATTTTTAGCTTATTTGTAAACTGCTTATTTGTCCCATTCTGCTTATTAGGTTTAGATAAGCTCTGCTTTTATTTTTCCTAGCTTTTAAATTAAATTTTAGATTTACTTGAATATTTTCAGATTTTTCTAAACTGTTTTGCTATTTTTAAATCATTTAAATAGTTTAATTTAGTTTTAAATTCATATTAATTAATTAAAAAGTCAAAAAAAAATATATTTTTGTTTTATAAAATTTTCTTTTATCATTTAGGATGTAGGAAAAATAGATTTGTACCCGTAGAGTTAGAATTTCATTGTTTTGACGTTTATGCTCGGTTTTCCCGGTTTAAACGTGCATTTTCAGTTTTACTTTACGTTTTTAGATACGCGTTCTTTAGATTATCGTTTTCCTTACCTTTTAAATCGTTTTTAATTTATGTTCACATATCTTAGCGTAGAAAACCCAACTCCCTTTTATTTCACCATTCAAACACGTTGCACGATTCGAGATCACGAATTCCATTCACGCCTTCGTTGGGGATAACGACCCGGGAATACAACTTCCACTGTATTCTTTGGAAATATTTATGTATTGATTCCTGCGAATCAGATGCGGTCATTCATTTATATCGTCGAGAGTTCTTACATAAGCCGACTTCCCATGACGTCGCAATGATCCAAATGGCGCATGATGAAAGACATCACATTCCGGGGATGCTTGGTAGCCTAGATTGTACACATATTGAATGGAGGAATTGTCCTAGGCATTTGCGAGGCCAATATACGCGAGGTGATCATAAAGTGCCGACTATTATGATTGAATGTGTTGCTTCGCAGGATCTGTGGATTTGGCATTCGTTTTTCCGACTTCCCGGGTCAAACAACAATATCAATGTGTTGAATTAATCAGTCTCCGTTGTATCTTACTGCCCGAAATGGAACGGCTCCAGATAGTTCATTTGTTTTACGCGGGCGCTATTACAAACGTGGCTATTATCTTACCGACGGGATTTATCCTAAGTGGTCTACGTTTGTTAAAGCGTATCCGCATCCAGTTGACCCGAAAGAAAAGAAATTCAAGCGACTACCGGAGTTACATGACGAAAACGTCCATCATCGTCTCCAATATGATCTTATGGAGCACGTAGCGGGTCTAGACTTGGCATATCTCGATGACCCAACGGCTCAACCACAACCGATTGATGCCTTAATTTAGTGTTATGTTTTTAATAAAATGTTTGTGTTTTTAATTAAATTGATACAATACCGTTTATGATTGATATGATTTCGTTATGCTATTTTAATTGGATAAGAAAGTTCTATGGATGTGCGTGGTCCTGTTTGGTCGGTTTTAGCTTAAAATCTGAACCAAAGCAATTTCAATGGTTAAATTATTTTTAAAACAAATCCGTCCAAATTGTTTTGCCAAACTAAACAAAAACAATTAATTTGGTATCGTTTAGCCGGTTAACTGGTTATCATCTTTGTGAAATTCAGTATATACTAGGTAGAAGTCTTTGAGGTATTTTCTAGCTCACCATTAGCGTTTGAGGTATTTTATGTTAGGGAACATTTGTGAATATATATGTTGTATTTGGTAAACATCGTGCTACATTCGACCTCTTCATCTATACTATTTACTAATGGCCGATTGGTATGTGTTTGCCCTGCAACATCAGCAGACCTCAGAGTCTTTTTTGGCTTATTTTGTGCTTTTTTAATGCTTATTACTTGTTACTCATGGCTTATTCAGTTTTCTTTTTAGTTTAATATTAGATGTTTAGCTTATTTTCAGATTCACTATAGCTTATTATAGCTTATTCAGCCCATTGCCCACTTCCCTTAGCTTATTTCTTTCTTTTGCCTACTGCTCATCCTTTATGGCTTATTCCTAAGCTTATTTCTTGTATTCAGAAATAGTTGTAGTTAGTAATATAGCTTATTTTTCGGTGCTTAATCAGTTTCAAAAAGAAAATAAAAAAAATAGTTTTTGCAAAAAGAGAACCAAGGGATTCGAACCCTGGTCTCCCAGCTCACACACACACAGCCTAACTATCCTGCCCTTGGGTCTTTTTCAGTTAAGCTTTGCACCCTTTTTTATTTAACCCCTTTTCATTCCTTTAGCTTATTTCCCTGTTTCAGCTTACTTCAGCTTATTCCAATAAGCTGGGATCTTTCTTTTATTTTTTATAGGAGTAGTATAACATTTAGCACTTTCCTGTATTTTTTGGTAATTTTCCATTTCCATTTAGTATTTTTAATTCATTTTTCTTTTAAATTCAGTTTTTAAATCATAATAAATTAAATAAAAGTCATAAGAATATAATTCTTCTTTCTAAAATTTTCTTTTATTAATTAGAATTTAGGAAAATTAGTTTGGCACCCGTAGAGTTAGTATTTCACCATTTTGACGTTTAGGCTCGGGTTTTACCGGTTTAAACACGTTTTCAGTTTTTCTTTACGTTTTTAGCCACGCGTACTTTAGATCATCGTTTTTCCTGCCTTTTAAGTCATTTTTAATTTATGATCACTTATTTTAGCATACAAACCCAAAATCTCTTTGTTTCCACTATTCAAACACGTATTCACGAATCGAGATCACATAATTCCATTCAATCCTTCGTTGGGGATAACGACCCGGGTTACACATACTTCACTTGTGTTTCCTTGGAAATAATTACATGTTGATTTCAACGAATCACTACAATACCTATAATACTTTTAATGAAATAATTTACAATATAGATCCATCAACCCTTAAAATAACCACACTACCCCCTTTTACATCAATTACTTTTACATTCACCACCACAATACCCCTTTTAAAAGTAAAATAAGAATCTGATATTGTAATAAAAATAAATTATAAGATGGTAAATCTTTCATAGGTGAGGGACCCGCCACTACTATCAAACTCATACCCATTGTCTTTGTTTTGGTTTTTGGATTACAATAGCAACTATATTAAATGGCTGTATCAAAAAATTTCTCGAGATTGGTAAGTCTCATATCAACCTTCCATTTGCTCAACCCATTTCATATTCCTGTCTAATCATTTCTCAGGCTATTAATGCTAGATTTTTTTTATATATTAAAAATAATCCCTTGTTTTGGTGTCATTGTTCCAAAAAATTATTCAAAGCATTAAAAAATCATTGTTTATTATTTCCAAAAAATGGCAAGCATTCCTCATCTGAATGAGCTGAAGGACATGTGCGGTTCTGATAAGCTGCACGACTGTTTCAGGTTTCTCATGGTGCAAGAGATCCCTCTGAATGAAGCGCCGTTGATGTGGCTTGGGGAACAAAGGGATATGCTTCGTGTAAGCATTGAAAAGCGCAGCGAGAGGATGGCTGAGCTGATGGGTTTAGATTTTGACGAAGAGGAGGCAGCCGAAGATGTGTATGAACGTCTTCGACAGCAGCAGGTGATGGAGAAAAGTTTGTTGGAATCTGTTTCTGCTATTCTGGTTCAGATGAGGGCGCTCATTAGTAAGAAGGAGGAGATGATTGATGCCATGGAGGAGTATGATTAGGGTTTGAAGGCGTTGTTGCTGTTGTTTATTTTGGGGTTAGTGAATGTGGCTTAACTTTATGTCTTTCCAGATCGTATGATTGTCTAAGTATTTAGGTTGTTTATGTTTGGGACATGCATGTTTTGAGGCTGGGTCATAGCCGCTTATGTCTTAATGTTTTTAACTCTTATGAACCTTATTGTGTTTCTATGCTGTTTACTACGTTTAATGTGTTAATATTATGAACTTAGTTATGGTTATTGGACTACCAGTATTAAGTTTGGTATTGTTTTCATTGTATGGTTCTTTAAGTTTCATCCTCTGTTTTTTTGTGTGTTGAGAGATATGAATGGAAATAGTAAAGGTTGTGAATAAGTACTTGGTTATCTTGAGAGCCTCATTGATCGATCGGTCATAATCATCTGCAAAAACATCCAATCACTCTCTAAAATTAGAGAATGGTAAAATTGCATTGTAAACATAGTCAAATACTTTGTTATAGATAGGTGTTTTAAACATCAGACCAATAGCCAAACATAATACAGGTGATAATTTATAACCATTAACCTTTTATAGTAACAGGTCAAATGTCCAAAATGGATCAAAAGTTTCTTATAAAGTAATGTAAATCATAACAGCCTCCTAATTACTTAAATGAATTTTCATTGTATTAACATAGTTCTTGTAATCATATTAACACATTGGCATTTACTGGAAATAAATGGCCAGGACAGTTATTGTTGGTCAACCTGACCTGACCCGTTTGACCCGTATAATAAACGACTCATCTCAATCCAAACCTGTTTTGAGCAAAACCACAATAAGCCGACCCAACCATGTCCACCTGTACTCAAACACTTTAATAAACTGTATGCACTCAAAAGATGCAAATTTGGTGGGACTGGAATATAGAACTTGTAAAATGGCACTTGGTCACTTACAACTCACCGCACAAGTGCCAGGTTGTGAATTAAATATTAGACTAAGTAAATGTTGAATATCATATCTATTTATAACAAAAAACACATATAAGATCCATAATCTTTACCAAAATTGTATTATAGATATAATATAAGGTACTTTTTAAAAAATAATAATAAGGACTAAAATTTATTAAAAATCATTATTTTGGGACCAAATCATCAAATCAAAATCACTTTGTCCATCTCCAAATACACGATCAATCCACCATACAAAATTGCCAGCAGGACTCACCACCATCATCTCCGTCAATTGATATCCGACAACCGGAAATCAGCACCATCATCAAGACCAGGTAATACCTCATAATTTAAACCCTAATCGTTTTTGCTTAATTTTTATCAAACACAATGTGTGAGTTTATCAAACAATTAACATAATTGAAACATAGTTATTTGTGGTTAATTGAATTAGTCTCCCTTTTTTGTCAAATAAAGTATTAGTTTTTTGATGTTTGTGGTTAATTGAAACATAGTTATCTGTGGTTAATTGAATTAGTCTCCCTTTTTTGTCAAATAAAGTATTAGTTTTTTTATGTTTGTGGTTAATTGAAACATAGTTATCTGTGGTTAATTGAATTAGTCTCCCTTTTTTTCAAATAAAGTATTAGTTTTGTGATGTTTGTGGTTAATTGAAACATAGTCATCTTGGTGTATTCATGATATACATTTTGATACGAGTGGAAATTATCCGTGGTTAATTGAAACATAGTTATCTGTGGTTAATTGAATTAGTCTCCCTTTGTTTTTGTGGAAATTATCTGTGGTTATCTGTGGTTAATTGAATTAGTTTTTTTATTGTTGGTTTGTTTAAGGCAGGTTTAAGATGGATACGAGTTGGATGTCTTTACCAAGATTTACCATTGAATATAAAAAACGTCATGACGACTTTCTTGATTATATATTTTATATTGAGGGTAAAAATGGACAGATTTCATGTCCATGCATTGATTGTGGTAATCAGATATGGGTAGATCGGGCGGAGGCTAGAACACATCTGCTATGTGTCGGGTTTATGAAAGGTTATACAATTCCACCTTTCAGTTCCAAATCATGTGATGCTCCTATGTTGGATGCTGAAGATGACATGCAAGGGTTGGTGCATGATGCCTTCCATCGGTTTGGTGATAACACACAAGAAAATGAAATGGGAACTCAAAGTGAAAGTAGGAGTATGCCAAACATAAAGGCGAAAAAATTTTATAAAGTGTTGGAAGAGGCAAAGAAAGAACTATATCCTGGGTGTAAAAAGTTCTCAGTTCTTTCTTTTATCATTAGACTATTTCATGGTAAGTGTGTTGGGAAATGTAGTGACAAGGGTTTCAGCATGATGCTGGATACAGTGAGGGAAGCCTTCCCCGATGCTTCCATACCGAAGTCATTGTATGAACTAAGGAAGATAATTCGAGAGTTGGGACTTAGTTATGATAAAATTGATGCATGTCCTAATGATTGTATGTTGTACTGGAAAAAAAACATTAATAAAACAGAATGTGATATATGCCATACGTCAAGGTATAAAGCAAGTGAAGATGATTTTGCAGATGAGTCAACCACACTTGATACAGATAAGAAGATTGGAGCAAAGGTTTTGCGTTATTTTCCGCTCATACCACGAGTGAAAATGTTATTTATGTCATCTAAAACAGCTGCCTCCATGATATGGCATGAAGAGAGTCGCACGAAAGATGGTTACTTGAGACATCCTGCAGATTCCCCAGCATGGAAAGCATTTGATTTTAAGTATCGTAAGTTTGCCAATGAATCTCGTAATGTCAGGCTTGGTTTAGCGAGTGATGGGTTTAACCCTTTTAGAACAATGAGTGTTTCTCATAGTACATGGCCTGTTGTTTTGATGTCATATAATCTACCTCCTTGGATGTGCATGCAGCAACCTTATTTCTTTCTATCTTTACTTATACCTGGCACATCTGCTCCTGGGAATAATATAGATGTCTATATGGAACCGTTAGTGGCTGAGCTAAAGGAGTTGTGGGATATTAACGGAGTAGAGACTTATGATGCATCAACAAATAGTAACTTTCGGATGCGTGCTTGTTTGTTATGGACGATCAGTGACTTTCCTGCTTATGCAAATTTATCCGGATGGAGCACCAAAGGTAAACTTTCATGTCCTAACTGCCATAAACATACAAAATCAACACGCTTGACTCATGGCAAAAAAATATTGTTTTATGGGACATCGTCGATATTTGCCTACTGATCATGCTTTTCGAAAAGATAAAAACTCTTTTGATGGCACAGTTGAACAAGAGAGGCAACCCTGTGGCTTAACAGGACCAGAAGTACTTGATGAGTTAAATGGTTTTGAAATTAAATTTGGAAAACTTGTGAAGAGCAACCCAAATTTACCTTTTAATTGGAAGAAGAAAAGTATTTTTTTTGAGTTACCGTACTGGAAAGATAACTTGCTACGCCATAATCTAGATGTAATGCATATTGAGAAGAATGTTTGTGACAGTGTCCTTGGAACGCTAATGAATCTAGATGGGAAGACCAAGGATCATATAAAAGCACGCCTTGATTTACAAGAAATGGGCATTAGACCTGAACTTCATCCTAAAGTTCAAAATAACAACAAAGTTTATTTGCCACCTGCTTGTTTCTCAATGGATAAAAAAGAGAAAGATATTTTTTGTCGTGTGCTTAAGAAGGTGAAAGTTCCAGATGGTTATGCAGCTAATATATCAAGATGCGTAGAGTTAAAACCTCCAAAACTGTTTGGACTTAAAAGTCATGATAGCCATATTTTGATGCAGCAGTTGCTTCCCCTTGCCTTGCGAAATGTGTTGCCTAAGCACGTGCGCTATCCTGTGATGAAGCTATGTCATTACTATAAACAATTATGCTCAAAGGTTCTTAATCCAAATGATTTGGTTCAAATGGAAATCGAGATTGGAAAAATACTTTGTGATTTAGAAAGGATTTTTCCGCCATCATTCTTTGATGTCATGGTTCATCTTGCTTCAGAGGCCAGATTAGGAGGGACAGTTCATTACCGTTGGATGTATCCAATCGAGAGGTGCACATTACTATTTTAGTAAATACCTTTATTAAAAAATATTATTGAATCTGAAATTCTTGGTTTTGATATCTCAGGTATTTATCTACATTAAAATCTTACGTGCGAAACAGGAGTAACCCGGAGGGTTCCATTGCAGAAGGATATGTTAGGAATATAAATATTCAGATGAAGGCTCGGTCACCCCGAGCATCTATTTAGCATTCGCATAGCTCGTAGGCTTATTTATATTAGCTTAGCAATATTAGTATTAGTATTAATAGTATTAGTCGTATTTATATTTGTGGAGTGGGTCGGGGCTTTCCCCACTGTCAGCTCACTCCACAGCCCACTAGGGGCACAATATTAGGAACTATATAAGACCCTTCCCACACATGGGAAGGGTTGGAACTCTTGTCATATTTCACACACTAATCTAATTGATTTCAAGTTTTCCCAACTCTCTCTCTCTAGTTCATCTCATCTCACTAACTCAAACATGGGTTTCTTGATCTTTCAAGATCCAAGGCCACCCGAATAGATCCACACAATCAAGATGTTTAGATCTTACAATTGGTATCAGAGAGCCATGGTTAGGTTCGATTGATTGTGTGTGCTTGGATTTGTAGTTTCTACCCCTTTTATTTACTTTGGTTCGTACAGATTCTTACTTTCTTTGTGTTGTGTGCTTTGGTCTAATTCGTGTACTGCTTGTTCACATAATGTTATCTTACCTTTTGATTTACATGTCGAGTACTATCTTGGGCTTTAAAAGGTTCACTAAGACTTGGGCTTATAACAGTGTTTATGGATTTGGCTTACTAGTCTATTTGTGAATATTGATTCATATCTGGGTCTACGTACTGGTCATATTTTTGATGTTGAAAGTGAATGTTAAATAATTTTTTTAGTAGCGTTTGTCAAAAGGAAACCATATTCTTTGTAGCTTGTTGGACCTTCTGATAGGCTGAAATGTTCTTGGTGGCGGGTTGTGCTCAAAAGGAGAGAAAATGTGTAGCGGTTCTGTGTTATGTTGGTATGCAGTTTGAATTATATCCAAAATGGGAAGAGGACAAAAATCTTGAAAGTGACAGTTTATTGTGTACCTGTAGCGGTTTGACCAGTCAACAGCTGTTTGACCAGTCCTGGCGGTTTGACTTTTTGGCGGTTTAATCTTCAGCGGCTTAGGTCAGTAGTGGTTTTGTGACTAGCGGTTTTGTGACTAGCGGCTTGGTGATCTAGCGGCTTGCCTATTAAAATTTTTAATTAGCAAATCTAAACAAGATGCTGCCAAAATTTCAAGAATGTTAGCGGTTTGCCTAAAATGGTGTTGACCAGACCACAACATACCACCACTGACTTACTTAAACCTTAACCACCCGGTCCATTAACAGTAAACAGAAAAACAAAAAGGAAGAAGGTGACGAGAAGCAGAAAACTATTGCCAAAACAGACCTAATCAACACACAACTATCTAATCCTAAACCCATCCTACTCACGACGGTAACATAACAACAAATCCATCTCCACTTATTCCCATCCTCCTCATATCACAACCGCAACATCACAATAAATTACAAGACTCGACTTTAATGTAAAACAAATCAGGTAATCTCAGTTTCTCATCTCGTGTACTACAAAGTTTCGTCAAGACCATTCAAGGCCTGACACACGAAATAATAACATCATCGATCTAATTTGAAGACTTGCTTCTTTGTTTTATCCGAATAACTATAAGGAAGAGACTAAAACAACTATGTTTTATCTTTTCTTTCATTCGGTTTAAATGAGAACAAACATGACTCATCACTGATTATATATATGATCTCAGACCATTTCTTTTGATTTTTCAAAGTTTTATCAAACTTTGTGAAGGTCAAACAAACGAAAGAGATGTAACATCATTGATCAAGTTTGTTTTTAACGAAGCTTCATTCAATATCCGAATCAAAAAGGGGATAAAGAATATAACAATCATGTTATCTCTTTTCCCTAATTCGTTATAAAACATATCAAAACACAACAACAAGAACCTACCGGAGCCCTCCAAAGGACCTTGATGCCTTGGCCTTGGTGGTTATGATCCTCCTGATTTTCAGAGCTAAACAGAACACGATGTGGTGCTCGGTTTATATGGATGAAAGAGTATGTTGGGTGTTCGATTCCTGTGATGATGAGATTAGATGGATGTTGTAGTACGGTTCTTGATGAGTTTAGATCTTGATTTGTGTAGAATCAGGATCAAGCCCATCTAGGATATAGTAACATTGATTGCACAGCGGAATAAGAACAAGAAGAACATCAACATTACTTCAAGGTTTTCTTTATTGAAAGTAAAATAAACTACTACTACTACTACTAATATACACACGCTATAATCGTGTGTCTAGACTCTCATTGAAAGAGTTTTCTATTAATTGGATCATCTGTAACCCTAGACTTCTACCCTCTTTATATAATAGAGGGAGGTTACAAACCCTAATATGCTTAGCTTACTAAGAAAGCTAACTATTTTATATTAGGTCCCTATTGTTTCTTCTTTCTTCATTTCTTCTTGTGGGTTTTGTAATCTTCAAATCTTGTAATTCCCAACAATCTTCCCCTATTTGATATTACAAAACAATCTGCATGAAGAAACAATACTAAAAACATGTCATCACCAATAATAAGCTGCACATCATAACTCTTCTTCCCCTTTTTGTAATCGTCTAATAGGGGTCTTGTGCATCTCGTAAACGCTTCCCCTTAAGTGATGCATGTAGATGGTTAACAAGCTTCCCCTTAAGAATAGACTAACCATCTCATAAATCTCGGACCTAAAATACTGTATCAGATAATCAGCAGCGAAAACCAAACAAACAGCAGAAACAGAATCCACCAGCAGAAACCAATCAGCAGAAATAAAACTTTTTTTTTTTCCTTAACTAATAACACAAGCAGCAGCGACAAAAGTGAAAGCAGCGGGAACGAGCAGCAGAAACAAATGAAATCAGCAGAAACACATAAGCATATCAGCACAAAGTGTAAGGCTCCCTGGAGTGATCACTGATGAAGAAAATCAACTATAACTGATTTGATGAAGAAGTGGAATCTCCCAAACTTGCATCTTATGTCTTGCACTATCCACGTGACGTCGAACTCATAAAATATGAGTAGTGAAAGCCTCTTGACAAACTCCTCATTGACTAAACCAATGAGACACTGAGCACAAATAACGTAACTCCTTCAAGTGATAGCAAATGTACGCATTAAGCACAAGAAGATGGATCATACCCCTTCACTAGAGTCGTCAAGTCTTCGTCACCATACAAACCAAGCAAGTTATCTTAAAAAGCTGCTGATCCCTTTAAGATATGATAAGAACACAATACTTGGGAAAATCAATTACAACATCAAACAAGCAATAATCAAATATCTTCGTCAAGTAATCTTCTCAACAAAATGATGATGGTTGATAACTCCGTCCTCCCTAACCATTAGTAATATCACATGACTAGTAGGAACCAAAACCGACCAAAAGAAAAAAAATATACAACAAGTCAGCAGGAACCATAAAGAAGTCAGTAAGAACCGTATCTATCAGCAGGAACCCATCAGTAGGAACCATATAAGTATCAGGAGGAACCACCAGGAGGAACCAAAAAAACTCATCAGCAGAAACAAGCAAATAACACAGCATCAGAATTAAATTCTAATACCATGTCCACCAATGACCCCACGTGAAATAATAAAATAATCATCATACTGATAACAATTCATATACTTCCGTAAGCGACAAAACGATGAAACATACCACTTGCGTATGACGAGTCAAACCATCGTCCCAAGAATTAATTCAACCAATCAAATCAACCCTTTAACTAATCAACAGCAGCAGCCCATGTTTGACCACCAACCAATTCATAATATAATTCAATATGAATAGGCCAATTCATTACCGACCAATATGAAATTAATTAATCAAAGCCCCACAAACCAATTAATTATAACGACAGATCTTCAATCTCCAATTAATAACCACCATTTAATTCATAAAATAGCAAACCATTTTACTCCGTATTTGATAAACCATACGCGAAAAAATCAGTATCACCAACCCATTAAATAATATTGTACGAGGTAAAATTAATGCGTTTTCATCATTGCAATTAAATCGACAAAATATTCTTAATTAAATACTCCCACGTGCAGATCGATCACAATTACAAACGCACTTTATAATTAACGATTACCTCAGTGAATAATTAACCAGATCTGCTCTTTGTCTTTCAACGAATCTGCTCCTCAAATATTCACCAGATCTGCTCCAAAACTACTACTGACTGCTTCAAAACTGCTCCTCATCGACAACGAAAAACCTTGTAAATCCCTAGATATCAAGAGCCCCCGCTCTGATACCAATTGTAGAATCAGGATCAAGCCCATCTAGGATATAGTAACATTGATTGCACAGCGGAATAAGAACAAGAAGAACATCAACATTACTTCAAGGTTTTCTTTATTGAAAGTAAAATAAACTACTACTACTACTAATATACACACGCTATAATCGTGTGTCTAGACTCTCATTGAAAGAGTTTTCTATTAATTGGATCATCTGTAACCCTAGACTCCTACCCTCTTTATATAATAGAGGGAGGTTACAAACCCTAATATGCTTAGCTTACTAAGAAAGCTAACTATTTTATATTAGGTCCCTATTGTTTCTTCTTTCTTCATTTCTTCTTGTGGATTTTGTAATCTTCAAATCTTGTAATTCCCAACAGTTTAGATCTTGATTTGAGAGTTAGGTGGAGTGATGAAAGGTGTGGGGGCGGATGTTAGAAATGATTAGGGTTACAACTAATGACTGAGAATTAGGGTTGTGATGGCTTTAATAACTCTTTCAATTACCGGTTGTGTGGTGGATGGGCTGATGATTTTTCATGGGCTCGTTTTTTTTTAATTTGCATATTGGATTGGGCTTTGGATTTGCACTGGATCGGATATACGCAGGCTGAAATGTTCTGTGTTTGAGGGTTTAGGACTTGGGCTGCCAACTTATTTTACACATACGAAATGTGTTGAGCACAAATTTGTTTAACAAGCGTCAGCAGTCATGAAAGAGGCGGTCAAATCAACTCTTGAAACAGAGAATGTGAAATTGAACTTAAGAATTTAACGGGAATGCATTTGTGCTAACCATATGAAATACACATGAAAGGTCGATTTGGATCGGGTTGTGGTTACCTATGATCCGGGGTTATCTTTTGTCAACCGTATGTATTTGGATTTGAGCCTAAGAGTTTAACGCAAAAATGGTGAAAAGTGTGGTTTGTTTGGATCTACCAAAATTTCACGAGGATACATACGTCACGCTAGCTTCTGGGTTTATGAATGTCAACGGGATTACAGAGTTGAGGATTTAGCAGCATTGTCCTATTGGTACCCTTAATTTAAGTGAGCCTACAATTTGATCTTCGCGATTTGAGTTACGGTTGACAAATTGCAATTTGATTAATTATGATTTGTCAAGTTGCGTTTTGACTTGTTGCGACTTGACCAGTTGCGATATGATGTTGCGAGTTGATACTTGCGATTTGACTAATTGTGATTTGGTTGATTGCAATCTGACTTGTTGCAAGTTGACAATCTGTGACTTGACTTGTTGCGATTTGATCAAGTTGTGATTTAACTTCTGCGACTTGAATTTCGAAGATTGGTATAGCAGTTCACTCTTGGGTATTCTGGCTGATTTCACGGTTTCTCTTGTAGGTTTTAGAAAATCCCGCGAAAGATTCGATTTCTCGGTTTAAATCTCAAGAGCTGTAAAATCCCGTGAAATTAATTTTGGACAAGTAGGCTGGACTTGGATTTAGACTTAATAAAACTTACGGGGTGTGACTAATTTTTCGGGATAAGTTTGTGCTTCAAGATCGGCAGGAATTGGGAAATTATGGTAACTTGATTGGTTCGTTAATTCACGAGTTGGTGTACTTAGTGTCACAAACATCTCGGGGTGGATGGATGCACGATGTTTGATGACCCTTGCTCGAGCGTATTTAAGGTGATTAGACTTGGATGTTCAAGAAGTGGATATATACAATAAAGGATGGAAGGTTGGGTATATATCACTACCTATATTTAAAGGAGTTACGTTGTTGTGCTCAATATAGGTTCTAAATCACAATTTGCAATTTAAGGTGATTAAGGTGATTAGACTTGGATGTTCAAGAAGTGGATATATACAATAAAGGATGAAAGGTTGGGTATATATCACTACCTATATTTAAAGGAGTTACGTTGTTGTGCTCAATATAGGTTCTAAATCACAAATTTAGTGCAAGTATAAGTCGCGAACTTGTCCGTTATCAAGCTTTATCAAGTGATTGTTGTCTCTCAAGCTTCTAATGGGATTGTAGTACAAGATCTTCTCAAGAGGTGGTCAGACTCAAAGACGGGAGGTGGTTTGTTCAGAGACGTGTTTTAACCTGTTACACATTCTACAGCTAATCATATTTCATCAAGCGGTTTTGGCATATTATGAGCTTCAGGAAATTTTTTAATCTGCTAAACCATTGATGAGGAGACAAACGAGGGGTTACTACAAGAGAGTCTTAATCACCATCTTCGTTGCAGTAGTTTTATTTGTCTCTTTCCATGTATTGTGCCTGACAAATTCACAACCATCACGAACTTTCAGTTTTTGGCAAAAAGGTCATTTCATACCCTTTTTGAGGGGGAGAATTAGTGCGAGTTTCCTAGCGGTTCCGTCTCCAGCGATGTGAATTTTAGCGGTTCCGGTTACAGTAGGTCAGATCGTATCGGTTTAGTCTCCAGCGGTTTGAATCTTAGCAGTTCCGGTTTCAGCGGGTCAGATCATAGCGATTCAGGATTCAGTGGTTCAGTCTCCAGAGGTTTGAATATTAGCGGTTCCAGTTTCAGTGGTTTAGCTTTCAGCGGTTTGGGGCTTAGCTATTTGCCTAAGATTTCAGCGGTCTGATACTTACTGTTGTGCAGTTTGTTCTTGAATTTATTTCTTGGTTAAATCTCAAGAACTGTAAAATCCTGTACACAGTATGACAACTATTCCATGCACTGCACCTGATATCATCCAAGCAGCTGGGTCAAACAGCTATGTTTGATTGGACTGACTATGAGTCATGGGCACTGCTAAGAATTAGCGCATGTTTCTTCTCCTTTTGACTATTCAACCGCACAAAATGATTACGAAATTAATTTGGCATTCCTTGCTTGAGGGTGAAGTTGGATTTCACGAAAGAGTCTACCTATTTTTATCTTGAAATTGGGGATGGTTGGATGCATGATTTCAATGATAACTTGCTCATGCTTAAGATGTAAGTTGAAGACTTGGGTTATCTAGTTTCCAGAAGTCGGGGTAGATGGTTGAAGACCTGGTTAACTATCACTTAAAGGAGATACATTGTAGTACTCAGTGTCACACGTAGAAGACGTTGTGGATAATCGCAAGAGGTGATGAAAGTCTCATACTTTGTCAGGATAACATTACGTACTTAGAGACTTAACACCGTTCTTCCAACAACAATGCAAGATTAGGTAACAAATTTGAGTAATTCTACTTCATTTGCAATATGGGTATATCGAGTTTCCTTCATCAAGTGGTCACAACTAGTTGTTTGTGTACGAGGTTGGTTAGTTGGACAAAGGTTTTAAAAGTTGTGATGTGATCTGTAATTCTCACTGGATATTCTTAACCCAAGCTGAAGTTCACCAAAATCAAATTAGTCATGCCACATTCAATCTGTTACTGTCTCACGGTTTCTTCTTGGTTTTGTAAAATCCCGTGAAAGAACTTATTTCTCGGTTTAAATCATAGATTTGTAAAATCCCGTGATGATGGGCTATGCGCTCTTGACCATGATCGGGTTAAAACCATTATCAAAGATCAGCTAAAACATCACAAATGGTTGGATCGGGGCAGTTAATCGACAAGATGTGACTACGGCGTTAGATCAGTATTATTTATTTGAGGCTGAAGTGAAATTTCATGGGTGCGTGTACTTAGTATCTGAAGATATCGGGGAGGTTGGATGAAGATTCTTCGAGATCCTTGTTCGAGCTTTCAACATTTACAATGATGAGGACTTGGATATCTAGTTATTTTTTCTTTCTCTCTTTTTCAAAATAACTATCACTTTAAGGAGTCACGTTGTAGTGCTCAGTGTCACACGAAGTTGTGGATATCCAAGAGGTGATGTACGTCTTATACTTGATGGTTGGTTTGTTGAAGAGTATAGAGTACTTAGGGATTCGATGTTGCACGAAGTCTCTGCACCGCTCTTTGTCTCGCATTAGTACAAATTTAAGTTACAAGTTCGGGTTATGTTACTTCAGGCTCAAGTTCATCATATTGGGTTTTTCTCCATCAGTGGTCACGACTTCAAGCCGACAAAATGATAATGGGGTTGGTAACGAGTTAGATGAGAGAAGAAGTAAAGAGAGAGTTATGACGTCTGTACACTTCAGTGCAGGCCTCGCTCTTCATTGGCAAGGACGCCTGTTCATATCAGTTCAGGCCTCGTTCTTCAAAGAAAAGAAAAGTGTACGCTTGAGTGCACTTTATCTTCAAAAGAAGAGGAGTCTTCTTATTTATGGCCATTCTCATCATCAAGTTTCATGCTCTTTCCGTGCTTATTCAGTCTTCAAGTGGATCGACGCATATTGGAGTATTCTATTATTCACTTATTCAACCAAAAATTGCAGTTGACAGGCATATGCAATTTTTGAGGGGGGGAAAGGGTGAATAAACAACATGTCAGTCTTCAAGAACCGTCAAGTGGAGCTACTTACCGTTGATGGTATTCATATTCACTAGTTCAATCATCAAAAATTGCAGTTGGCAGGCATATGCAATTTTTGAGGGGGGGAAAAGGTGAATATTATTCTACATGTTGATTGATGATTGAGAAATGGTCATACGACTCCTGAATACGTCAGTTCAGGAGTCGTGCAAACCATGGTTCTCCAACACTACATCTTCCTCCGTCTATCAAGGTGTTGAAGAACATGGTCATGGAATGCTAATCGACATCGTCTCACGGGCTGGTACAATCAGCATCAAAGGGTTTCTAGTCAATGCTTCATGTACACGTCATTACGCTGCATGTACACATCATGATGATGATTCTGATTAATCGTAACCATCATGGGGGAGAGAAATGTGTACACCAAGGACGCACAACAGGTTCACGTGATCGGGCTTAATCATTTATTCCGGTGTTGATAACCGCAGAGATGATCAGTGGTTCAACTTGTTACCTTGGTATTAACGTTTCACTGTTATGTTATGGGCTGATTAATCGTAACCATCAGGGGAGAGAGAATGTGTACATCAAGGACGCACAACAGGTTCACGTGATCAGGGCTTAATATCCAAGGATGGATACATACTATAGATGATCAGTGGTTCAACTTGTTACTTTGGTGTTATACTAAAGACTGAAGAAGGTCGAGTCGTCAGTCTATTCTACATTCTCTGTTGTGTGTTATCATCTCATGTGTATGCTGCGGGCTGATGGGTTATATGTAAGATTACTGGAAGGCATTTGGTGAGATGAAGATGGTTGGTATTCTGTTCCTCCATATTGGGCAATCTTGAAGAAGGTCGAGTCTATAGTCTATTCTACATTCTCCGCTATGTGTTAGAAGACTAAAGACGACATGCATTTGGTTATCGAAAGACTTCTTCATATTATGGGCGTTCATCCAAAGTCTTCTTCCTATTATGGGTGTTCATCAGAAAGGTTGTCAGATTGGGGGAGAGCACTAATTAGGGGAGAGTGAAAAGCCTAAATTAATCCCTAATTAAATGTGCTCACGTTACTCTTCAGCAAGTCAAATGATGGAAGCGGAAAAGATTCAGGATGCTGAGGAGTAATGGTTTTTGGTTCGTATCCTTGTATATATTTTGCTTCTTACATTCTTTTTTCATATCTTATACCATTTTGTAAATAGATATATAGAAATCTTGCTAATTGTAAATAGAGAAACGTAAAATCAGAAAAACCATAAAATTAAAAAATTAGAAAAGACCAAAAATAGTTTCACCTAGGCATGTCTTCTGTTTATCGATAACATTTACGGACTTAGAAATGTCATTCAATAATGGAACGGGTCTTTAAATGAAGCTCGAGCAGAAGTTAAAATGGATGGTTAAAACATGTCTGTTGGGAATTATGATGCATATCAAGAACAGACTACTTAGGTCTGGTAGTTTACTACTTAGGTCTGGTCGTTTACTGAGTTAGGTCTGTTTGTGATTTAGGTCTGGTTATGTAATGTTAAGTCTGGTTGACTTATTAAGTCTGGTCTGGTCGTGAAGATAGGAAAGTTTGTTAGAGTTATATTAGGAAAAGATACAATGCGTGTATGTATCTTTATAGAAGATTTGTGTATATCTTCTGTGTCGTCTAGGGTTTCCTTGTGTTATAAAAGGATCCCTAAAGTTTGTTAGTAAACGTGTGTGAGTTGTACGAATTGATAATAGTGAATATCAATATACGAAGTTAGTGATATCCCTGCTTGTGTTCTTAATTGTTCTTGTTAAGATTCCGCATTAACATTAACAATCACTTAGGGTTTCTCACTTAGATTGGTTCGGATTTATCCTAACCATCTACTAGGTATTCAAAACTACTTAGTGATCCATCTACAATTTGTGGACCAACAAGTGGTATCAGAGCAAGGAGAGAGACTCTGAATTCGTAGAACACTAAATCCCTAAAACCTAATTCTCACTCAAATCACCCTTCACAATGTCTGAACTCGATAAGCCTGAAACTTTCTCAATCCATAACAGTGAGGATGAGCAATCAAACCATGAAGATGAAGGAAAAACCGAAACCAGTAACTCCCAAACACAACAACAACCCATCCCTTCCACAACCACAATCTCAAACATAAAACTTCCACTACTGAAGAGAGAAGAGTATGATATATGGGCCATGGAGATGGAACATTATCTGGAATACATTGATAGTGATGTATGGAAGGTGATTCAAAAGGGAAATTCTAAGAAGAGAATTTCACAAGGGAATGATGGGCAACTCAGAATAATGCCACCAGTATCTGCTGAGGAGATTAGGGCTGTGGAGAAGGAAAAGAAGGCCAGAACCTTGCTTCTTATGGCTATTCCTAAGGAGCATCTACAAAGGTTTCATGGCATTCTTGATGCTAAGGAGATGTGGGAAGCTATCAAGAAACGATTTGGAGGTAATGCTAACTCCAAAAAGATGCAAAAGGCTGTTCTTAAACAGCAATTTGAAACATTTAGTGTTTCAAAGACTGAAGGTTTGGAGAAGGGCTATGACAGATTTCAACATCTGTTAACACAATTGGAAGTTCATGGTGCAGCAGTCTCGAATGAGGATGCAAATCACAAATTCCTTAGATCTTTACCATCAGAATGGGGCAATGTATCTGTGGCAATGAGGATTAAGGAGGAAGTAGACTCTATGACACCTGATGACCTTTACAATAATCTCAGGATGTTTGAAAGGGACATCAGTAACAACACTCAGGGTTCAACCAGTTCCTCAAATGTTGCTTTTGTATCTCAAAACAAAAGCAGTACTTACAAGGTTAGATCTGGTGTTAGGTCTGGTAACTATGAAACTCCTTCAAGTGAAAGGTCTGCTTCAAGTTTCACTGATGAGGTGATACATTCTTTCTTTGCCAATCAAACGGAAGATGAAAGCTTTATTAGTGAAGACCTTGAACAAATTAATGATGCTGAAGTTGAGGAGATGGATATAAAATGGCACATTGCCATGGTTGCTTTAAGGGTCAAACGATTTCAGAAGCAATATGGTAGGACTATCAACTTCAACAACAAATCACCAGTGGGATACACAAAGAGGACTGTTGAATGCTACAACTGTCACAAGCATGGGCATTTTTCAAGAGATTGTCCAGAGAAGAAGTCTGCTGATGAGAAAAGAGTTGAAGATGGGAAGATGGAAAAGAATCAGATGAGTCTGCTGACAATGGAAGCTGGAGGAGTCAATTGGGGTGAGCATCCAAGAGTAAATGAGGAGTCTGATCATGCTCTCATGGCCATTGGTAATGAGGTATCATTATGCTCTAAATTATGTACTGACTCATATAATCATGTTAAGGCTTTATGTGATGAGCAGCAAGAACAAATAGGTGATCTAGAAGTAAATTTATTAGCACATAAAAATGCTGTAAAAACTTTAGAGGCACAAAAGGTCACCCTTCAAAATCAACATGCTGCTTTAAATGAAAAACTATACTTTCAAGCTAATAAAATATATGAACAAGATGAGAAGCTTAAAAGGTATAGACAATTAGGGCTTAAAATTCAGAAGGAGAGGGATGAGCTGAGAAAAAGGGTAGATCAATGGAACAATTCAAATAAAAACCTGTTTAAGTGTTGGGATTCTCAAATTAAGTCAAATAAAAAATGTGGCTTAGGATATGAGGAAAATGAGAATAGGGATATATTTAAAAATAGAGAAGAGGACTATGCTGATAAACCTTTGTACATTAGGTTTGTTAAGACTGGTGACTTTAAGGGAGTACCACCACCTTTGAGTGATGACTATACTCCTCTTGAAAAAGAGGAGTTAGATGATTCACTCTTTGTGTATGGTAAGAAAGGTCCTCAAGTGCCTGAACCAACTACCTCAGAGGACAAATCTAGTAGATATTCTTCTTGTCAATCCAATGACTCTGAAGGATCTATTGATAGTTCCTCTGATCACTCTAAGTCTGAGTCAAACAATGAGGAAAAAGAGAATCCTGAACCTAAGGTTGTTAAGAAGTGTGAACCTGTTGTTACCAAACCTTTAGTGACTGAACAAAAAGCTGAGACAGTTAAACCTAGTTGTGTTAACCACATAAAAACTCCTAGGGAATCTGTTAAATTGAATGAGTCACCTAGAAGCAATAGTGTTCACAGAGAGAGTAGGAGTAGTTACAATTATGCTCCTAAAAGATGTTTTGTGTGTGGAAGTTTGAGTCACTTAATAAGAGATTGTGACTTCCATGAAAAGAGAATGAAAAGAGAGGCTGAGCAAAAGAGAATGAATGTTAATAAGGTTAATGGTTCAAATAAACCAGTTTGGAACAATGCTAATAGAGTTAACCATGCCAACCAGTTTGTTCCCAGACCTGTTCAACTAAATAACACTACCAGACCTAACTCCTTTGTTAGTTCTGGTAGACCAAATTTTGGATCTGGCTACAGAAACTTTAATGTAAATAGGCAAAATGTTAATTTTATGAGGCCTAAAGTGAATACTGGTTATGTCAACTCTGTGAGACCCAATGTGAACACTGGTTTTGTAAGACCCAAGCAATCTTTTCAAAAACCTCAGGTAAATGAAAATTTTAAAAGAAATAATTTTTACAAAGCTCATTCACCTGTAAGGACACAAACAACTGGGGGTTCTACTGATAATTTCTCTGATTGCTGGACTTGGAATCCATTTAAAAATGAATTTACCTATAAGTCCAAACATGGTTTCACTGGAGCAAGTTCATACAAAACCTATAAGTATGTTGCTCCACAGGATGGACACAAGCCCACTCAGGCTTGGGTTGTTAAGAAAAACTGATCTTCCTTCTTAACTTTGTATAGTTTGTATATTTGTTTGTTTCTTATCCTGCTATTCTTCTTGGTTATTCTTATTTACAGTACTTATTTTGTCTTCTATAGTATGTGTGTTTGGTATTTTGTGCTTAACTTTGTTTTGCAGTTGTTAGCTCCTTTCTATTTGCAAGTTATTCATATGTGGGAAATTAAAACATCAGAACCAAAGAGTTTTTTTTATTTAATAACAAGAAATTGCATTCTAGGATGCAAATTACAAAGCTTCTTAAGACAAAAGATTTTACCCAAACCAGCTAAACATCACAACCTACACCTTCTGCTTCCCTTTACCCATGAAGTCAGGAATGGTCTTCTTGGCTCCTCTGCCACCAAATTGATTCCATGCTTTTGGGCATGGAAGTGCAAGAATCACACTGCTTGGTGGAGGACGTGGCACAGAAGCACTACTCAGGGAAGGCACAGTCTTCGAAGGAAAGGTCTCTTCATCATTCTTGGAGGGGTCTTCTTCTTTGGCACTTTTATCATCTACATCAGAAGGAGGAGTTGGTCTTGAAGTTTTTGGTGTTTCTTTGTCTGGTTCCTTTTCAGACAGATCATAAGCAGCTAGCCATTGTTTCAGAGTTGCTTCTCTCAATGTCTTGCTTCTTGTGATGGATGAATACCCTGGTGGGAAGTATCCACCCCATCCTCCTGAGGATGTATCAGAGGATGAGTCATTTGGATCCCAGGAATAGGATGAAATCTCTATGGTGTTTAAGTTGGATGGATCCATTATGCTTGTAAGGTTTTCTTCTGGTTTGTGATGGTATTTGTGATAAAACTATGGGTGGTTTTATAGGGAAAATCAAGGTTTAATGTCTTTTAATGCTTGGTTGGTGTATGAGTTAATACTTGCAGGGAAAGAGTTATTAATTGTGTTTTTGGAAAGTTGACCTTCGTTTTTATTTTGGTTAAGTATTTTCTAGTGATAAAAAAAAAAAAAAAAAAAAAAGGGGGAATTTACACTTAAGGGGAGGTAATGTACATTTAAGGGGAGGCAAATGTACAAGTTTTAAATATTTTTAAATCGGGTAATCTTAAGTGTTAAATCTGGTAGCTCATGTGTCTTGCAAAAATTGGTTTTTGTCTCCTGTTTCTTGTTCTTTCAACTAATTCTTGCAGAGAAGAGTGGAATGAGGTGTTACAAAGCTTTGCATTCGCTATAGTAAGTATGTAAATTCACTCTCTTGGTTAGGTCTGGTAAGTGTATGATTCGGCCTGGTTGACTTTTTAGGTCGGGTAGTGTTAATTTTATGACCGTTAGATCTGGTCAGAGTAACTAAAGATTTTACTAATATATTACCGTTGCACTATTTTCGGTAAAACAAGATATTTATGAAGTATATAAGCTTAAAATTTGATATTATTTATCTTCTTTTATTCTTTATTTGCTTCCAAATTTAAATAATCTTTATTACTCACGACTCTGTTTCTACGCAAATATTTTTCAAAACCCTACCTCTCTTGTCAACCAGACCTAACTCATTAACTCATCCATGGCTAATCTCAAGTTTGTGGACAAACATAATCAAGTCGGGTTCTTGAAGAAGCCTGATCAAAGTGCAGGTTTTGAGCAGATTGTGGATTTTCTAAAAGGTTCTTATATTTGTTATTCTTTAACTCATAATCCTACTATTTATCAGTCCCTTGTCAAGCAGTTCTGGAGGTCGGTTACCTCTGAGACTCTTGATGATGGGACACCATGCTTAAGAGTTGTCATAGACAAAAATGGTTTTACCATTTCTGAAGCATCCATTAGGGACAGTCTCAAATTGGATGATGCTTTAGGAGAATTTGATTTGTCTAATGAGGTATATTTTGAGGGTTTGAATAGCATTGGGTACCCCACAGATGGAAGCTTTACCTTTTGGAAAAGTCATTTTTCACCTCAGTGGAGGTTCTTAGTACATCATTTACTTCAGAGCTTAAGTCCCAAAAGTGGTGGATGGGATCAATTTGGGAGCAGAATTGCTTCTGCATTGGTCTGTTTATCATCTGGAAGGAAATTTAACTTTTCAAAATTAATTTTTGAAGGAATGGTGAAAAATGCTAAGAACCCAAAATTTTTAATGTATCCAAGATTTTTGCAAATGATCTTGAATTTTGAAACTAGGGATAAAGTGCCTTACATCAGTGTGGCCTTTACTTCTAAACTCTTTGCAAATCTAAAAAGGAGTTTTCAAGGGACAGACAAACCTTTGCTTGTTGCTATGCTTGGTACTAACAATGCAGGTACTTCTGGAGCTGCACAAGTGAACCCTGATGAAGCACAAGACCAAGCATCATCTAGGTCTGCTACACCTAGGTCTTCTCCAATTTCATCACCTCAACCAGGTCCCTCACCATCTGTTGAAAGATCATCTACACCTATCCAACAATCTTCACCTCCACAACCAAATGTTCCAAGTCCTGAAATGGAGAAGGCACATAATCCCATAACTGTGGAAGATCTCCTTGTCATTGTTCCTCAACTACAAAAGAAGATTGACATATTGGAAAAGACTAATGAGGCACTCAGAAAAGCTTATGTGACTTTGGTGAAGAAAGTAAAGAAAATGGGAGTAGCAATGAAGAAAAAGGGTGTCTCTTTTGAGGAAGATGAAGCTGAAAATTCTTCCAAACAGGGGAGGAATTTGGAGGAAGAACAAGAAAATATTCTTCAAACACCAGTTCAAGAACCACTTGTTCAAGATAATGTCACCACAATTAGTCCAGAGACATTGGAAGTTGCAGAGACTTTGGCTCAATCAATGGGCAAAATCAAACAGGATAGGAAAAGAAGAAGGTTAATTTTGTCTGTTGAGGAAGAAGTTGAAAAGTTTGGGACTATATCTGATGAAAAGTCTGGTGAAAAGTCTGGTGAAAAGAAGTCTGGTGGAAAGTCTGGTAATGAACTTAGTTCTGGTAATGAAGAACAACAATCTGCACTAAGAAAGGGAAAGCAGGTCATGGAAGAAACTTCATTGCCAAAGAAGTCTAAGAGAAAAACAAGAGAAGAACTTGCATCTGAGGCTGAAATTGAGAGGATTAAGGCTCAAGATATTGCTGATGAAGAAAGACAAAAGATGTTAGATGCAGTCTATGCAAGACAGTTGGCTGAAGAATCTGATGATTTTACAAAACTACTCAATGTTGATGATGAAGTGAGAGCAAAGTATGAAGAGCTGCTAACTATTGAAGGTTTAACTGCTGATGAACGAGCCAAACAGTTAGCTGACTTCATTAATGCAAGGAGTAATGATGATACATTGGGTGGATTCTTGGAAAAGTTCAAGCTTCATCAGAAATCTAAGATTCCTAAGAAGATGTCTATGGCAGAAAAGAAGTATGATATGAAGATGTATCTTAAGAATCAAATGCATCTTTCTTTGGATCAGATGAAAAAGAAGTCATATGAAGAAATACAAGTAGCATATCTCAAGGCATTTGAGAGAGATCAAGGTTACAAAGCTACTGATTATGATGATGTGCAGAAATATTGCTTTCAAGGTAGAAAGGCTAAAGAGACTGAACTAGTCATTGAACCTGATAAAGTGATTGATACACAACCTGAGGCTGGTAAGTCAACAGAAGAAGTGCAAGATGAAGTGATTAAGCCTATTGTGTTTCAAAGAAGAAAAGGTTTGGAAAGGAAGAGTAAATCCAAGAAAGTAGTTGTTGAAGAGGAATTAGATGAAGAACCTTCATCTGAAGGAGCCACAATGGGGACTATTGAAAGCACTAAGGAACCTGCTAAGGTTGTCAAGTATCAACTTATCATGACTGGTGGAAGGGCTGCATATCAAATAATAAGGGAAGATAATTCTGACATTGTTTATATGAATTTTGCTGGCATTTTGATTGATGTGAATAGGGAGGATCTTCAAGAACTTTATCAGTTGGTGAATATTAAATATGGAGATCATCCTCCTGAAGATGAGTTTGAAAGAGTCTTCTGGGGAAATTTGAAGGTGATGTTTGAGCCTCCAACTGAGTCTGATATAGTGTGGAAACTTCCTGAAGAACAGAACATTGTCAGCTGGAGATACTTTCATACCTGCAAGGTACATTGTGTGTCATTAAAGAATGCTGATATTTATATGCTTGCAGAGGTGGAATATCCTTTATCATCAAGTGTCTGCAAGGAAATGATGAACAAAAAGTTGTATGCTAGTAAAAAGGATGAAGGATATGAGATGTTATTGGATTTGATTAAGAAGCAGTCTTTGAAGGATGTAGCCTAAGGGTGTTTGAAAGAATTTTCACAAAGTTGTTGAGTGAGATTATTGGAACTTCTCACTTGGTGGAGGTGCTTTGCACTAACACATCAAAAGGTTATCAGTCCACCTTGTCTCATCAACACAAGGACTGGCTAATCCTGAGCAAACGGCTAACAGGTAAAGATTGCTCAAATCCGTTTATGGCTGACAATTTGCCAAAAATTGTATGGTATTCAACTCACCATATCTAAGATAAGTGAAGAGTTGGCTAGCCCACAAGGTTATGGCTTGTGGTAAAGGCTGTGGAAAACCATAAATGGTAATCAATTCACCATGATGAGGTGCTTTTCCATCAAAGAATTGACTAGTCCAGAAGCAAACGGCTTTTGGTAAAGACTTAACAAATCCGTTGATAAGCTGATGATTTGCTTAAAATCATATGGTTATCAGTGTACCATGGTCTTACACACCAAAACATTTGGCTACTCCAGTAGTAATGGCTATTGGTAAAGAGACATCAAATCCATTAAATTTCAATGATTCACCTCTCACAGGTGTTAACACACCTGGAAGTGATGAGAATAGCTATGAAACTTAATATGAATTGATGTACATATAGTCATTGTTGCTGCCAAGTCCATATCAGAAGAGCTTATCAAGATTCAAGCTGCTAGAAAGGAACAAGACCTAAATACATTTCAAAGTGTTCAAGATTCAATCCTCAGAAGGCTAAATCAGAAGAACTTGAAGTTCATGAAGCATGAAGATCAAGTTAGGGGAGGATTGTTGGGAATTATGATGCATATCAAGAACAGACTACTTAGGTCTGGTAGTTTACTACTTAGGTCTGGTCGTTTACTGAGTTAGGTCTGTTTGTGATTTAGGTCTGGTTATGTAATGTTAAGTCTGGTTGACTTATTAAGTCTGGTCTGGTCGTGAAGATAGGAAAGTTTGTTAGAGTTATATTAGGAAAAGATACAATGCGTGTATGTATCTTTATAGAAGATTTGTGTATATCTTCTGTGTCGTCTAGGGTTTCCTTGTGTTATAAAAGGATCCCTAAAGTTTGTTAGTAAACGTGTGTGAGTTGTACGAATTGATAATAGTGAATATCAATATACGAAGTTAGTGATATCCCTGCTTGTGTTCTTAATTGTTCTTGTTAAGATTCCGCATTAACATTAACAATCACTTAGGGTTTCTCACTTAGATTGGTTCGGATTTATCCTAACCATCTACTAGGTATTCAAAACTACTTAGTGATCCATCTACAATTTGTGGACCAACAATGTCTAAATGGCTTGCTATTACTTTAGATAGCAACCCGAGCTTCAAAATGGGGAAAGCACGTCGCCAAAAAGACGGCTGTTCCTTCAACTGGGTGATGTTCACCTGGGCATGGATTACTTTATATCCATGTTTCTTCGATCTGATGTACGTTTCAGTGCATCATTTCTTGAAAAAGAAGAGAAATCTTCTTTGTATGCAAATAGTTTTCATTCTGTGATTCTTCTGAAAATTATTTGTAAGACACTTGGTGATTTTGTGTTGCTTGAAATTCTTTTAGACTTGGATTGTGCATAAAATTTGTCACTCAATCAACGACTACAAATATTTTACTAGAATACGGGTCATTGATTGAGGGGGAGAGTGAATTCAAATTTTATATCATCAAACGGATTTATTGGTTAAATCATACTTGTTAGAAATGGTTTTGTAGTTAATGGGGTATTAGTTGAAGAGGATCTTGCTAATACTTTATATCAAATGGCCAAACGTGTTAGTTGCTAGAAAGTTTAGGACATTATGTGCAATTTGCTTATAGTTTCCTAGCTTTATGTATCTAGAAGGTTCATTTGTGTTACTTTGGTATCCTCGTTTAATCTCCTAGATACATCAAAACTCAAAACCTAAAAGAAGTAAGAAAACCAGTTGTGTTTGATGTTCTTGAATACTCCTATGACATTTGTATGATCTGAATGAATGAGTTTCAAATGTTGTCTGACTTCTGTTAGTCGATTGCTGCTTAATTGTTGTTGAAATAGTGCATATGTTCTCAGGATATCCTTAGGTATATATCTATCATGTTAGAATCTTGGTCCTAAGATCCTGAATTGAATGATGAAATATGAGTGAATTGCCATGTTCATGATTGTTGATTGCTCTTCATGCTAGATAGTAGTTTGACGTATTTCCTGACTGTGGTTTGATTAAATGAATATGGTATTATAATGTGGCAAGCTGCTGAAGGGTAGCTATTAAGGGATAGTGTATCTGTATGTATGTATATCTGTATTGATATTCTTATGCAGATTCCATAGCCAAAATGAATGTACCAGTTCCCGCTCTAACCATTTGATCAGACGTTCAAACTCTATTGATTGGCTCAGAATTCACCACGACAACAACATCGACAGCAACAACAACATCAACACCTTCATCACCACCACCACCTTCAGTGAAACAAAGCAATATTTGTTCCGATCTCGCCAAGTGAGGATCTACAATACTTGGACGTTTTTGTTGGTGGATGGATAATTGATGTTGACCACTGACTCCCTCAGAGAACCGGATGATAACATCATCTGTGCCAAAAAGGTCAATATCATTCGTGTCATAAAAGTCACTTTGTGCAAAACAAGCAGTGAATCCCCCTCTTAGATTAAGGGGGAGCATAGTATGTCTTATCATCAGAACATGTTAAACCTGACCACATTTTCTCCCATGTTTTCTAAATTATTTAAATCAATTGGGATCACAAATCTCAAAAGGTTTGAAATTTTTGATCGGGGGGGAGAATGTGATTTAAATATGAAACCTGATGAAAATGTGATGTTTTGGAATTAAACGTTAGGCTCTCCCATATGTGCTAAACTTTTTCGTATATCGATGCACATATTGAGGGGGAGCAAATGGACAAAAAGGATTTGGCACCGCATGAGATCGTGACTCAGACGTAACCAATGAATTGACGAAACACAAGTTGTCATCAATCGAAAGGACATATCCTGGCCGGGTAATAATTTCAAGCTGGTCTAACCAGTGATGTAAGCGTGTCTCGAAAAGGATGTGTCTGAGTAGAGTGTACCGTTTCGAGAAACTTTCTGTGAACTTGACCAGGACGGGTAATAATTTCAAGCTGGTCAAACCAGTGATGTAAGCGTGTCTCGAATCGGTCATGTTCACTGAAAGTTGATCAATTCAAAAAAAGTACGAGCTCTACCTAACATGTGCAAATTTATAAAACAATCATTTAAGCACATGTTGAGGGGGAGCATTTGAAAAATATAAAACTCTCAAGTGTTTGCAAAAATGTGTTTCAGAATCATGAACACTTTGAGAGATTTTTCAAAAATTTGGTTTATGGCAATCGTGGAAGAATATCAAAGACCGACCATTTTAATTAATGTATGGAGTTATATGGATGGTTAGGTTAGGCTCAAGTTCCCACGATCCCGCCAGAGCCGGAGGGATCTACCCAGGGACAATCCACTAGTTAGTGTAGAAGTCCTTAGGTATGATTAAAAAGGAGAAAAGTGGATAAGGGAAAAGTGCCGACTGAGATGGAGCTAGTTGATCGGCCTCAAACAGTCAACTTAAATCAACCACGGATGTGGACAAATAAAGTCAAACCACTTGAGGTCAACTTACCAAGGAGTATAGTGTTTTCCCGGGTCGTTATATCCCAGCGAAGCGTGAAATTGTGTTTAAAGACGAATTGTGATCAAGTGCTATTGAATGGAAAAGGGTTATTTGAGATTTTGCTTTTTTAATAATTCTAAATAACAAATTAAAAACAAATATACACAATAAAATTAAACGCGAATTAAATTAAGAAAACGCGTAACAGGAAAATCTAAAATGGGACAAAAACTGAAATTTATGAAATTAAAAACAAAAAAAAATGTAAAATTACTTAAAACTTAAATTATAATTTTTTATACTTTTTATTTAATTATTATTTAATTATTTATTATTTAATTACTTTTTAAACTATTTAAATTTATAAAAAATACTAAATGAACAAAGAAAAATCTAAAACTTTTTCTAAAAATATTATAAGATGAAAAGAAGCTAAGAAAATTATAAAAATGAAAATTACTTAATTAAAATTTAAAAAGATAAATTCTATTAAATAGAAGCTATCACTTATTTTCTATTTTTGTTTTTCTTAAGGTCTAAAAATGATATTATATTTTTCCTGGATTAAAAATGACAAAAGAAAATTATGAAAATTAGATTTATATTTTTCTGATTAGTTTTTCTATTTATTATGATTTAATTACTACTAGAAACTAATAAAAAAGATTAAAAATATCAAATGACTTTAGAAAAATCTAAAAAATTCAGGATAAGTCTAAATTAATATTCTTAATGTAAGAAAATTAAAATCAAAAGTTTGCTAAACCCTAATAAGCAATTTGGCCAATAAGCAGTTTGGCAAATAAGCCAAAAATAAGCTAAAAAGCACAAAAGTCTACCAAATGCTCAGGACAGGTTTAATACACTACTATAAGCATAAAACAACAGATAAACACAAATAAGCACAAGAATTTAAGCTGATTAAGCACCTATGCAGTAGCACTATGTATGCAGAAAACTCAGGAAATGTGCCAACTTGCAGAGCAAAAATAAGCAGTCAATAAGCAGAAAAGTCTAAATATTATGGGGGCAAAATCTACCCTATACTACTGGCTATACTAAAAACCTAAAAGCCCTATCACAAATACCTCAATTGAAACCTAATTAAGCTCTAGTTCAACTGCCAAAAGCACTGAGTCTGCTGTTTGTGCAGAGGTTGTGCAGAAATGCACAACTCAAAGCAACCTTAACCAACTCTTTTGATTACTTCTAATAGGGTCTAAGGGAACTCAGAAAAGCCATAGAAAGGGACCAAATTAGCTTGTGGCTATATAAGGTTTGTTTGAGCTTTTTGAGGGGTAAAATTAACACAAGGTACTAAAAATATGATTTTCTATCAATACTGCTACTAAGAACTTGAAAACACCTTATTTGGACAATATTAAGCAGGTTTGAAGTTGGGAAAAAGGTAAATGCACAGTAACAATGGTTTTGACCAATTGACTGCACAAAACCAAACACCCCTTAATATGGTGTCTGTGGTGATTTTACAAAGGAAACACACTATTTTAAAATAGAAGATCTGATTTTAATGATTAAGTAACTTATTTAAACACTGATTAACAACTTTCAACAGGAAAATAAGCAATCTAATAAGTTTATGCTAATATTGCTTATTTGACTGATTTTAATTATAAAGTGGAAAATGAGATTTTTACTTAAACTACTTATTACACTAGGCTATTAATCCTTCAAATACCACAGATAAGTAAGAAAATAACAATAAGCAAACAAATAAGCTATAGAACAGTAGTATGGAATTTAATGCAACATTTTGAGAATTGCTTACAACTGAGTGAGCTTATGATACAAAGAACAAGGACCAAGGACCAATCCTAGCTTGTTCACACAAGCTAGAAAACACCAGAAAAGCCTTCCTGATTAGCTTAAACCACCAAGAACAGCTTATTAGCTCCCAGTTTGACTTTGGTTGACTTTTCTTCAAATCTTGAATTAGAACAGATTTACTCTAAAATAAACTTACTACAAGCTAAAATAAGCTTGCATAAGCTTATGGAAACAGCTGAGAAGCTATTTCAATACTACTTATTTATGTTTGATTTCTCAGTACAACATAGAAAACTAGAATTATCATTAACTACTGAAATTGGACAAAGATTGATATCAAACAAGCTTAACTTACTTTTTATTGATTACTGAAACATGAGATTACAAATTATGTCTACTGGAAAGAAAATACGATTATGCTACTATTACCTACTTGCTCTTTATGAGCTACATTGCTATCTATATATACTAAATTGAAATGGGAAATCCTTTGTCGACATCCTTGAATCTTTTAGCACCCTTGGATTAACTTCAATTGATCTCAGCTGTTCAATTCCACTTTTGGCGGGAAAACAGGACAAGTGGAAATTCATCTGTTTTAGTTAGTGAGAGTGGGAGAGAAGCATTAATTGAGTTTGGCATGTTAGGTAGCGTGTTTAGGATGGGGGATAAGGTGGAGGATAAGAGTAGCCAGCTGTGGAATGAGGTGGGGGGTGGTGACTGGTTTTCTTGGCGGTTTAGGGGAAGGGATAAGAAGTTTGACCGAAGTCAAACTCTGATATTTAGCAAAGGTGAGTGGGTCAGGTTGTTTTTAAAGGGGATTGGGCTTGGGTTATGTAACTGGGTTGGGGTTTTATTATTTTGGGGTTGGGTTGTAATAAAACATGGATTGGGTTTTATTTTTATTTAAGGTCCGGTTTGGTTTTTAGAAATAAGTACAAGGACCATTTGTGTATTTTTGGATTTTAGGGGTTGAAAATGTAACTGTTTCAAAGTTATTACAAAGGACCAATTCTGCAATAGATGAATAGAACAAGGGTTATATTTGATAATTTTCCAATTTTTAAAACCCAGGGACTATTTTTGACATTTTTCAAACTTGGGGGACCAAAGTTGTAATTTTGAAAACTTGAACCTTAAAGGACTAATCTTGACAACTTATGAATCCCCAAGGACCTTTGATGATATTTAACATGTTTTGAATAACCAGGGACTAGTTCTGCCAATTTGTGAAACTTCAGGGACTGAAAATGACAATTATGCAAACTTTGTTCGTTTTTCACTTGTTTTCAATCTTTTTGTTCCTAAGTCACATAAAAACACATTTTATGATATTTTCTGTATTATTGGACTTTTCAAAGTGTTTTTGCTGTTTTAGTAGTTTAAATGGGAACAAAATGATGAGTATTTAGACACTCATCAATCCCCCACACTAAACTATTGCTAGTCCCTAGCAATCTTTTATGAAGTTTTAATGGATTTTTCTCTTTACCAAAAGCCATTACTTCTGGAGTAGCCAATGTTTTAGTATGTGATACTTTGGTACAATGATAACCAAATGATTTTGAGCAAACCATCAGCTGTCAACGGTTTTGATTTGTCTTTACCAAAAGCCGTTTGCTTCTGGACTAGCCAACTCTTAGATAAAATACAGTTATTATCTTTGGTGAGCTGATTACCAATCATGGTTTTCTACTGCCTTAACCACAAGCAATAACCTTGCGGGCTAGCCAACTCTTCACTTATAAAGATATGGTGAGTTGAATACCATATAATTTTCGGCAAATTGTAAGCCATCAACGGATTTGAGACATCTTTACCAAGAGCCGTTTGCTCCTGGATTAGCCAATCCTTATGTGGGTTAGACATGGCGGACTGATAACCATTTATTGCGTTCTAAGTGAGAAAAAAAAAATTTAATTTTGGCTAAAATGGGGGTACTAGATGGTACATTTGATCAAATTCGCTAGAATTCCCCCCCACACTTAGAAAATGAATATTGCCCTCAATATTCAAAGAATTGGTTGTTAAACCAACACTTATAACGTGAAAGGGAAATACTAATAGCCATTATTTTATATACTTTTTTTTTTTTTTTTTTTTTTTTTTTTTTTTTTTTTTTTTTTTACATTTCCATATATACAACATGTGGGGCATCTCCCCCACACTAGGGTGAGACATGGGTGAAAACCCATATTTTACTACTGTTTTTATTAACCGAGTCGCTAGCTTGACTCGACCCCGAATTCATTTGTTCATGGGGAAGCAAGTGGAAGAAACCATCTCCATCGGACTTTCATTCAAAATGTTTGGATAACCAATTGAACATAAGAAAGTTCCACACCGATGAGATAAATCCGGCATTTAAACCAATGTTAAATGGAAAATACCGGGGTCAAAAGTAATATCCTCACTCCCAAATGAGTGAAAGATAGGGGAAATCACCGGGTAGGTGAAGGGAAGAAGAGAGATCTGAACAGCAATTAGGATAAGAACTTCCTCCTCAAGAATTGCATATTCAAGTGGAAGAGGCAAGTCCTTAAACTTGATCTCTGGAAATTTATCAGTTTTCTCAACTGACTTGATTTTCTCATTATGAAGTTGTTTTGGTAGAAGAGGGGAAGATGAATCTTCGTTTAACAAATTCTCAAGAAAAAGAATGTCCCCCTCGGGATCAAGATAGTCATCATCAACCTCATGCGGAAGTGAACTATCTAGAGTAAGAAAAGCATCGACCTCATCCCAAAAGGGATCACTTCCCTCAACCGAAGTGAGAGAAGGGAAAGAGTCGGCTATGATAAGTTGAGAAGATGTGGTGGGTTCCCCACTCACAGAATTATGAAAATAACCAAGACTTTCATGAGAATACTCCTTTGAATTAATATCAATGACATCGATTCGGTTAACCGATGCAGAATCATAATTTGAGGAGTACCTCGAAGTTTGATCATGGTTAAAGGTAACAGCTTCCTTATCCACACGCAAGGTGATCTCATGCTTAAACACATCAATAAGAGCATGGCCCGTTTTTAGGAATCCTCTTCCAAGAATGAGAGGAACCTTTTGATCTGCGTCGAAGTCAACAACCACAAAGTCAGCTGGAAAATGGAACTTACCTACTTTCACAAATACATCCTCAGCAATGCCGCGAGGATGAGATATGGTTCGATCTGCAAGCTCAAGAGTCATGCAGGTAGTAGTAAGAGCCGGAAGAGAAAGTTTCTTCCATACTGAATGAGGCATCAGGTTGATGCTTGCACCAAGATCGGCCAAGGCATAGCATTCAACCATTCCTGGAAATACACAAGGTATTAGAAACTTTCCAGGATCTCCAAGCTTCTCCGGAAGCTTTTTCAAGATAACCGCTGAGCAGTTCTCATTTAATGGAGTTTTAGCCATTTCAATTAGTTTTTCCTTGTTGCTTAACAAGTGTTTGATTGTGGATGCAAATTTGGGCATCAGAATGATAGCATCCGCAAAACTTATGTCAAAATGTAATTCTTTAGAGATTTGAAAGAATTTTTCCATTTGTTGACTAGCCTTCTCACGGAGCTTTTGCTCATTTAAGCGCGATGGGTAAGGAATGTAAGGTTTGGATTTAGGAGCAATGACTTCAGGAGTCTTAACAGATTCAAAGACAACTCCTGGTTTGGATTTATTTTTCGGGACAACCGGAGGATGGACATGTGCTGTACTTTGTGGGCTTGGAATTTGCACTTTGTCCGTTGTATCCTCCGTCTCTTTTTCCATTTCAAACAACGGAGGAGGAATAGGGCCAGCTGGCCCCTCATAAGCAGCACCACTCCGAGTGGTGATAGCTTTGACGAAAGTGGTATCTTCATCATCATCACTGTCATCAAGTACACTGACAGGAACAGCATTGAGCATTTCGGAATAATATCTGGCTGTTCTTTGCTCACTAAGTTTGGTTGACAAACTTTTAACCGTAAATCGTGATAGAGTAGGATCTATTCTTGACGGCTGAGGAGCAATTGTGGGTGTAGATTTTTGGATGACCGAAGGTTGGACGTATTTAGCACTTCCATTGTTAGTGGGAAGTACCGGGTCCTTTATCACCTTGAATCCAACATGAGATTTACCACTACGTGTACTGACAGCTTTGAGTTCACCCCTAGGGTTTACAACAGTGTTACTTGGAAGACCTCCCGAGGTAGAAGGTAGATCAGTTAATGATTTTTTTATGTCATTTATTTGGGTAACCAATAACTGGTTTGTCTGGTATTGAGTTCTATTTGTCTCCTCTTGAGATTTTATGAATTGCCTAAGCAACTCATCTGAGGATGTCTGATTTTGATTTTGGACATTCCATGGTTTTTGGTTATGATTACCCTGATTCTGACCTCGGTTATGATTGAAATTTTGGGAATTGTTGAAATTTTGTCCCTGATTTTAAACAAAGCGATTTTGATTATTCTGATTTGGCACGGGTGGAAAACCAGGCGGGACCATAGCATTCGGTGCTCGGTACGGAGTCTCAGCATGCGGACGGTATTGATTTTGGTTTACTGCAGCTACGGGAGCTGGGTAAAGAGAAGCATCGGTTGCTTGATGATGCGTGGTTTTGCAACCTTAACACAGGTTTTACCTCTCGAGGGATCTCAAGAGGCTTACAACCCCACCAGGCAGTGTACCTGACCGATGTAGTATAGTGTAGTGGTAAGTACGGGGGATTGATCGTTCTCCACAGGGAATAGTGTTCGTTAGGTATGAAAAATTACTCTAATAGGTCTAAGGGTGAGAGAAGATTCTTTTTGTGCTTTTTATATTTTTTTATGAAAGCAAGTAAAATCTCGGGTTTGAAAGAGTGGGCGGAATTAGTTGCTAGTCAACTAACCCAAATTACTACGAATACAAATAAAATAAAATAACAAAAATGAAAATGTTGGTGAAAACTTATGTGGAGAAAAATGTGTTTACTTAGATTTCCTTACTCCCTAACTATCTTTTACCGGTTGATTAGTGTGTATTAGTTGCGTGGATGACGGGTGTATTCCTTAATACCATTCGTGGGGTGGCGTACGTACTTCCCCAACTCTACAAGCTCCTACTTCACTCCTATGTCGAGCCGGCTAGGAAGCTCCTAACATGGGATCACTAGAATTCGCTTGTGCATTAAATACAACCATAAAAACCTTTAGTACGCATTGGTTCATGTTTCTTAAGACGTTCAAGCAAGTTACCGAATAGGAAGTTAGCCAGTTTTCTTAAGCCTAACATAGATAAACAATCATCCAATACAACTAACAACACACTAATAACCAATAATCAATAGCTAGGTTTCATTAGATCTAAGCAAACACAAGATAAATCTAGCCTAACATGTTAAACAAAAGACAAGAACAAGATAAAATCAAACAACACATAGACATATTGAATGATTAATTGATAACTTATCTTCAATGTAACATGGAAGATCTCAAGGCAAAAAGCCTTGAAAGAGCTGCCAAATTCGTCCTAGGGTTTTCACACACAAAGTTCCCCAATAAGTTCCACACCAATGACAAAAAATTAGAAAACTATATATAGACTTTCAGATCTGACGGCGTCACGTTATGGAGTGTGACGCCGTCACCTCGCCGCTTTTAGGGTTCCCGAATGACCTTCTTGACGCCGTCCCTCTTTAGCTCTCCAAAATCCGTTCTGGCCTATCAAGGCTTGACGCCCTCAGACTATGAACGTGACGCCGTCCCTCTTTAAATTATAACGTGACGACCTTGATCAAATTAAAGGGTGACGCCGTCAGAATTCCCATGCAATTTTCACTGGCTTATCATGAGTAAATTTCACATCCACCACTTTTGTCAAGCCATGACGCCGTCCAGGCATAATCCTGACGCCGTCAAAGGTAATTTCCAGCATGATTTTGAGACTTTGTCGTTTTCTTCACTTTTATGCTCCAAAAACGTCCAAAATGCCTCCATTTCCAGATTTCTTCTCAAAAGTACCTAAAATGACAAAAGGAACGATTTAGGGCAATATTTGATCAAATAAATACGATTTAGGGCTTAAATGACCCCTTAAAAGCGGTACACTTTTCGCTTCATCAAATACCCTTACACTTGAGATTTGCTTGTCCTCAAGCAAATGTGCTTTTATTCTAATCAAAATACAAGTTAGGGGTCATTTAATGCTAACATAAAAGTAATTACAACAAATAATCGTTCCACTTTAATCATAATAAGCACGGAGATTACAAACTAGCACCTCACAAGTAGTGTTTAGATACTCACATCTCTCAAGTGTCATCAAAATAAATCTCATAAATGAAAACGGATATTATCTCTCACTACCTGTCATAGCAAATAGATTACCATAGGCTTGGGAAAGGATCAAAAAACCTCCTCCACTAGGCGTAAGCACCTAAGATAAACTATCAAAGAGGGCTTTTAAACGGGTTATAACGTTAGGTGTAGGGAAAAGGAAAACACGGTTTTGTTGGATAAGGGATATTTTACTGGTGGCGAGTTAAAGATCTTGATCAATTACATGTACTATACAATGTTGCTAAGCCAAGACTCGACTCAATCTTAAGCTAAAAAAAAAATAACAAAAACATAAAATAAACATAAAATGAAACGGGATGGTAGTCCGTATGCTTTTTTTTTCTACTTTTTTTTTTTTTTTTTTTTTTTTTTTTTTTTTGACATATACTCTTGCCCTACCATCCAAAATAATACATCATAGGGGCCTCGGTTTTCCCCTTACACTTGAACTTTTACATAACTTTACAATTACTATTCTATCGACTCGAATTAAGATAATCGAAACACTTGGAGTACTTTTAAAATATTTAGCACATATGGGGGTAATAAATGATGTTCTTCCCCATTACTCCATTACACTAGTACTTTACCCATGAGTCCCAATCGTCCCAAAACAATATGTACAAGGATATGACTCGACTTAGCAACCATGTAATCAACTAGATAATTAACTTGGGTTTAAACAAATGTTGTCACAATAATGCACTAAAAATGAGTGCATACAAGGTAGGCTAAGGCGATTTGGGTGTACATTTTAGTGGGGTGTAAACAAATTCTTCCTTTAAGTAAAATGCTTAAAGGTCGAAACGAAAAGATAGGCTCTGAGGGGTGTACTAGGGGTATCGTGTACTAAAAATGAGTACAACGCAAAGGGTGTGGGAGAATTACTTGACCAATGTAGCCAACGTAATTATAACAAAAACACATGTGTAAAACGATGGGTTAATCCTAATGCCTCTTATCATGTAGTAAATCTAACTACACGAATGTAGTCTCACTTGTGGCTTCGGAATTGTCCTAACGCAAGTTCTAGAATCTAAGTGCTACCGGTACACACATCATAGCATAAATGCTTTTCCTACCAATTCTAGGGGCGAACCTCACATATTTGGGGGTGGAAAATTTTTTAGTGGTACGGTTTTTGTGCTATTCATATAACTCCTATCCGTGAGACGCTCATTAAGATCAAAGCTTCACTCCTATATGTTGTAAAAAATTTTAAATTTGGCACTAAAATTACCCTAACAAGTATTTATCTCAGTTTTATTACACATCTACTATTAAACAAACAAAAATCAAGCGTAAGAGCATTCTCTAAAATCGTACTTTTACCCCCCCCCCCCCCCTTACACTTAAGATGAACATTGTCCCCAATGTTCAAATAACAAGATGTAAAAGCATAAAGTAAAAGAATGAAATCAAATACTCCCCTGATTCGCTCGGTGGATAATGAAGTAACACGGTTAGATCTTCTTCCAAAGAGAATGTAAAAGCTTCATGACTAATGCATCGCCATAAGCTTGATTCCACATACATTTCCTTGTCCAAAATAACCTGTTAAACCTGAGAAAACAAACACGAAAACCTGCATAACATCGGCGGGATAAAATCTATATATAAGGATATAATGCTTGTGGAATGATAATTTTGCAGATTCCTGGATATTATAAGTTAGAGATTTAATAAAAACTTTTTATGAAAACAAAACCTTCAAAAATTTTCAGAAAATTAAACCTGACGCCGTCAGGTTGTAAAGCCTGACGTCGTCAGATATGATCTGACAGAATTCTCATGTTACGTTTCCGGAAAAATTTTGGAAAAACCTATACCTTACTTCCTGGAAATCCTGCAAAACATCATTATGACTCGATACAAGCATTTGACTCAAACAAATACTAATATGTATGTTAATTTATTATTATTACGATTCGTGTTCATTTGTGTTCTAATAAACCGATTTAGATTTCCCTTACACTTAACTTTTGCAAAATACCTTTATATGGAGTTAAGACGAAGTTAAAAACAAAATAAAGCATTTTCACAACTTAGTTTTGAACATGAATCAATAATAATAAAACTTAAACATACATACGGAAACAAATAAAATCAAACAAACAAATAAGTAAACACACAAAGCAAATAAAATAAGCAATCAAATAAGGCTTGCATGCAATAAATAAAATCAATGTAACAAATGTTTAAAGGCCAACAGAGGCCTTATCCTAAATTATTACAGACCCAATTGTTCTAAATCATACAACCATAATTTCAATTGTTCAAATATCAAAACATCAAATCAAAGCATCACTGGGGTGGGGGACCTTGGCGATAGTCATAGTCAGGAGGGAGGTGCCCGTAGTACCCATATGGTGGGTAATCCTGCTCACGACCCGGGAAAGGGTCAATCTGCAGATGTGGGTCCAACTGATCACGTGTAGATAGATGCTGCATCTGACGAACCGTATGATCATACATCCAGTCGAACCTCTCGTCCACCCTGGTCCTCCAAGTATCAACCTGGCCCATCCAGGTCCCCTGGTGAGCCTGCCAATCCCCCCTGCTCATGTGCCGGTAGTAATTAGCTGTACCGGCCTCATAACCCCCATGCTGCTGCTGCTGCTGTGGCTCCTCCTCCTCATCATCCTCATCACCAGCATCCTCATCACCGCCTGGATGATACCACATAAAGGTCCCATCATGCATCTCCATAACCACATCCATCTGCTTCAGGGACCTCACCTTCACCGTCCTGCATGCATCACCACTCAAATACCTCATGACCTCGGGCCTGAGGACTCCATACGATCGGGCCAGCCGGGTGATAAACATCCCACCATAAATCCTGTCTCCTTCCCTTTCCCCCACTCCACCATGCAGAAAGCTAGCAACCCAAAATGGGATGTTGCAGTAGACCTCATTAGAGTAGATGGTGTACAAGTAGAAGAGGTCTGAAGCAGTGACACGGTGGTGAGAGCTGTGGCGCCCTGTCAAACTGTAGGTGAGACATCTATGGGTCAACCTAACTCTAGGCTCCCGGATCTGAGATGCCACAGTGGTCGAGGTGTACATCCCATCCCCAATAGTCGGCCAGAACAACGAACACCTAAAATCATTCCTCATCGACTCCCCATGCAACAACCTATTCATGAACCCCACCTGAGTAGTTTCATGCTGACTATACAACCCAAGTCTCCACCCAAACTCAGTAACCGAGCATGTCCTAAACTCACCCCCCAGCCTGAAATAGATGGTGGTCCTGCCCACATCGGTCCTTGCCTCAGCCATGTCAAAGTGAAAAGTGGCAAAGAATTCACGTACCAGCTCTTCATAGACCGGCTCTTGAATCCTAAACAGTCTTTCCCACTGAGGGCCGGTAAATTCATCCGTCTGAAAGCTTTGGAGAAAGGTTTGCTCAAGACCTTCCCTCCTCAGAAAGCTCCAATCTACAATAGCTCCATTTTCGACCTTGTGTTGCAGCAATTGGGTGTATTTGCTTGTAGCAGCATCGTTGTCAAAGACACCCCAACTGAGGACCGTGTCCCCAAAGTTCTCTTGTTGAGATCGGGAAGAACTTCCTCGGCTAGGTCTTTGACGCTTACTCATTATCTGAAACAAAGCAGGGAGGAACAAAAGTGTTAATATGTGAATTAAAGATTTGGTGGAGCATCAGACAGGTCTGACGCCGTCACCCTTTGCTAGGTGACGCCGTCAGGTTCGACCAAATTCAAATCCGAAATTACGAGGGAAAAATCAATATTCAAACTTTAAGCTTATAAACCAAACGCCCCTTTTTACAGCAAAATGGATGATTGGATCATAGGTTATGGTTCAAATTTGTGGCCTCCCCATTAGTGAATAGACCCAATTGATTGCCAATCATCAAATGCTTTAATTATTGCTAAATAACACTAATTAAAGGACATTATGAGTTCTAAGCATGAATCAATCCTAGGGTTTCATGAGTTGGGGATTTTCGAAATTTACAAATCCTATGAGTAATTGAAGCGAAAAGAGTGAGTAAAAATTACTTACCGCGTGAAGATTGGTAGCTGAAGTTGGCGAATTTGTCCTGGGAAGTTCGGAGGTGGTGTTGGAGTGGATATGATTTGTGGGGTTTGTGATGAAAGTGATGGAAATAAAGTTATTATTGCTGTGCAGACGGGGTGACGGCGTCACGTTCAAATTCTGACGCCGTCAGATTAGCGTATTTTACTACTTTGTGCCAGTTTACAAATGAGCCCCTCGTACTTTAAGAGAGCAGCTAGTCAGGGTCAATAATCCTGATAGCTAGTCTCGTTAACAAGTTCCTCCTGGGTCAAATGTTTTGTTACTGTCACGGGGTGTAGTAAAATGTTGAAAAGGGCCGGTTGACGTCTCATTCAGGTTCCAATTTCCATCAAGGCAGGTATTCAGGGAGTGAGAGGAACTTTTCCAGGGGGTTTTCGAAGTGATGGTGTGCTTTAATTGAGTTCTTCTCACACCTGGCTTAAAGCCAAAAGATCGTTTCCTAGCTTCATGAAAGTTAGGGAGCGTGACAACCATGCTCCCCACGAAAATGCTACGATCTTGAGAATTTTTCTCGCGAGAGGATCCAAATAGATAAGAGGGTTTTAAAAGTGAAGGCTCGGGGAGGGGGGTTTCATCATCCCATTCGTGGTATGGTTCATTAGGGACCGGGAGTTCAAAGATCTTCTCGATCTTTTTGTGCGAAGCTTTTTCCCTAATTTTCTCCTTTATTCTCGAGATGAATTTTTCTGCTAGTTCCATGAACATATCTTGGGTGTTTTTCAAGTGAGTTTCTAATTCCTGGATCCGTCTCTCTTGGTTGTTCACGAAAGTTAGCATTATCCCTTCAAATTCAACTTGTCGTGAGAATTGATGAGACGTATGTATACCAATTGTGTTCACACACTCATCGGGATTTTCCTCAGCCGTAGGTATCTCGGCTTTCATCAATTTCTCAACCTGCCTTTTTATGTTTTCGAACAGCTGTTCTTGGGTTGCACTTATGCAATTTAAAGTCCCTACTTCCGAGAACATTGAGTCATTCCATTCTTCTTCTTCGTACTGTGCTAAGTCCTCGATGACTTCCCAGCACTTATCGACACTGAGCCTGCTCAGCCTCCCATTGGCAGCGTAATCAAGGGTTCTTCTAGTTTGATGGTTTACGCCGTCATAAAATCGTTGGATTTGTAGCCAAGGATCCATGCCATGGTGAGGGACTTTTCGGAGTAAGTCCTTGAATCGAGTCCATGCCTCGTAGAGGGTTTCGCCTTGACGTTGTTCAAACGTCAAGATATCCTTCCTTAGCTTGGTAGTTCTTCCCGGTGCGAAAAACTGAGCAAGGAAACGAGTGGTGAGATCATCCCAAGAGGTGATGGATCCTGCGGGTTGACGCTCTAGCCATTGACTAGCTTGGTCCCGCAAAGAGAATTGAAAGAGACGCAATCGGGTCGTCTCTCGAGTGGCAACATCAAGGTCTATAGAATCAACAATTTTGAGAAAGTCCTTGAGATGTTGATTAGGATCTTCAGAACGAAGTCCATGGAATGCGCATCCGCTTTGCACCAACCGGATGGTGTCGGATCGCAAGGGAGTGACATTGGCACCTTGAGTGAGCTCAATGGTGTTTCGATAGCCATGGTGGCTAGGACGGGAGTACTCTCCTAAAGTACGGGCTCTAGGAGGTGGTGGTTGTTGTGGTGGTGGGTTGTTGGGATTAAGGATATTACCATCTTCCATGATGTCGAATGGTAATGGTTACGAACAAAGAAACGAAGAAAATAGATAGACTAAAGAAAACCTAGAAAAAGAAAATAAAAATCTCACTAGAAAGGAATCTAGTGAGTAGACCTATAAAGTAAAAATTCAACCTAAACAACAACTATTCCCCGGCAGCGGCGCCAAAAACTTGATGCGTGGTTTTGCAACCTTACAACAGGTTTTACCTCTCGAGGGATCTCAAGAGGCTTACAACCCCACCAGGCAGTGTACCTGACCGATGTAGTATAGTGTAGTGGTAAGTACGGGGGATTGATCGTTCTCCACAGGGAATAGTGTTCGTTAGGTATGAAAAATTACTCTAATAGGTCTAAGGGTGAGAGAAGATTCTTTTTGTGTTTTTATATTTTTTTATGAAAGCAAGTAAAATCTCGGGTTAGAAAGAGTGGGCGGAATTAGTTGCTAATCAACTAACCCAAATTACTACGAATACAAATAAAATAAAATAACAAAAATGAAAATATTGGTGAAAACTTATGTGGAGAAAAATGTGTTTACTTAGATTTCCTTACTCCCTAACTATCTTTTACCGGTTGATTAGTGTGTATTAGTTGCGTGGATGACGGGTGTATTCCTTAATACCATTCGTGGGGTGGCGTACGTACTTCCCTAACTCTACAAGCTCCTACTTCACTCCTATGTCGAGCCGGCTAGGAAGCTCCTAACATGGGATCACTAGAATTCGCTTGTGCATTAAATACAACCATAAAAACCTTTAGTACGCATTGGTTCATGTTTCTTAAGACGTTCAAGCAAGTTACCGAATAGGAAGTTAGCCAGTTTTCTTAAGCCTAACATAGATAAACAATCATCCAATACAACTAACAACACACTAATAACCAATAATCAATAGCTAGGTTTCATTAGATCTAAGCAAACACAAGATAAATCTAGCCTAACATGTTAAACAAAAGACAAGAACAAGATAAAATCAAACAACACATAGACATATTGAATGATTAATTGATAACTTATCTTCAATGTAACATGGAAGATCTCAAGGCAAAAAGCCTTGAAAGAGCTGCCAAATTCGTCCTAGGGTTTTCACACACAAAGTTCCCCAATAAGTTCCACACCAATGACAAAAAATTAGAAAACTATATATAGACTTTCAGATCTGACGGCGTCACGTTATGGAGTGTGACGCCGTCACCTCGCCGCTTTTAGGGTTCCCGAATGACCTTCTTGACGCCGTCCCTCTTTAGCTCTCCAAAATCCGTTCTGGCCTATCAAGGCTTGACGCCCTCAGACTATGAACGTGACGCCGTCCCTCTTTAAATTATAACGTGACGACCTTGATCAAATTAAAGGGTGACGCCGTCAGAATTCCCATGCAATTTTTACTGGCTTATCATGAGTAAATTTCACATCCACCACTTTTGTCAAGCCATGACGCCGTCCAGGCATAATCCTGACGCCGTCAAAGGTAATTTCCAGCATGATTTTGAGACTTTGTCGTTTTCTTCACTTTTATGCTCCAAAAACGTCCAAAATGCCTCCATTTCCAGATTTCTTCTCAAAAGTACCTAAAATGACAAAAGGAACGATTTAGGGCAATATTTGATCAAATAAATACGATTTAGGGCTTAAATGACCCCTTAAAAGCGGTACACTTTTCGCTTCATCACTTGACAATCATAATACGCATGTGGGCCACCACAAGTTTCACACACTTTGTTTATTGCTTTGATTTGTTCCGGTTTATGCATTTCACTCTTCATTTCTTTTATTTCCCTCATCATGCAACGCATTGTGTCCGTTAGAGCGGCTAACTCAGGTGAGTTACCGGATGAAGAAGCAGGAGTGACAGGAACATTCACTTTGTTTCGAGAAATAGGAACTTTTGATTTATTTTCACAAATTTCAACCACCTCTCTAGGTTTACGATTCAAGATATTGCCACCGGAGGCTGCGTTAAGTGCATCTTGATCGTTTTGGGTCAACCCATTATAAAACGTATTTATCTGTTGTAACACCGTGAAATCGTGATGTGGGCATTTTCTTAGGAGATCTTTAAATCTATCCCATGCCTCTCCGAAATTTTCATCAAAACCTTGACGAAATCCAGCAATTTCATTTTTTAGATTAGTCGTCTTTGATGGAGGGAAGAAATAATTTACAAATTTCTTTACGAGATCTTCCCAGGTTTCAATGGATCGAGGGGGTTCTTTATCCAGCCAAATCCGGGCTGCCCCTTCAAGTGAGAATGGAAATAGCATCAATTTGATAACTGTTTGAGGCACATTCTTGTAATTGATTGTGGAGGTCAACTTATTGAACCAACGAATGTGTGCATATGGATCCTCTCGTTCAAACCCGTGGAATTGGTTTGTGGACACGAGCTGAATCAAATGTGTTTTCAGTTCAAAATGATCAGAATCGATGGCTGGTAAAACGATGGCATCTCCGTAACCCTCGGTGGGTGCCTGGAGCATTTCAGCCATTGTGCGTTCGTCTGCCATATTTTCAGTGAGAACAGTACGAATCTCGGGTTCGACTATTTGGGCAGCACGTCTACGATTACGTCTTCTCGGAATATCTACGAGTTCACGTAAAGGACTTGATGATGTGGAAGAACGAGTGCGCATGCACTAAGTAAAATATTGTAATTAAATCAAGAACGAATCAAAACACAAGTGAACTTAAACCAATAATCAACAAGCGTACGGTAGCTCTCTAAAAGATAAACGCACAGAGTGGCGGAGAAGCAAAGGTGGGCAATTAATGCTCCTTAAAAACCCGCTTCTTTCAGTTCGACAATTTAATGTCAGACTATCCTTAAACCTCCGTTATAGTTTGTTTATCAATCAAAGGTGAGCCGATATTCGCAAGTGATACAAAGGCAAGTTTTAAATCTGATGTTTGGGAACTTATTATGGTCGTACCCCCAGTTAGGTAGTACTCTGTCTTGGTTCTCGATGGTAAATTTTTATTTGTTATTTATTTAAACAAAGAAAACGGAAAATATTTTTGGTGTTTTTATTTTTTATATGATAATATATATAGAAAAGAAAAGAAAAATATTTTTGTTTTTTATATTGTTTATGGGAAATTGAAATACGATATTTTTGGTACTTGATCCGTTAAACGAATTAACTTCACGAGTGTTTTGCTTTATATATGATGAATATACAAGAGATAGAAGATATACACAGATTGGGTTTCAAAAACACGATACTGCAAAACGTTTAAAACACGCAACACACCTCCCCGGCAGCGGCGCCAAAATTTGATCGGCCTCAAACAATCAACTTAAATCAACCACGGATGTGGACAAATAAAGTCAAACCACTTGAGGTCAACTAACCAAGGAGTATAGTGTTTTCCCGGGTCGTTATATCCCAGCGAAGCGTGAAATTGTGTTTAAAGACGAATTGTGATCAAGTGCTATTGAATGGAAAAGGGTTATTTGAGATTTTGCTTTTTTAATAATTCTAAATAACAAATTAAAAACAAATAAACACAATAAAATTAAACGCGAATTAAATTAAGAAAACGCGTAACAGGAAAATCTAAAATGGGACAAAAACTGAAATTTATGAAATTAAAACCTAAAAAATTGTAAAATTACTTAAAACTTATTTAAAAACTTAAATTATAATTTTTTATACTTTTTATTTAACTATTATTTAATTATTTATTATTTAATTACTTTTTAAACTATTTAAATTTATAAAAAATACTAAATGAACAAAGAAAAATCTAAAACTTTTTCTAAAAATATTATAAGATGAAAAGAAGCTAAGAAAATTATAAAAATGAAAATTACTTAATTAAAATTTAAAAAGATAAATTCTATTAAATAGAAGCTATCACTTATTTTCTATTTTTGTTTTTCTTAAGGTCTAAAAATGATATTATATTTTTCCTGGATTAAAAATGACAAAAGAAAATTATGAAAATTAGATTTATATTTTTCTGATTAGTTTTTCTATTTATTATGATTTAATTACTACTAGAAACTAATAAAAAAGATTAAAAATATCAAATGACTTTAGAAAAATCTGAAAAATTCAGGATAAGTCTAAATTAATATTATTAATGTAAGAAAATTAAAATCAAAAGTTTGCTAAACCCTAATAAGCAATTTGGCCAATAAGCAGTTTGGCAAATAAGCCAAAAATAAGCTAAAAAGCACAAAAGTCTACCAAATGCTCAGGACAGGTTTAATACACTACTATAAGCATAAAACAATAGATAAACACAAATAAGCACAAGAATTTAAGCTGATTAAGCACCTATGCAGTAGCACTATGTATGCAGAAAACTCAGGAAATGTGCCAACTTGCAGAGCAAAAATAAGCAGTCAATAAGCAGAAAAGTCTAAATATTATGGGGGAAAAATCTACCCTATACGACTGGCTATACTAAAAACCTAAAATCCCTATCACAAATACCTCAATTGAAACCTAATTAAGCTCTAGTTCAGCAGCCAAAAGCACTGAGTCTGCTGTTTGTGCAGAGGTTGTGCAGAAATGCACAACTCAAAGCAACCTTAACCAACTCTTTTGATTACTTCTAATAGGGTCTAAGGGAACTCATAAAAGCCATAGAAAGGGACCAAATTAGCTTGTGGCTATATAAGGTTTGTTTGAGCTTTTTGAGGGGTAAAATTAACACAAGCTACTAAAAATATGATTTTCTATCAATACTGCTACTAAGAACTTGAAAACACCTTATTTGGACAATATTAAGCAGGTTTGAAGTTGGGAAAAAGGTAAATGCACAGTAACAATGGTTTTGACCAATTGACTGCACAAAACCAAACACCCCTTAATATGGTGTCTGTGGTGATTTTACAAAGGAAACACACTATTTTAAAATAGAAGATCTGATTTTAATGATTAAGTAACTTATTTAAACACTGATTAACAACTTTCAACAGGAAAATAAGCAATCTAATAAGTTTATGCTAATATTGCTTATTTGACTGATTTTAATTATAAAGTGGAAAATGAGATTTTTACTTAAACTACTTATTACACTAGGCTATTAATCCTTCAAATACCACAGATAAGTAAGAAAATAACAATAAGCAAACAAATAAGCTATAGAACAGTAGTATGGAATTTAATGCAACATTTTGAGAATTGCTTACAACTGAGTGAGCTTATGATACAAAGAACAAGGACCAAGGACCAATCCTAGCTTGTTCACACAAGCTAGAAAACACCAGAAAAGCCTTCCTGATTAGCTTAAACCACCAAGAACAGCTTATTAGCTCCCAGTTTGACTTTGGTTGACTTTTCTTCAAATCTTGAATTAGAACAGATATACTCTAAAATAAACTTACTACAAGCTAAAATAAGCTTGCATAAGCTTATGGAAACAGCTGAGAATCTATTTCAATACTACTTATTTATGTTTGATTTCTCAGTACAACATAGAAAACTAGAATTATCATTAACTACTGAAATTGGACAAAGATTGATATCAAACAAGCTTAACTTACTTTTTATTGATTACTGAAACACGAGATTACAAATTATGTCTACTGGAAAGAAAATACGATTATGCTACTATTACCTACTTGCTCTTTATGAGCTACATTGCTATCTATATATACTAAATTGAAGTGGGAAATCCTTTGTCGACATCCTTGAATCTTTTAGCACCCTTGGATTAACTTCAATTGATCTCAGCTGTTCAATTCCACTTTTGGCGGGAAAACAGGACAAGTAGAAATTCATCTGTTTTAGTTAGTGAGAGTGGGAGAGAAGCATTAATTGAGTTTGGCATGTTAGGTAGCGTGTTTAGGATGGGGGATAAGGTGGGGGATAAGAGTAGCCAGCTGTGGAATGAGGTGGGGGGTGGTGACTGGTTTTCTTGGCGGTTTAGGGGAAGGGATAAGAAGTTTGACCGAAGTCAAACTCTGATATTTAGCAAAGGTGGGTGGGTCGGGTTGTTTTTAAAGGGGATTGGGCTTGGGTTATGTAACTGGGTTGGGGTTTTATTATTTTGGGGTTGGGTTGTAATAAAACATGGATTGGGTTTTATTTTTATTTAAGGTCCGGTTTGGTTTTTAGAAATAAGTACAAGGACCATTTGTGTATTTTTGGATTTTTAGGGGTTGAAAATGTAACTGTTTCAAAGTTATTACAAAGGACCAATTCTGCCATAGATGAATAGAACAAGGGTTATATTTGATAATTTTCCAATTTTTAAAACCCAGGGACTATTTTTGACATTTTTCAAACTTGGGGGACCAAAGTTGTAATTTTGCAAACTTGAACCTTAAAGGACTAATCTTGACAACTTATGAATCCCCAAGGACCTTTGATGATATTTAACATGTTTTGAATAACCAGGGACTAGTTCTGTCAATTTGTGAAACTTCAGGGACTGAAAATGACAATTATGCAAACTTTGTTCGTATTTCACTTGTTTTCAATCTTTTTGTTCCTGAGTCACATAAAAACACATTTTATGATATTTTCTGTATTATTTGACTTTTCAAAGTGTTTTTGGCTGTTTTAGTAGTTTAAATGGGAACAAAATGATGAGTATTTAGACACTCATCACTAGTACTGGAACAAACCCAACAAGGTGCTAGTTATGAAGTCTCGGTAAGTACTGAAGGGGTTGAAGAATGAAAAAGAATTGTAAAGATAAAGGGTGAAAAGAAAGAAGCCCTCCTTACAACTTAGGCAGAAACCGGGTCAATTCATATGCTGTCAGAATCACTTAGATGATTGCTGGCATTGAAGACAAAGTATCATGGACCCAGTGATACGCTGCACAACCCTCCCTAGCCACTCAAGGTCCCTCAAAGGATTCTTGTTTCAATTGTCACGGAGTTCAATACATTTCTATCGTCTCTCTCACTCCGAGTTAGGTGATATTGAAAAGGTGGCAGTTCTCTCCAGCCTCCGCTCACTAAATCAAAACGCACGATTGAGTCTAGAGCCACGTGATACATAAAAAGATCTCATAGTAACACGAATTATTTCTACACTGGTTGTTCAACATTAAGGACACCAGTTGTAAACTCATGAGTCCTACGCAGATCTTAGCAATCTGCCAGAACATTTATGAGAGAATTTACAAATGTAATTCTCAATGATTGAATGGAAATTCCTGCCAGGGTCAACGTCAAACAGCCCTGAAAGCAGGTCACTTTGGTAATTCCTTGGGGATTACGCTTAGTGATCACGGCGGTTTCAAATGGTCTACAGTCGTGGAGTGATCTCCAGCGACTCACCTAATCGTTGATATACTACGGTACGATCTTAAAAAGCCCTCTGTGGGTTTTCGATTAGGAACGGTCTTGGTAAGGATTAGAGAGAGTTTTCACACTATGCTGTTAACAATCTCGAAGTCCGAACCTGTAAGTACTGGACGTTTTATTGCTAACTGTCGTATGCAGGAACTTCTGGCGGTTGTAGCTGTTGGATGCTGTAGCTGGTTTATATCAATAAACATATATTCCAGCTCAAAACTCAGATAAAGAACAAGGGATTAGAACAAGACTCGCTTCAAATCACAGCTCAAAACTCTCGAACACTGCTGCAAACACCCCGACCAAACCTCGTCGAGTTCAAGCCAAAACTACACTAGCACACCTCGACTAGACCACCAAGTAGCAAGCACAAAAGAGTCTCCTTTTTGCTGCCTTTGATTCGAACAGGAAGGAAGAAATAAAAGATGTAGCCGCCAATGATTGGTGAAGTTTTTAGGGTTTTGTTTAGAAGTTTTGTGTTAAGAGAAAGTTGGCATATATCAAAAAAACAATATGTGAGCATGCGTAGCATAAAGGCAGACGTGAGAAGAATTTTTAAATAGGGAAAATTGCTGATTTAGTGGGATGTGATTGACAGCAATACGTGCACATGATTTGCTCATTTAAAACAAAATAAAACGTGTGCAGTATTATTTTCTTTTCTCAAAATAGGAACATGCTAAAATTGTAGGATTTGATTTTGGAACCCATTCAATGTAATATATATTTAAAAATCCATGCTATACAATTGTTCATAAAATGAAGGAATTCGGTTTTGGTACTATAAGTGTGTGATGATATTTGAATATGTACCTTTCGTTTAACATAAGTCTTTATTTTTATTCGTTCCATTATTAACGGTTAAAATGCTTAGGTTATATTCGGAATGAAATGTTTTACTGCGTTAAACGTCTTTTATGAATTTGAGATCAAAGGGTATTCTGGGTATTTTACGTGTTCAAAAATTTTGGGTTTTACAACTCTTCCCCTCTAAAAAAAAATTTTCGTCCTCGAAAATTGAAGGGAAAAACGAAACGGAAACACCACTGACTACAGAAATGTGGATGACTTGTTTCTCATGACTCTATCTTGTTGATTAAAAAGCTTCGGTATTCCTCAGAAAAGACATACCATACTGAATCCAGATCAAAAGAATAACATACAAACGTAACAGATGATAATCATATTCTCTCCGAAGAGATACAGGGAATACGTAGGATTTGACGGATATATCGTCCGTGGAATCTGATTAGACAAACCAGATGAGAACGTACGAATCGCAGAAATATGAGGGTGATAAATATGCTTAACTCTTCGGATTTTCAAATAGTCTCGTCTTCAATATAACCCTTCAAAGGTATTCTCATACACAAGCAAATCTTGTTTCCTCAAAATCCAAAATCTCATATCTTAATTCATAGCAGATCATAATGAAATATATTCAACGGATGCGAAACGTACATATAGCAAAACGTAGGTGTACTCCTTTACAGTAACAGATCAAATCCATACAGACAGAAAACAGATTGTTTGATAACATCAAATGGCAGAAAGCTCTACAATGGAACCTAAGATTCTTATCGGAAGTATAGAGGTCGGCAAGACGCATGTCGTATACTCAAACGTATCAAATCGTATAACGGTGAAGGCAGATTAAGCGTATAGGTAGAATGAACCTAAAGTCTCAATCAGATATCAGAATTTCTAAGGTTTCTAAGGCACTCCTCGAAATATCCTATGATCACAATAAGTGCACGTTATATGATGTGAGTATTATCACGTTGATCAGCGTCATAATACTAGCATCATATAAATATGCCCTCATGATGGTCATACTTTATCTCAAGTCGTGAAAAAAACAACCTATCTAAATCCACCTAATCCTTCTACAGTCTCAGAGGTCATCAAAATCAAACAACATAACTAAGAGGAGAACGAAACTACTCGTAAGAGTAATGGAAATCCTAGAATGTCTATCAGAGTTAAGGTACGTCGTTGATAGCGCCAATCCTTCATCACTCACCGAAACCTACTCAGCCAAAATAAGTGGTTGCTTCAAAATCCGCCCATTCCTAAACATAAATCTCAAGGTCCCTTCCACAATTCATCACAATTCTCATATTAAAACCGTCATCCAACATACGTAGGAAGAACACAAACCGGAAATACTAATAGAGAATCCGAATCATTCAAAGGATCTTATCATCAGGTAACGGAAACTTAAGTAGGTTAAGAGGAAGTGAATTTCGTCATGAATAGCTTCATCCTTCACAGAATCAACTCTTCCAAACCCAAACGTTTGCTTCAAAACTCATCTATTCAAATACATGATCTCGAATCTCTTCCATCCGCAAGTCTGCTTCTGTTCTCAATTCATCTTAGTACAACTAAAATGAATAGAGAAGCAAGACTGCGTGTCTTCGACAGGTCTTCTAGCACAGCTCAAAATTCGCCAACTCGATTACATTCTCCTTCTATGTTTGCCACCACATTTGCCTTGCAATAAGTGTTATCTAATCTTCAAGGTACACCGCCGCTGTCGTCTCCAGGTTATGAGTTGAATAGTTCGTCTCCTACGGTCTGGTTGTCTTGATGCCTGAATCGAATTCTCCACGAGCTGCATGAGATATAATCGAGTCCCATCTCATTTTTTCTCTTCTTCTTATATGCTTCTTTCACAGTAACGCCTGTCACGAACATCTTCTACTACTCTTCTACAAGGTTCCTAACTCTGACAACGGTCTTCAATCTTGGTCCTTTCTGTGGGGAAACTTTGTCAACACAAGATACCTAGTAGTGCTGTCTGCTACAATCTCCGAATGCCAATCAAACCTATTCTTCCAAAATTGAACAAAGGGGTCATTCTACTTAATACGAAGATGATCTACATGTTCCTCTTTCGTCTCTTGAGCACAAACACACTGTCATACTATGACAATTGTCCAAATACTCGCGAAAAACATGATTCTATAAGCCAATACAATTGGCATCATTTAAAACTCATAATGATCACAACGAGTACGAAAGCAGCTTCAGGAATCGTCTTAGGGAAACTTCATATCTACTTCACATCACCAATCTTCCTCTTCACGAATAAAACTGAAATGCTTCGCGGGGTTACTCTCAGTTAGTCAACTCCCTTCTTAGAAGTTCTTGTGGTTGCTTCTTCAGTCCTTCAAACTTAAATGAGGTCGTCTGATACGGAGTTTCAAAGGTATACCAAATCAATCATTGATACGCGGAAATGGATAATGATTACGGATAGTGATACGGTTAAGTTCATGATGGTTGATACGCCGCCGCATACTTCCCTCTTTCTTCTTCATAAACCAACAGGAGCATCCCAAGAGAAGCACCAGGGTGAACAAAATCATACTCCATCAGCTCCTTCAATCTCTCAACTTCTATAGCATCATGGTTTCGTCAACTAAGATCAGTTCAATGCCAACTCTACCTCCCAAGCAGGAAGGAATACCAAGAGGTCCATCAAAGAACACCGGAGATTTTTTTTTGTACAACAAACTATTTCCAATGCCAGAGCTTTCTAAGGGTGGATACTAATAGGTGTCAGGAGAAACTTGACAATCAAATGAGATCGGAGTATGTGCTTCTATAGCAACATTAATCTTAACAGATTTAAGTGGTCGAACAGTTCAAGGTGTTGGAATTTTGTTTAGTTTTTTAGTATAAGTGGCAGGTAGGGTGTGAATCATTGGTAATACGAACATCGTATAATTGTCAAAAATGAGATGTATAGGATATCCGTTGTCAACATCATCATGTTCAGTTAACAAATCCATAGTATTAACATCATATTCTTCCAAACGAACTGATCGGCACACAAGGTTCATCATTCGAAGGGAGGGAACAAAACTTCCTATATCCGTGGTTAATAATTACCAGGGTTCTCATAGGAGTAGTAATGGATTATACAGAGTTAAGTAGTATCAGATGATACATTCATATCCAGCATAAGTAATGAATTTAAAGAATGTGTCAAAAACTAATTATGGTCGAATGACCTTCAGGATGGTCGGAAAAGTACCAAACTGTTTATCAAACAAAATGGCAAAAATGGAGATCAGAATTAGAAAGTGAAACTTAAATGGTGTAAGGTATCCATGTGGTTCCCGAGGTATTCCAAACTTACTTCGTTACTAAGCTTAGGTTGCAAAACTTTCTAACCTCTTAAACAAATGTTCTTATAAGGCATAGCTAAAGGTAGAGGCACGATTCAGAGTGATGCGGAAGCAATGCTACTTACATAGATGTCCTAGTCTACCCATTCCTCACCGGCAATAACTTATGTTCCTATGGGGAGATCCTAATGTAAATGTTCAAAGGTTGTCTTAAGAGCGCCTACAGTGGGAAACTTAATGGTCCAAACTTCACAGGTCAAGGGTAAATGTATTACAAGTCGCAGCCTGTTCTCTGATACCATAATTGTAACACCCCAACCCGATAAGGGTAGAAGTATTACGTTATGGTGACATATCAAAGCAAACACAAGCATATGACTTTAAATAACTAATGTAAACACTTCTAGTCATCTCTAATCCAGAATAGCTATCAAGGTATAGTCTTCTAAGTCCAAAGTACTCTCCACTCATAACCCAGCTTCCAACTAAAACCTGCCGCAGGAAAAGAAATGCGGCTGAGCTTAAAAAGCCCAGTGAACAGATATATATAAACGAAAACAAAAGATAAGGAACAAGCATGTAAAGTATGGTGCATTGGGAAAAACATAAGGTATGAACGAACTGATAACAAGAGTAAGAAGAGAACAGTAATCTACCACAAGCCTAAACAAATCAGATCATATCATATTAACCATTGGATTCGGAGGGGTGACCTCGGAATACCAAAGGTAGTAGGAGGGGAGTCCTCATGTAATCAATGGAGTAGCTAGCTCCCAAAATGTGAAGACGTGGATTGCACCCAACATCAAACACCAAACAGATCAAAGCATAGCATATACAAAACATACACAAAACATACCTAGGATGCATCCATACGCCCCTGCAAAGATATTAGTGGCCAAACATATATAATAATTGAGCTCATAATAAATAACGAAAAGGGACGAGACGGAACATCACTTCACCGCCCTAGAGTCATGTCAGAGGTGCATCAATGACAGGGCCATGGAACCCCCATGACTAGGAAACAAAGTGGCTCAGGTATCAAACTGTAGGGTTTAAAAGTCATACATATCAAAGGTTCATAAGTTCATAGCAAAGGTTCATAATCAAAGTTTTCTATCAAATGTTTGTTTAAAGAAAACTTTCAATAATGGTTTTCATAAAAACGATCTTTAATAACGGTTTTCATAAAGGTAGTCCTTAAAAGTAGTTTTCATAAAAGTTAGTAAAATTCCATATAAAAGTGGTATCGCATCGTGCTCATAAACATTATTTTAAAATAGTTTTTCTCAAAACATTTCCATGATATAATTAAGAAAGGTTTTCACATCCAGTTACAATATCAATGGTTCACAAATCTAAGGGTGCATAGCAAAGGCATAGATCAAATAAGAAAGCCAATATAAGAAGGCTCGGATCAAGGTATTATAATCAAAGCTAATATCGAACTGATGTGAATGAGTCATGAGAAACCTTAAGAGATAAGGTCAGAATATCTGTACCTTAGACCGCAAGTGAAAACACATATGATCGGAAGCAAACTCCATCTGCAGCGAATCTACACGAATTCATGGTCATTTTATTAATAACCTATTTTAAGTCAGATTACTCATTTTAGTCGGCTTTCCATTTTTAGTAACTTTCCTTTTTTTTGTAAGTTTTTCCCGAATTGGCACTTTCAAACTTTAGGATTATAAATGATAATTAAATAACTTTAAAGGTTTAATAGTGACAATTTCATAGTTTTGGGTGTATTATGCTAATTTAGTAAAGTTTAGGGTCTGAATGTGACAATATTCAAAGCTTAGAATCAAATGTGTAATTAGTTCCATTATGACAAATCCACAATACACACACCTTATATGACACACTCATCACCATACACATTCACACTCATGACCTGACTATAATAACTTACACACGCCAAGTATCCAGTATAGGATACAATTCATCACCAAGCAACTCTATGCATAACCTTTAAATCCATTTACTCGTTCACAACACTCATGTACTATCACCTTCATAGCAACCAATACGTGACTCATCTACCATGATGGGAATGTTAGACCTAACTAAGGAAGAAATTGCATACCCAAATTTTTTCAAGTTAATTGTATTGATGGATATTCCATTGACAAAGTAGAATACATTTTCTGAGTACCTTAGTATGTATTACGTAAGGGATTACTCTAAGGTGTAGGAAAGTAAACAGCACGCTATTAGCTTTTACTAGTTTTGAAACATTTATAATGTTGTCAAATTCAGTGGGAGCATAGTGTTGTAATTACTGAATAATGAGTTCATGTAGTGATCTTTAGTTCAGTGGGAGCTACAAGTATTAATATCTTGGTAGTAACCCTGATTATCTCTTGAATCTCTTGAGATAATTACTTTCCAATTATAGACACTTGTGGTATTAAGGATAGTTATGTACGTTTCCTTACTTGACGAGGTGATTCTATATCTACTTATCTCTATGACACAAATCATATTGATCACATAAGCAAACTATTGACGTACTGTTTATCTGATACATGGTGTTGTTCCATGCACAAAGTCGGAGAAATCTTAATTGTGTGCAAGCAACAACATAATAGGAATATGATTTATAAGGTTCTCTTGACTGTAAGGTAAGAGATCAATGTTCTAATGTGTTACACATTCTAATAATAGAACACTTGGAGTTAATATCTACTTTCATTACTAGATATTAATGACAAGGTAAATTACATACTTTCATTATTATCAGCTTCAGCTGATGTAATGAAACTATGTTAATTAACAAATTTCTAAAATTAGATAATTATTAGAACAAGTTTCGATATGATAATAAGACTACTTCAAATGTGAATATTTATGTATTGATGTAATGTATTCGTGGAATGACATAAATATATGAAGTAATAAATTAACTTGAAATTACCAATGAAACCAAGTTGTGGTGTTCATAATTACTTTAGTTATACATGTTTATATTGAAGATATAAATATGAAGTCTTTGATTGCTATAAGACTTATAATAAAGTAAGACGTTAACTTGATATGTTTTTTAATTAAGACATATACAAGTAGTCATTGAATTGATTAATGACTTATAACGTACATTGGGATTATAACAGTTATGTCTTCTTGGTAAGGCATAGACATGAAGTAACTTGGCCAATAAGTACGGCTTAGAAAATCTATTGTACCATTAAATTGACTTAGATGGTAAATGGGTAAGCCAAAACGAAATATATTTATCTCACATATTGTAAGATTAAATTACAATATTAATCCTAATAAAATACATAGTATTTATGGTATGTTCGATTAGGAGAATCAAACTCTTGTTATATTGTTTGATTTAAGATAACTATTCTTCTTGTCTTCCTGAAGTTATCAAGGTTAGAAATTTGAGTATGAATTGGATATACTCAATTAGACTCCAACCTAGAAGATCAATAAGACACCATTTATGGAATGTGATAAATCACATTAAGTCTTAAAATTGAAGTTCAGAATTTGTTAAACTACTTGTTGGGTAGGTTATTAACAAATTAAGGTTAGGAACTGTCAATATGTAATTGTAAAGTCCCAAAAGAGAACAATGTTTGTGTTGCTCTATTTGCCAAGCATTTATAGATTATCTATAAATTACAAAAGGCAAGTGGGAGTTTTATCTTGATAAGATAAAATTACAAGATACATGATCTTCTAAATACACTAGCAAAATCATAATGAGGATTTAACATGTTAGTGTTAAATCTCAAAGATGATGGAATTATCATTTCATAGATCCGCAAGGATATCTCAAATATTTGTAGAATATGTTGAGGGTTATGAGTTACAGGATCGTGGTATGCCTGTTATTAAATTGCAAATGTTCATTTGGTAAATTACTCATACTATGAATAATTAGATGCAGTCCAAAAAGATAACTAGTTGGTAACGTAGTTAGTCTTGAACTCTATAGTTACACTATAGAATGGAAATGAATTTCTACAAAGGAAATGAAAATCCTAGAGATTTAAATTCTTGTGTAGAAATCATAATGGACAAATTTGTGTACATATTTAATGTGTGAAAAGATTATCAATCACACTTAAGCAATTAAATGTAATTGAGATTCTTTTTAAACACATTAAATGTATAAAGATTATGATTATCATTATTAGTTTCATTTATATGAAATTAACAATGGAATATCAAAACTCTTTCTTGGATAATTACTTGTGCGAGGACGGAAAGTAATTGAAAGGAGTGTTTGAATTCAAATAATCTTTAGTAGTATACAAAATGCAAATCATTTGTAAATAGATTAATGCATCCATCTAGAAGGTATACTTATTTTATTTATAAATCTAGTTTTGATTTATAATTAAATAAGATATTTCTTAATATTCCTGAAAGCTAGTGGGAGTACGATATTTATTTTCTTATTTCATATATGTTGTATAGCATATGGGAAGTAACATTCCATTAATATTTATATGTTAATTTTAGTTTGGAATGCAACTTCACATGGAAATTTAGGAAAATAAAACCTTGGAATATATGTTTATTGATATAAACATAAGCGGTAACATAATTGATTCTAAAAGAACATGATATACTATTAGTAAGTGATAGTAACATATCTTTGGAAAGATATGACATGAACAAAAATCTAAAGTTGACACAAGGATTTTTCATGTACATCATGTTGCTTGTTGTATCATGTTTGGATGCAAGATGATTGACAACATTAGTATCTAATTGAAAAATATTAGATAGCTAAGTGTAATGGATATGGTTTAGAATTTACATCCTCATCCTGGATTTGCTCCAAAATTCTAAATATGAACCATATCGCATATTGTTGCATGATTGATATAGTTGACAAATCTTGTAAGGTTTGTAGATGTCAAACATTACACGATGAATAAAAGTTTACGGAACTTTGAAAGAGCATATTGTTGTTTGATACAATGATGCTAGTAAGATTGAGATGACACTCACTAGTCATGGTGGGAGCTCATCCTTATTAGGAGACCATGTGTACTAGTTATGCTCGATATGAGCATAGTTGCATTATACATAAAGAATTAGAATACTTTAACTACAAGGTTTAGTAGTTTAATTGTCATAAATTAGTGCATGAGGATGTCACGTATTTTATGAAGTATGTGGCAATATCTAGATAGATGAATGCACACATACAAGAATTTCATTATTGAAATAAGTATTCTCAAAATTCCGATAGATCAACATTAGTTGATTTATGCCTTGTCAACAAGTATGTGGAACATGACTTGTGGCATAATTCATTAATGAGAATTATCATGCATTGATCTAGTTAGTATTTGGATAAGGGATATTAAAGCAATATTATTTTAATGAAATAAAGTGTGGATAACGTTTATTCTCATTTATAATATTGTATCCTATATTTGCATGTTTAAATCCGTGAATAACTTATGTTATTCTAAATTTTCCGTTGTCAATTAATGATATGGGAATATCATTAAATAAAGACAAATGTGAGGATTGGTAGAATGTACTGTAAGGTTGAGACACCAATGTCACATGATATTCAATATTGGATAAATTGTATATAGGACTTATCCCAACCACATGATTATACTTTATGGATCATCGTCATTAAGTAAATCATGAATATTTATCCTCAGACTTGAGATACCAGGTGACTGCCAAGGATGTAGCTCATTTTCTGTAAGGTAGTCTAACGCTATCCGTAACAGGTAGTTATAAGGGCTATTTTCGGAGGTGATGCAAAGTTCAAGGGTCATGCTCGTAGTCAATAAAGGATTTGTTCCTTCAACTTTGTGTTGAAGTATAATACTGCTGGGCCCCTCGTAGGATTGACAAGATGTTTGTAAGGCCTTACCCAAAGTCTATCTGGAAGACGTTCAGATGTTTTGGTAATCTTGATCAATTATTAATAACGAGAAACAGAATAGTTAATTATGGAATGACCTAGATCCATATCCATATTAACGCGGTATTAGCAACAAAAGGATAAGTATGATGATAATATCATCACGTGGTTTTTCCAGGAAAACTATACTCGGTTCTGTTAGAGTTTATGGATTATTTATTAATATTTGTATGTCCGGTTTCGAACCCGAGACTTCGGGATTGCACACATTACGTATGAGTCTCAATGTATTAATAATTAATATAATGATTTATGATTAATTATTAAATCACAAATATTTATATGATCGAACAAGAAAAGTGGAGGGGGTTAAGTGTCGATTTATGAAACTTGAGGAGGTGTTGGACTCAAACTTAAAGAGCAAGTTTGGAGTGTATATAAACCCCTCTAGATCAATATAATCGGTCGACACTATTATATCCCTAACCGAATATTTGTCAATATATTCGGACAACGAATATTACCGATTCATTGATTCCCTTTTCCTACCTACCTATTGACATTCAACGTATACAGTAAAGGGGTTAATGCTACATGCATCATGCATGTGGCATGTACTGTAGGTACAAGTAATTTTTATGCATATTTATATGCATGAGAATTATTTTACTCTTTTATTTTATTGTTAAGGGATTCGATCATGTATTATCAAGAACATCAAACCCTAGGTGTTGTGATGTTTTATTTGTGATACATGAACCTAGCTTTTCACATTGAGACGCTACTAATACGTGTGTACAAGAACGGAGTACAAGCTTACTTTAGCTTGTTGTTACCTTACCCTATTCGACCCTAAAAAAGTCGATCCATCCTCAAACCCAATTAGGGTTTATATTGTTCTTGGAGCACGTGATTCCTTGTTCTTGCTAGGAATCAAAAAGGTACGCATCTATTTAGTTTTTATGTTAATTAATTATATGTTATTGTAGATCTTTCCGCTGCGCATACTTGTGATGTTTATGTGTTTATAGTTTTTTATGATTCACATATTCCAACAGTGGCATCATGAGCCGCGTTTTTAACATGTAATTGATTACATAAAACCTTAAAAATTGAATCTTTAATTAGATACATGCAATTTATAAATCTAGGGTTTATTTTTTTGTAAACCTAATATTAGGTCGACACCTAAATTAAAAGATTTAGGGTTTTTGGTTTTTGTAGAAAACTTGTAGAAAAACCCTAGGATTGCATGCAATTTTTAGGGATTAATTAATGAGTACCTTATGTGATGTCGTTAATTAATTAGATTGCGTACAGGATATATTGACATGATAATATGTGTTAACATGATTATATGTGCAATATGGGATCCATGACAAAATCTTGCATATTTTGTCATGGAATGTTTGTTGATTTGTTTGCCACATGATTTTAAGATAGATCTTAAATTAGGGAAGACCCTAATATATTAATTAAAATAAGTTATGTGCAATGTGGTATCTAACTAACCAAAACTTACGCGGCCAAATTTATTTGGTGTCTGTGGACCATTGGGCACAATGAGCTCGAAAACCAATGGGAGTTTTGTTAGTTACATACATTTAAAATTTCACATAGAATTAATATTAGGATTTATTGAAAAAGGTTTGCATGTGGCTATATGATATCGTGGATGATCATATATTTGTTATTATGTGTTTATTTATTTTTTATTTTTTTTGTAATTACTTGATCTTTTGTGTTTATATATTATGATGGATTGCAACACATAAGAGGGTAATTTTCATAATAAAAATAAATAAGACTAATAACTATGAAACCTTTGTGGTAAATCCTTTTATTGCAAAGTCTTATGTGCCGACAGTGGTTCGCTTCGCACGGTAATTTGCTCCCAGGCGAGACTAGCAATAATAAATTTACCACATAAAATTGTTTTAGCAAGAAAATCATATGCTTTTTAGTTGATTGATTGCGACTGTACTAAGTGGTCGAAGCGGCGGACCTAAAATTGGCAAACTAAAAAGTGGGTTCTAGGTTGGTTCGCATTAAATTGTGACCTTAGAGGGGCACGGTTTTAACCAGCTTCGGCGGCTGTCGTCCCTACGCCCGCCTGTGCGTCAATTTTAGACTTACCAAGTACACCACGATAAATACGAAGCATCTTAAGGCAAAGCTGTAAGTTTTTCAGCGCCTCAATTAAAAACTTTGATGGTTTGAGCTACGAATGAGTAAACGGTTTTGTTTTTGAAAACATATATGATACAAAGATGAATGCATGACATATTTGTACATATTTTTTGATTTAACACATCAAAATTTATTACCCTGATAAATTTAAGTAATATGCCACCCAACTACAAAAAGAAACACCTAAGGTTTCATCCTACATCACTAGCAGCCAAAGCTGAATGTTGATGTTCAAAGGGTGGTCATCTAAGGGTAAATTGAGTACTTTATTGCTAGCAGCCAAAGATGAATGCAATAAACCGACGTCAATTTACTGTTTCTTAAGTTGGTTAAACTTAATTAGGCACTTTCATTACTAGCAGCCAAAGCTGATGTAATGGAACGGCGCCAAGGCATAAAGATTTGGGGATGAAACATGTTTACATTTTGCAACTGATGTTGGCAATATAATGTAAGTCCCATAATTCTAGGAATTGCAATTGTATATTGGCAATTGAGTGCAGCTCTACCTTATTGAGTACTTTCATTGCTAGCAGCCAAAGCTGATGTGATGAAACGACGTCAATTTGGATCCTAATTTTCAATGAAAATTAAATGGTGAAATTTTATTTACCGTGGGTGTTTAATTTTCTTGAAAAGTTATTATCAATAATACTAAATTGAATTTTGAAAATTCTTTTAAAGTATTTAATGCAACGTTAAAACCGTAAATATGGAACATTCTTTTAGTAGTAAATTGATCTGCACCCTTAGGGGTCTTTGGATAGAGTCAATTTTTACTGAAAAGAATAAACCAAGTCTGCTTTCCGTGTGAAGAGTAAGACTTAATCTTATTCCTTTTCATGAGTGAGAAAGTATAATAGAAAAATTGGAATCGTCTAAATTCTAAGAAATAACTCATGGCGAATTTCTTAAGAAATTGCATGGTTAGGAGTTATTAAATTAGAAATTAGACTAATTACCGCAAAAGTGGTAAAAGGCTAACTAGAATAGTTGATCTAGTTGTTATGCTTTAACCATTTAAAGGTGCTACATACCATGATGGGGATGGTAGACCTAATTAAGGAAGAAATTGCATACCCAATTCTTTCAAGTTAATTGCATTGATGGATATTCCATCATTTACAAAGTAGAATACATTCCTTGAGTACCTTAGTAGTATTACGTAAGGAATTCATCAAAGGTGTAGGAAAGTAAACAGCACGCTATTTGCTTTTACTGGTAATGCAACACTTACAATGTTGTCAAAGCCAGTGGGAGCATAGTGCTGAAATTACTGAATAATGAGTTCATGCAGTGATCTTAAATTCAGTGGGAGCTATAAGTCTTGGTAGTTACCCGGATTATCTCTAGAATCTCTTGAGATAAATACTTTCCAATTATAGACACTTGTGGTATTAAGGATAGTCGTGTACGTTTCCTTACTAGACGAGGTGATTCTATATCTACTTATATCTATGACACAATCATATTGATCAAATAAGCAAACTATTGACGTGTTGTTTATTCGATACGTGATGTTGTTCCATGCACAAGTGGGAGAGATCTTATTGTGTGCAAGCAACAACATAAAGGAATATGATTTAAAGGGATCTCTTGACTGTAAGGTAAGAGATCAATGTTCTAATGTGTTTTACACACATTCTAATTTATGGAACACTTGAAGTTAATATCTACTTTCATTACTAGATATTAATGACAAGGTAAATTACATACTTTCATCATTATCAGCCTCGACTGATGAAATGAAACTATGTTATTTTACAAGTTTCAAAAAAAAAAAAAAAAAAAAAAAAAAAAAAAAAAAAAAAAAAAAAAAAATTAGATAATTATTAGAACAAGTGTCGATATGGTAATAAGACTACTTCAAATGAGAATATTTATGTATTGTTGTAATGACATAAATAAATGAAGTAATCTTATACTACTTCATATTTAGATGTTTATGTATTCTTGGAATGACATAAATATATGAAGTAAATAAATTAACTTGAAATACTATTGAAACCAAGTTGTGGGTTTCATAATTACTTTAGTTATACATGTTTATATTGTAGATATAAACATGAAGTCTTTTATTGCTATAAGACTTATACTGAAGTAAGACGTTAACTTGTTATGTTTAGACATATACAAGAAGTCATGAAGTTGATTAATGACTTATAACGGAGATTGGGATTATAACAGTTTATGTCTTTTTAGTAAGACATAGAAATTAAGTGGCTTGGGCTAAAAGGCACTTATGTTATAAAGTATGCAATTGGCTTTGAAAATCTATTGTACCATTAAAGTGATTTAGTTGGTAAATAGGTAAGCCAATACGATATGTATATTTATCTTATATATTGTAAGATTAACTTACAATATTAATCCTAATGAAATACATAGTGTTTATGGTATGTTCTGTTAGGAGAATCAAACTCTTGAAACATTGTTTGATTAAAGATAACTATATCTTCTTTTCTTCCTAAAGATATCAAGGTTAGAAAATTGAGTATGAATTGGATATACTCAAATTAAAACTCCAACCTAGAAGATTAATAAGACACCATTGATTATGGAATGTGTTGAATCACATTAAGTCTTAAAATTGAAGTTCAGAATTTGTTAAACTACTTGTTAGGTAGGTTATTAACAAATTAAGGTTAGGAACTGTCAATTTGTATCTGTAAAGTCCCAAAAGAGAACAAGTTTGTGTTGCTCTATTTGCTAAGCATTTATAGGTAATCTATAAATTGTCAAAGGCGAGTGGGAGTTTTATCTTCAAAAGATAAAAATTACAAGATACATAATCTTCTAAATACTCTAGCAAAATCATAATAAGGATTTAACATGTTAGTGTTAAATCTCAAGATGATGGAATTCTTATTCATAGATCCGTAAGGGTATCTCAAATATTTGTAGAATATGTTGAGGGTTATGAGTTACAGGATCGTGATATGCCTGTTAATAAATTGCAAATGTTATTTGGCAAATTACTCATACTATGAATAATTAGATGCAGTCCAAAAAGATAACTAGTTTGAAAACGTAGTTAATCTTATACTCTATAGTTACACTATAGAATGGAAATGAATTTCTAAAAAGGAAATGAACATCCTAGAGATTTAATTCTTGTGTAGAAATCATAATGGACAAATTTGTATACATATTTAATATGTGAAAAGATTATCAATCACAATTAAGAAATTAAATGTGATTTAAATTCTTTCTAAGCACATTAAATATATAAAGATTATGATTGTCATTATTAGTTTCATTTATATGAAATTAATAATTGGAATGTCAAAACTCTTCCTTTATAATTACTTGAGCGAGGACGAAAAGTAATTGAAATGAGTGTTTGAATTCGAAATAATCATTAGCAGTATACAAAATGCAAATCATTTGTAAATGGATTAATGCATGCATCTTGAAGATATACTTATTTTTAGTTATTAAATCTGGTTTTGATTTATAATTAAAATTAAGATATTTCTTAATATTCCTGAAAGCTAGTGGGAGTGATGTATTTATTTTTTTATTTCATATATGTTATATATAACATATGGGAAGTAACATTCCATTGACATTAACATTATATGTTAAGACTAAGTTTGGAATGAAACTTCACAAGGAAATTATAGAAAATAAAACCTTGAAATATATGTTTATTTGTTTATAAACATAAGCGGTAAAATAACTGATTCTAAATGGACATGATATTCAATTAGAAGATCTAGATAGAAACATATCTTTGAAAAGATATGACATGAACAAAATCTAAGTTTGACACAAGGATTTTTCATGTACATCATGTTGCTTGTTGTATCATGCTTGGATGCAAGATGATTGACAACATTAGTATCTAATTATAAATTATTAGATAGTTAAGTGTAATGGATATGATTTAGAATTTACATCCTCAGCCTGGATTTGCTCCAAAATTCTAAATACGAACCATATGGCAAGTTATTGCTTGATTGATATTGTGGTCAAATCTTGAAGGATTTGAAGATATCAAACATTACACGATGAATGTTAAAAGTTTACGAAACTTTTAAAAGAGCATATTGTTGTTTGGATACAATGATGCTAGTAAGATTGAGATGACACTCAATACTAGTCATGGTGAGAGCTCATCCTTAGTAGAAGACCATGTGTACTAGTTATGCTCATAATGAGCATAGTTGCATTATACATAAAGAATTAGAATACTTTAACTACAAAATTTGGTAGTTTAATTATCATAAATTCGCGGTTGAGGATGTCACGCAATTTATGGAATGTTGTGTGGCAATATCTAGATAGATGGATGCACACATACATAGATTTCATTCTTGAAATAAGTATTCTCAAAATTTCAATAGATCAAATTAATTGATTTATGCCTTGTCAACAAGTATGGTAGTCATGACTTGTGGCATATTCATTAATGGGAATTATCATGCTTGATCTAGTTAGTATTTGGATAAGGGATGTTAAGCAATATTATTTTAATGAAATAAAGTGCGGATAACGTTTATTCTCATTATTAATATTGTATCCTATATTTGCATGTTTAAATCCGTGAATAACTTATGTTATTCTAAATAGTCCGTTGTCGATCAATAATATGAGAATATTATTGAATTAAGACAAATGTGAGGATTGGTAGAATGTACTGTAAGGTTGAGACACCAATATCACATGATATTCAATATTAGATAAATTGAATATAGGACTTATCCCAACCACATGATTATACTTTATGGATCGTCGTCATCAAGTATATCATGAATATTTATCCTCAGACTTGAGATACCAGGTGACTGCCGAGAATGTAGCTCATTTTCTGTAAGATGGTCTAACGCTAACCGTAAAAGGTAGTTATAAGGGCAATTTTCGGAAAATGATGTGAAATTCAAGGGTTATGCTCGTAGTCAATAAAGGATTTGTTCCTTCAAATTTGTTTTGAGGTATAATACTGCTGGGCCCCTCTGTAACACCCCAACCCGACAAGGGTAAAGATGTCACGCAAATGGTTTCATATCAGATATAACAAGCATACCTTCATAAGTAATACAAAGATTCTCAAAGGTTACAAATGAAATACTGGAATTACAAGGTTACAAAAGCGAAAACAATTTCTAACAATAGAATACTTTCTAATCATCTCTAGGCCGAAAACTATCAAGTCTTCTAAGTCCAAAAGTCTCTTCACTCGAACCCATCTTCCAACTAAAACCTGCCGCACACGAAAAGAAAACGTGCGGCTGAGCTTAAAAAGCCCAGTGAACAGATACATAATACAAGCAAAGATAACGAAACGGTAATATAATGAAGTACTAGAGATGTCATAAGGTATAATCAAAGCGAAAGAGAAATAAGGAAATATAGGATAGTCATCTACCACGAGCCCATAACTCAAATTCAAAATCTCAACATCAGAATCTCAAAGTCATAATCTCACAATCAGAGGGGATACCTCTCAGGCAACCAGATAATATGAGGGGTGGCCTCATGTATCAAAAGGGGTGGAGTAGCTAGCTCCCAGATATGTGAAAGGCGTGTATAGCACACAGGCACCAGTCACCTCAAAGTCATACTCAAAGTCATAGTTAAATCCACTAAACATACATGCCTAGGATTGCAATCCATACGCCCCCACTCAAAGTCATCTCAAAATCATAATCTCAGAATCATAATGGCCATATCATAATATAAAAGGGGACGGCGTGAGAAATCACTCCCCCACACAGGAGTCATGCCAGTGGTGCATCACAGACATGGCCAGGTTACCTTCCTGGCTAGGAAACAAAAAGGTGGCTCGGGTATCAAACTAAGAGTCAGGTCTCAAGGTCATGCAAACGGTTTCATCTCAAAGTCGTATCAAAGCATATCTCAAGGTCATGTCAAAAGTGAATCTCAAAGTCATATGAAAAGGTTCATATCAAAAGGTTCATAGAAAAAGGGTCATAGCAAAGGTTCATAGCTCAACATCGAAGCATAGGTGATAAGACACCCTTTCTTAAAAGGGTAGAGTATCCGTACCTTATGACGAAAGCACAAACAGAAACAAAGCACAGAAAAGTAGAGAACAGCTCAAAGTCACTCCTTCTTCACACCTAAAGGGGTAGAAGAGAATTACAATCTTTCCCATTTAAGTAACTTTCCATTTATAGCAGGTGTCCATCTTTAGTAAGTTTCCATTTTGAGAAAGTTTCCTTATATAGAAAGTTTCCATATTTAGAAGTATAGGGTAGCATAACTTAGTTAAATCATTATTAAATGAAATAAGGTCTCTTTGATAAGATTTACACATTTAGTCCTTAGGGTTTCATAATTTACACTTTACACCCCTTTCATTACATAAGTTACACTTTAAACCTTCAAATATTCATAGTTACACATTAAACCCTTATTTTATCAATTTTACACAGTGAGTACTTATTTTAGTGAGTTATACAAATGAACCCTTAATTATTCATAATTTACACATTAAGTCCCTCAAGTTATCAAAGTTACATATTTAGTCCTTTAATTTACAATTTCAACCTTAATTATCAATAATTACATATTAAGCCATTAAATTACCAAAATAGCACTTAACCCCCTGAATATAATTAATTACTCAAATCAACCTTAAGTTTCCAGAAATTACATATTTAGTCCCTCTATTTTAATTATTTTCAAAATCGATTTATACTTTATCAAATAAACATTTTAACCCCTTTAAATATAAAAATTACACATGGGACCCTCAACTTATATTTTATTCGAAATGTTCACAGCCCAAAATAAGTTCCAAACATACCCCTTGAGTTTTAAAAGTTACAAAACCTACCCTAAACATTTTAAAACAAATCGTTAATCCTTTTAAAATCATGGAACCAAACCCTAATCTTTCCAAACCATTTTTAATAATCACTATATCATTAAACACTAATTATCATCATACAAACAAGCCCTAATTCTCAGATTCTCAATCGAATTCCATTTCTTCCATTTTTCTCTTATTAGCCGATTTTAACTTAATTCAAAAATAATTGTTCTTGGCCTCAATAATTCGAAGTATCATTTTTCCAGGTCTAATATGATTGTATAGAGTCCAAATAAAATAAATATGAAGCCTCAAAATTCCGAATTTAATTATTTAGGGTTTATGCATGTTTTTAAGGTTTAATTCACAAATAATTCATAGAGTGTGCATGGATTGATTATAACATTTTATTTGGTGTTCTTAGCATGTATAAGGTCTGAGAAAAATACCAAATCAAGATTCGAACGTGTGAAAAGAGGTGTACGAATTCTTTTGTACGCGTATAGCCAAAACGGGTCAAAAATCACCACGACCTCACGAACGACCTAAAAATCTTGAAACCAATTTTCCCAGAGCATATTCGACATGAGGATCACATGAAAAATAGCCAACGAATTTTATAGAGGTCGTAGGAATGAAATACGAATTACCTTGTTTCTACACGCTCAAAAAGGAAATAATTCCTCAAAGATAGAAATCGACCAAGAACAGCTCCAACAATATTTTTCCTAGGTTTTACATGTTATTAGGAGTGTTAGAAAAATGAGAATCTAATTTTAGGGTGGTCGAATGAATTAAAACGAATTATACCTCTTTTTATGTCGCGCTAGAAGGAAAGTTTACCAAAAACGAATCGTGCAACAAACCACTTCACAACGAATTTTCTAGGTCTCCTTGAGTGATGATCTAACACAGAAAAATGGCTGAGGATTTTTTTTAGAATGTCGAATGGAGGCTATGTTGAATTGTTTGTGTGTGAAAATTCGGTATTAGGGTTTTGAATAATAAAAACGTGTGAGGGAAATTATGGGAGAGATTTGGCCGAGTCCTAGGGGAGACCTTGGACCATAATTTTCGGAATAATGGCTGGAAATATTGTTGTGATTGATTTCCTTAATTTCTTTCCATGTTTACTTAATTTTAAATACCATATTAATACATTTTAATTATATACGAAACATGTAAGGGTAGAATGGTAATTTTGCCACTTGTATAAATGTCAAATGAAGTTCTTAAAATTATTTGGGATCATAACTTGTGCATTGCCAGAAGTTTGGAATTTATTTGATACTTTATAAGCTTTTAATTTAGTTTTTAATTTATAGGGGCAATTTGGTAATTTTACATGCTTTTAGATTTTAGGGTTTTACAACTCTTCCCCTCTAACAGAAAAATTTCGTCCTCGAAATTTGCAAAGAATCAGAAGTGAAACGAATCGGAAACGAAGTAAAGACATACCAGATCGGAATACAAAATGAGGATAACTAGCTCGAATAGATTCCTCGGTCTAAAATCTCAAGTCTTACCCATAGCAGATCACAATGAACCATTTCAACGAATGCAAAACGTATATATAGCAGGACATAAGCATACCCTTGTATCATAACAGATCGACTCCATACGGACAGAAAGCATATCGTTAGATATCATCAAATGGCAGAAGCTCTATAATAGAATCTAAGGTTATTATCGGAAGTACAGAGGCTAGCAAAACGTGCGTCGAGGATCCAAACGCATCCGGTCGAATATCAAAGACGGCAGATCAAATGGATTGTTAGAGTGAATCCAAAGTCCCACTAACCGCGGATGATCTCAAACTGATATCAGAAGTTCTAAGGTTCTAAGGCACTTCTCGAAATATCCTATGCCCACAACAAGTGCACGTTATATGATGTAAGTATTATCACGTTGATCAGGCGTCATAATACTAGCATCATATAAATATGCCCTCATGATAGTCATACTTTATCTCAAGTCGTGAACAACACAACTTATCTAAATCCACCTAGTCTACATATAGTCTCAGGGTCAGCAAAGTCAAACATCATAACTAAGAATACGAAATTACTCGATGAATAACGGAAATCCAAAAATGTTCATCAGAATTCAGGTACGTCGTTAATAGATCCAAGACTTCAAAACTCATCAAAATCCATTCAGCCAAAATAAGTGGTTACTTCATCATCCGTTTATTCGTAAATATCAAAATTCCTTCCATAGCTCCTAAAAATTCTCGTACAGATCGTCATTCAATAAACGCAGAATGAACATGGAACGGAATTACTAACAGAGAATCAAATCATTTGAAGGACCTCGTCACCAGGTAACGGAATTTTAGTAGGTTGAGAGGAAACGAATACGTCGTCGATAGCTTCTTCCTCTACATAATCATCTCGTCTATACACAATGTCCACTTCAAAATTCATCCATTCATATTCAAAATTTTAAAGTCCTTCTAAGTCGGAGTAGTTTGCCGCTTGTCCATCTTCTTCTCATGGTGAAAAGGAATTACAAGCTTGAGTCTGGTTCCTCAAGCCTTTGGCAACTCTTCTTGCTATCGTGGCGTTGTAACGGTAGTCTCTGACATGATCACTGTGCATCCCTCCATCCGCAAGCCTGCTTCAGCTAACAATTCATCTTAGTACAACTAAAATGAATAGAGAAACAAGATTGCGTTTCTTCGACAGGTCTTCTAACACCGCTCCAGGTTTTGAGGTAACACCGCCGTTGTCAACTCTAGATTATGTGTTGAATGGTTCGTCTTCTTATGGTCTGATAGCCTTGATGCCCGAACTGAAATCTTCACGGTTTGCATAATATATGGTTGAGTATTATCCCAGCTCCTCGCTTCTTCCTAGGTGCTTCATCCATGGTAATGCTGGTCGCCACCGTCTTCTACTACTCTTCCACCAAGTCTCTCACTTCGATAACTGTCTTCTATCTCGGTTCCTCCTGTGGAAAACTCTGTCTTCACGATATACAGGGTAGCGTCGTCTACAATGGTTTCCGAATGTCAATCAAGTTTCTCTTCCAGATCAAGTGGTCGTCTCATCATTAATCTCTATGTTCTTCTTTCGCCTTTGAATATAACCCATTGTCATACTATGACAATTTGTCCCAAAACACACGAAGACATGATCATCTTAGCCAATACCATTGGCATCATTTAACTCATAAGGTTATAACGAGTGAAAGGACAGTCTCTGAAATCATTTAGGGAAAACCTTCACATACACTTCATGTCGCCTTCCTTCTTCGAAAATAAAACAGAATACTTCACAGAGGTTACTCTCGGTTAGTTAACCCCCTTCTTAGAAGTTCTTGTGGTTGCTGCTTCAGCCCTTCCAATCTAAGATGATGTAATGAGTTACGAAGTTTCAAAAGGAAGACCAACTCAATTATTGGTACTTGGAAACGGATAATGATTACTAATGGTGGTACGGTTCGATTTACAACAGTCGATACGTCGACACATCCTTCTTCCTTTCTTCATAAATCAACAAGAGCATACAAGAGAATCGCTGAGGTGAACAAAATCATATCACATCGAAAAGACCGGAAAATCTTCGTACAACGAATTTCTTACGATGACAGAACTTTCCAAGGGTAGGTAGTAATGGTTGTCAGGAAAACTTGATAATAATATGAGTTCAGGGTTGGTGCTTTCATAGCGGCAAAACTTTAGCAGGTGCAGGTGTAGAGATTCATCATAACGAAATAGGGTGAAGCAGATTGGCAAAATTACATTTCAGATACGGTAGTCTTAGGGTAGCTTTACAAATAGTCATCCAGTCCATAACCAAAAGGCCATACAATGAGACATGTCAAGATCAAAAGATTCATAGCGCGAATACAGTCATCGAATCAGACGGGGAGTTCATATATCGAAGTTCAGCACGTGATTCAATAAAGTGTTGAGATGGATAAACGAACAGTTCAAGGTGTAGTAATTTGTCCGGCTTCTTAGCATAAGCAGTAAGTAGGGCGTGTATTATCAGAAATACGAACATCGTATAATTGTCAAAAGTGAGATGTACGGAATATCAGTCATCAGCATCATCATGCTCAGCTAACAAACCTATCCAGAGATAGTATAACTTCATATTCTTCCAAAGGAACTGGTTGACAGAACAAGGTTTGTCATTCAAAGAAAAGGAACACAACCTCATATGGTTAATAGTTATCAGGATTCTCATAGGAGTAGTAATGGATTTATGCAAGCTAAGTAGTATCGGATGATACATTTACATTCAGCATAAGCAATGACTTCACGAAATGTGTCGAGCACAGTATGGTTGAATGGCTTACGACATGGTCGAAAAGGTGTCAAACAGCTTGTCAAACAAATCGGAGGTGGGTGTCAAAATCTGAAAATGAAACTTAAATGGTGTAAGGTATCCAGGTGAGGTTTCCGAGGTATTCCAAACTTGCTTGGTTTCTAAACTTTAAGTTGCAAAACTTCTAACTCCTGAAAAGTTTCTGATGAGGCTTAACTAAGGGCAGAGGCACGAATCAGAGTGATGCGGAAGCAAATGATACTCACATATATGTCTTAGTCTACCCATTCCTCACTGGTCAATTTTAGGTTCCTATAGGGAGATCCTAAAGCAAATCTTACAGGTTATCTTATGAGCGCTTACAGGGAAACTTAGTGGTCCTAACTTACACAGGCCAAGGGTAAATGTATTACGAATCGCAGCCTGTCGCTCTGATACCATAATTGTAACACCCCAACCCGACAAGGGTAAAGATGTCACGCAAATGGTTTCATATCAGATATAACAAGCATACCTTCATAAGTAATACAAAGATTCTCAAAGGTTACAAATGAAATACTGGAATTACAAGGTTACAAAAGCGAAAACAATTTCTAACAATAGAATACTTTCTAATCATCTCTAGGCCGAAAACTATCAAGTCTTCTAAGTCCAAAAGTCTCTTCACTCGAACCCATCTTCCAACTAAAACCTGCCGCACACGAAAAGAAAACGTGCGGCTGAGCTTAAAAAGCCCAGTGAACAGATACATAATACAAGCAAAGATAACGAAACGGTAATATAATGAAGTACTAGAGATGTCATAAGGTATAATCAAAGCGAAAGAGAAATAAGGAAATATAGGATAGTCATCTACCACGAGCCCATAACTCAAATTCAAAATCTCAACATCAGAATCTCAAAGTCATAATCTCACAATCAGAGGGGATACCTCTCAGGCAACCAGATAATATGAGGGGTGGCCTCATGTATCAAAAGGGGTGGAGTAGCTAGCTCCCAGATATGTGAAAGGCGTGTATAGCACACAGGCACCAGTCACCTCAAAGTCATACTCAAAGTCATAGTTAAATCCACTAAACATACATGCCTAGGATTGCAATCCATACGCCCCCACTCAAAGTCATCTCAAAATCATAATCTCAGAATCATAATGGCCATATCATAATATAAAAGGGGACGGCGTGAGAAATCACTCCCCCACACAGGAGTCATGCCAGTGGTGCATCACAGACATGGCCAGGTTACCTTCCTGGCTAGGAAACAAAAAGGTGGCTCGGGTATCAAACTAAGAGTCAGGTCTCAAGGTCATGCAAACGGTTTCATCTCAAAGTCGTATCAAAGCATATCTCAAGGTCATGTCAAAAGTGAATCTCAAAGTCATATGAAAAGGTTCATATCAAAAGGTTCAGAGAAAAAGGGTCATAGCAAAGGTTCATAGCTCAACATCGAAGCATAGGTGATAAGACACCCTTTTTTAAAAGGGTAGAGTATCCGTACCTTATGACGAAAGCACAAACAGAAACAAAGCACAGAAAAGTAGAGAACAGCTCAAAGTCACTCCTTCTTCACACCTAAAGGGGTAGAAGAGAATTACAATCTTTCCCATTTAAGTAACTTTCCATTTATAGCAGGTGTCCATCTTTAGTAAGTTTCCATTTTGAGAAAGTTTCCTTATATAGAAAGTTTCCATATTTAGAAGTATAGGGTAGCATAACTTAGTTAAATCATTATTAAATGAAATAAGGTCTCTTTGATAAGATTTACACATTTAGTCCTTAGGGTTTCATAATTTACACTTTACACCCCTTTCATTACATAAGTTACACTTTAAACCTTCAAATATTCATAGTTACACATTAAACCCTTATTTTATCAATTTTACACAGTGAGTACTTATTTTAGTGAGTTATACAAATGAACCCTTAATTATTCATAATTTACACATTAAGTCCCTCAAGTTATCAAAGTTACATATTTAGTCCTTTAATTTACAATTTCAACCTTTAATTATCAATAATTACATATTAAGCCATTAAATTACCAAAATAGCACTTAACCCCCTGAATATAATTAATTACTCAAATCAACCTTAAGTTTCCAGAAATTACATATTTAGTCCCTCTATTTTAATTATTTTCAAAATCGATTTATACTTTATCAAATAAACATTTTAACCCCTTTAAATATAAAAATTACACATGGGACCCTCAACTTATATTTTATTCGAAATGTTCACAGCCCAAAATAAGTTCTAAACATAACCCTTGAGTTTTACAAGTTACAAAACCTACCCTAAACATTTTAAAACAAATCGTTAATCCTTTTAAAATCATGAAACCAAACCCTAATCTTTCCAAACCATTTTTAATAATCACTATATCATTAAACACTAATTATCATCATACAAACAAGCCCTAATTCTCAGATTCTCAATCGAATTCCATTTCTTCCATTTTTCTCTTATTAGCCGATTTTAACTTAATTCAAAAATAATTGTTCTTGGCCTCAATAATTCGAAGTATCATTTTTCCAGGTCTAATATGATTGTATAGAGTCCAAATAAAATAAATATGAAGCCTCAAAATTCCGAATTTAATTATTTAGGGTTTATGCATGTTTTTAAGGTTTAATTCACAAATAATTCATAGAGTGTGCATGGATTGATTATAACATTTTATTTGGTGTTCTTAGCATGTATAAGGTCTGAGAAAAATACCAAATCAAGATTCGAACGTGTGAAAAGAGGTGTACGAATTCTTTTGTACGCGTATAGCCAAAACGGGTCAAAAATCACCACGACCTCACGAACGACCTAAAAATCTTGAAACCAATTTTCCCAGAGCATATTCGACATGAGGATCACATGAAAAATAGCCAACGAATTTTATAGAGGTCGTAGGAATGAAATACGAATTACCTTGTTTCTACACGCTCAAAAAGGAAATAATTCCTCAAAGATAGAAATCGACCAAGAACAGCTCCAACAATATTTTTCCTAGGTTTTACATGTTATTAGGAGTGTTAGAAAAATGAGAATCTAATTTTAGGGTGGTCGAATGAATTAAAACGAATTATACCTCTTTTTATGTCGCGCTAGAAGGAAAGTTTACCAAAAACGAATCGTGCAACAAACCACTTCACAACGAATTTTCTAGGTCTCCTTGAGTGATGATCTAACACAGAAAAATGGCTGAGGATTTTTTTTAGAATGTCGAATGGAGGCTATGTTGAATTGTTTGTGTGTGAAAATTCGGTATTAGGGTTTTGAATAATAAAAACGTGTGAGGGAAATTATGGGAGAGATTTGGCCGAGTCCTAGGGGAGACCTTGGACCATAATTTTCGGAATAATGGCTGGAAATATTGTTGTGATTGATTTCCTTAATTTCTTTCCATGTTTACTTAATTTTAAATACCATATTAATACATTTTAATTATATACGAAACATGTAAGGGTAGAATGGTAATTTTGCCACTTGTATAAATGTCAAATGAAGTTCTTAAAATTATTTGGGATCATAACTTGTGCATTGCCAGAAGTTTGGAATTTATTTGATACTTTATAAGCTTTTAATTTAGTTTTTAATTTATAGGGGCAATTTGGTAATTTTACATGCTTTTAGATTTTAGGGTTTTACACCCTCGTAGGGTTGACAAGATGTTTGTATGGCCATACCCAAAGTCTATCTGGAAGACATTAAGATGATTTGGTAATCTTGATCAATCATAAACAACGAGAAACATAATAGTTAATTATGGAATGACCAAGATCCATATCCATATTAACGCGGTATTAGCAACAAAAGGATAAGTATGATGATTAAATTCATCACGTGGTTTTTTCCAGGAAAACCGTACTCGGTTCAGGCTAGGGGCATTGGGAAGGTTAAGCTAGACTGACCCATGTCATTACAATATTAATGAATATCCAAGTGGGAGCTGTTAGAGTTTATGGATTATTTATCAATATTCGTATGTCTGGTTTCGAACACGAGACTTCGGGATTGCACACATTACGTATGAGTCTCAATGTATTAATAATTAATATAATTATTTATGATTAATTATTAAATCACAAATATTTATATGGTCGAACAAGAAAAGTGGAGGGGGTTAAGTATCGATTTATGAAACTTGAGGAGGTATTGGACTCAAACTTAAAGAGCAAGTTTGGAGTGTATATAAACCCCTCTAGATCAATATAATCGGTCGACACTATTATATCCCTAACCGAATATTTGTCAATATATTCGGACAATGAATATTACCGATTCATTGATTCCCTTTTCCTACCTACCTATTGACATTCAACGTATACAGTAAAGGGGTTAATGCTACATGCATCATGCATATGGCATGTACTGTAGGTACAAGTAATTTTTATGCATATTTATATGCATGAGAATTATTTTACTCTTTTATTTTATTGTTAAGGGATTCGATCATGTATTATCAAGAACATCAAACCCTGGGTGTTGTGATGTTTTATTTGTGATACATGAACCTAGCTTTTCACATTGAGACGCTACTAATACGTGTGTACAAGAACGGAGTACAAGCTTACTTTAGCTTGTTGTTACCTTGCCCTATTCGACCCTAAAAAAGTCAATCCATCCTCAAACCCAATTAGGGTTTATATTGTTCTTGGAGCACGCGATTCCTTGTTCTTGCTAGGAATCAAAAAGGTACGCATCTATTTAGTTTTTATATTAATTAATTATATGTTATTGTAGATCTTTCCGCTGCGCATACTTGTGATGTTTATGTGTTTATAGTTTTTTATGATTCACATATTCCAACAGGTTCGATCTGGGGGCATTGGGATCTATTAAGCTAGACTAGCCCATGTCATTACGATATTAATGAATATCCAAGTGGGAGCTGTTAGAGTTTATGGATATAAATTAATATTTGTATGTCCGGTTTCGAACACGAGACTTCGGGATTGCACACAATACGTAAGAGTTTCAATGGTTTGAATAATTAAATATATTTTATATTTTATTTATTCATTTCACTAATAAACACTTAACGGTCGTTAGTATTTAACGGGGTTTGGTTAACGGTCGTTAAATATTAACTAAAGGGACTATGTATGAAAATACAAGTCAAGAAGGATCTAAAAACCCTTCTTGAAGCTAAGTTCGGCCGCCCCATAGAAGATTAGGAAAGTTTTATGACCTAGCTTGGAGAGAAAGTTTTGTGGGTCTATAAATACAAACCCTTGTATTCATAGATCACTAATCCTAATTTCTCTAGCAAGCCAAACTTCTCCTTCTTCCTCCTCTTTGTGAAAAACCGATCGTACATCCCTAACTCCTAGGGATTTTCGATCAAAGCTCACATTAAGTGTTTGGTTGTGTTGGTGGAATTAGAAACTAGCTTTTCCCATTGAAACGCTAGTATTACGTGTGTACAAGAACGAAAGACAAGCTTACTTTAGCTTGTGGTGACTTAACCTATTCGACCTTATACAAGTCGATCCATCCTAAACCCTAATTAGGGTTTATATCATTCCTGGTGATCACGTGATTCCTTGTTCCTGCTAGGAATCAAATGGTACGCATCTATTTAATTTTTGGTTAATTATTTACATGTTATTGTAGATCCAAATCCGCTGTGCATGCTTTGATGTTCTTTATGTGGTTATTAGTTTATAGATGTATGATTCTAATATTCCAACAGCAATTCCTTTACATTTTCAACTATATAAAAGAGCTTTTTTGAAGGGGCTGAATCATGAGCCTCTGTTTCTACTTCTTCAATGTTTGGGAAGGGAATTGTAGATGTTGTCATTGTTGATGTGAGATGGGACAGTGGTTGTAGTGACGATCTGGAAGTGGTGATTAAGAGGATTTATAATGGGGTTATTTATAGTGAAGTTGTGTGTTTGATATAGATGAAAGTTGTTGATTTTGTTTTAGAATTTCTGGGTTTGAGTTTGAATTTTTGGGTTTCTCATCATTGTTTTAGGGGTTGAAGATGAAGAAAACCAAAAAGAAAGGGAAGGTGAGAAACACGAGTTTTGGTCAGTCACGGGTTAGGGAAGATTTTGGGTTTAGTGGGAGAAGTTTTTATGAGAATGTGGATGGGTTTGAGGCGTATTCACCAATGGATATTTCTCCTTGTGATGAAAAGCTAACAGGTAATTATTCTAGAGAAACTTCAGTGACGTCAGAGGAAGGATCACAAATTAGTGGCCAAAATAGTGTTTCGAATGTTGCAACAGATGATGAGGTATCTGAGCCTCTTGTTAATGAAGTTTCTAAGATGGAAAGCTTTAAGTCTGGAAATGGATCATTTCAAAAACTCTGGAAATAGTGAGCCAGATGCATAAATCTGGGGTCTAACCAGACACATTTGTGCTCAACACTATGCTAAATGTTTATGGGCGAATGGGTCATTTCAAAAAGATGGAAGAAGTTTTAGCAGTTAGTGATTTTGAGTTAGTGTATTTTGTATAATTTGTGATTTTGAGTTAGTGGATTTTGAGTTAGTGAATTAAAGTTATGAAGTTAATTTGTGATTTGAGTGGAAGATGAAGATGAAGATTGATAAGCATATGAAAAGACCAAATTAGCCCTCAATATTCATTAACTTAACCCATGTTACGGTCAAACTAGGGGAGTTTACGGTCAAGGGACTAAACCCGTGATGGGTCGCAACATAAGGGAGCAGATCCGGTAAAAATTTCATTGACGGACTAAAAGTGTTAAACTCGGACGTGTTTAGGGACCATTTTTTATATTAACTCTTATTTATTTATATATTTCAAAAATGGCGTAATTATTGCATCTACTTATTTTAGGTCTAGTGGTATAAAATTAACAAATGAGAACATGTGAAGTTGGCATATATATGGCGCAATTATTGCATTTAATTAATTTATGCCTAGTGGTACAAAATTAAAAAATGAGAAGATGTGAACTCGTGGGATTAAATAATAATACACCGGACTTAATCTAGTCAATAGCCTTTTTTATAATAATTGACGGCAATATAAGTAGAGACGTAAAGGGTGAACTTCACAAGTTTACACACTTTGACAAATACTGCTTCACAAAAGTCTCAAATGATCTTTGTTTAAGTGTTATTCGAGCTTTTTGATCTCAATTATTGTCATTGGATCCTTACCGTTTAACACGAAAAACCTAACAACAAAACCATCTAACCCATCTCTTAATACCGATTTACATACACACGTAAACATGACGTCTTCCGTTGGGACATGATATGAAATAGCCGCAAATTTCTCGAACATTTGCATCTATTTTCACTCATTTTTCAATCAAAATAAAAAAATAAAAAAAAAAAAAAAAAAAAAAAAAAAAAAAAAGCAACTATTAGTGCTTTATCTCTCTTACTTTTTGCAGAATGTCAGTTTTACACTTAATTGATTAATTAATCGCTTTTTAAAAGTTTTTAGTACTAATTTAAACCAAGAGTAATATAGTAAAGTTAATCAAACTTAATTATCTACATTTAGTAGTAAACAATTAAATTGTGACATTTCAAAATAAAAACATGAACAATTATTTTAAGATAGAGGAGTATGTTATTATTTGTTTTTTAAAGGTTGTTAGATGAAATAATTTTTTTTTTAAAAGACTAATTGCAACCTTACTCTTTTATTGTATTTTGAATAGTAAGCTTGCCCTTCTAATCTGTTTTGTGTTACTTTCTTTTAGCAAAATACCTTGATAAAAATGTGAACGCTAAGCATCAAAGGTTGTGATTATTATCTAACATAAACTAATGTTGAGTTTTGCATAACAGGGGAAGTATTGAACTTTTATACGAGTGTTAAATAACTGAAGGCAATGATAGATGTCCTTTTCTCTTTTTCTTTTTTAATTTTATGACAGCTTGCAGGCACTTTCCACGTTAGACATTTACTACACACAATTGTGTATGATTTAAGTAACATAAAATATATATGTTATTGGTACCCCTCCTGGCCTATCAAAGTATGTTCCGTATTTTCTACCCCCTTTAACTCACTATTTACAATACAACACAATTTTTTATCAGTTTATGTTTCATACTTTTTGTCAGTCTAATACTTTTAACTTATTAAATTTTATATTTTTATTTTGTACTTTCCGTTTCATAGTTTTACGATATAAGCAAAATTATAAAAATAAATAAAAAAAAAAAAAAAAAAAAAAAAAAAAAAAAAAACCGAAAAACACGAGAGGTGTCACTTGTAAAAATGGAGGGTATTTATAACCTCTCCCAAAATATATACATGGAAATAATTAATAACATAGTTACACATTTATTCATTTTGGTAATCACAAATTTTGTACCTCATCTTGTGACACTTACACGTCAAAAGAGAAGAAAAAAAGACTATAAGAAAATCTGAAGTCACGAGCGGTGACGAGAGCTAAGGGATCTCGCGGTGTCATCAAACCTCAGTAAAATTTTGATTCGTAATGCTAATTTTCGTAAAAAAATATTAAATTTTCGTAAATGCATTCGGTCCGATGGAATTGTATTCCTAGTAATAGCCTAGTTGATCTCTTAGTAGATAAAAAGTAAACTTAATTCCCGTAAAACCTAGTTATTTCAACTAAAATTGCATATTTTTTAATCTTTTCCTATTATACTATAGCATAGAAAGTTTTGTGCATCTGATCATTTTATTTCCTGATTATGTCACTAGTCACGAGCCATTACTTAATTGTTTTGCTTGAATGACAAAATTAGATGTAACCAAACTCATCAACTCATGAATAGTTAGAATTTTAAAAAAGAATACTCATTAGAGAGCACAATGCAATATCCCAATGGTGTGTTATTGGGATTTTTTTTTTTTTTTTTTTTTCTTACTAATGTCATCACAATGACATGTCAAACTGCATCGGCCCTTTGATGTTATTCTTCCCTCGCCAGTCCATTCATCTTTCGCTATTCGTTTTTTTTTTTCTTCTTTTTTATTTCTTTTTCTTTTTTTTTTTTTTTTTTTTTTTTTTTTTTTGAGTGAGTGGGATATTTTTTTGTGGTTTGTTATGAGACTCACATGTGCCAATAATATTTATTGGGTGCAAAGTGCACCTAGCCCTCTAACCTCAATCTTGCCTTTAAGAAAAAAAAATATTAGGTTTACTTTAAGTAGCTCTTCCAAAAAAAAGGTTTACTTTAAGTATGTTTTTGACTTTTGAGACACATTAAGAGATTATTTATTTATATATTTCTAAATAACAAATGGCGCAATTATTGCATCTAATTAATTTATGTCTAGTGGTATAAAATTAACAAATGAGAACATGTGAAGTTGGCATATATATGGCGCAATTATTGCATTTAATTAATTTATGCCTAGTGGTACAAAATTAAAAAAATGAGAAGATGTGGACTCGTGGGATTTTAATAATAAGACACCAGACTTGATCCAGTCAATAGCCCTTTTTTAATAATCGATGGCAATATAAGTAGAGACGTAAAGGGTGGATCAGAATCATCTCTAAACAAACTCAGTTCTACTAAAATTCAAAGAACCATTACAATACATATATATCAGTACCACAAACTAATGTCTACTCCGGATTTGCGTCTTGAAGATATTCGAATGAAACTAATGTCTTCTTCGGGTTTACGTCTTGAAGATCTTCGAATTCCATTAGAGGAGATCCGCTTGGCCACAAAAGACTTCAGCGAAAAAACTTTGATCAGAGAAAGTTATTACAATAAAGTCTACAAGGGACAATTCACTGAACGCTTACAAAACTACACAGCTGCAGTAAAATGCTTTAATGGCGACTATGGCCAGGTACATTTCTTCAATGAGCTAAAAGTAATCTCCAGATTTCACCATGAAAACATTATCTCTCTCATTGGTTACTGTGATGAAGAGTATCACAGGATTATAGTTTATAAATATCCTATCAACGGAGCCCTTGGTGATTATCTCAAGGACCCCAAGAAGTTGCTTTCACTGACATGGCCACAGCGCTTGAAGATTTGCCTAGGGGCAGCAAAAGCAATTAATTATCTTCACTTTGGTCTTAGTGAGGACTGTGTCGTAATACACAGACTCATCAACAGCTATGCAATATTGTTAGATGATAATCTGGAAGCTAAAATCAGTAGTTTTGAAGTTTCATTAGTAGGTGACCGAAATCAGCAACACTTCTACGAAAGTGCTGTGAGCATCGACTATTACATCGATCCCATTTACCGTGAAAGTGGCATCCTCAAGAAAGAAGCAGATGTCTACTCGTTTGGGGTAGTGATGTTTGAGCTATTGAGTGGGACCCCGGCTTATTATGATAGGAAGATTGGAGATGATGAGCCACTACCGCTGATAAATTTGGTTAGACGCTACTATAATATTGACGGATTGGACACGTTGATTGATCCCAAGATAAGAGATCAAACTGATCGACGTTCTCTCGATACTTTCAAAGAAACTGCTTACAGATGCATTAGTTACAACTTAAACGATCGCCCTTCGATGGATAGGATCGTCAAGAGGATAACAGAAGCATTGGATATTCATGTAAGTGATTGAAACTACTTAACTTACTTATTATTAATACTTCTATTATCTTTTCCTTCCAAATTATTTGTCCATCTTCATTTTTAATTTGTCTCATAAAAAATGTTTACTATTTAAAATATAGTTTAATTGAGTTCACATATTATTTTTACTTGAAATTATTATTACAAAATCTAAAAAAGACAATAATTAATTAATTAAAAATAAAACTGTCATTCTACAAAAATTACAAACGAAAAACAATAATTATTAAGTTTTTTTTTTTAACTATGTGATTTTTGTGGACAAACAATTATTTTGGAACGACGAGAACATAAGTTAGAGATATATTAGCGAGAAGTATTTGTCTATGCTCTTTTTTATTATTATTATTATTATTATTATTATTATTATTATTATTATTATTATTGAAACATAACAATTTTACATAAAGTTGGATGAAAGTCTAGACACAAGTTGTGCTCTCACTTCTTTCTGAATACAAAAGCTAACTCTATGAAAAATAAAAACACCACTTTTAGCATTATTATTATTATTATTATTATTATTATTATTATTATTATTATTATTATTATTATTTTGAAAGATCCCCCAATTCACCATTGATATAGAGTAAATTACACGGATCGTCCTTGTGGTTTGTCCAAAATCACTGGTTTAGTCTCTCGAGTTTCAAAGTTGCGTGTATGGTCCCTCTGACAGCAAAAGAATAACACCTATGGTCCCTATCGCTAACTGACGTTATATAGGGTCCTTTTCTTACGAGAACCATGTTATCTATAAGAACTGCGAGAACCACCTTTTTACAACTAATAATGCACAATGTACATCATTTAATGCTCCATATGATTTTGTTATTTTTATTTAATTCAAAAGAGCATATTAGTAAAAGACATTTTCATATTATTTTTGTTTTTTTATATAATTTCCGTTTTTTTTTTAATCTTAAAATTCTTAAATCTTAAAATTCGGAGTTTTTTTTTTTTTTTTTTTTTTTTTTTTTTTTTTTTTTTTTTAACATGTTTTCAAATAGTCATGGTGCATACATGTTTTTTATACCTAATCATTAGTTATTTCAAAATCTCATGGTGCAAGCATGTTTTTTTTCCCCAAATAGTCAAGGTGCATACATGTTTTCAGTTAGTCCAAAGTGCATATATGTTTTTTTTTTCCCTTTCAAGGTGCATATAGCTTTTTTAATATAATGAAATTTATAACAAACCAAGAACATAAATGTTATATACAAACTTCGATATCGATTGAAATACAATTAAAATACAAATTTCTAAAAGCATAAATACATAAATCTAATCGATCTATACACGTGAGCACTAATAATATTCAACACAAATGAACATATGCGCACGAGTAGCCGTCAACATTTTTTCAAAAGTCGGACATACATGCACACTTGTAGCCGTGAGCATTCTTGTAATTACACCTGATACAAAGAAAAGTACAAAAATTAGCAACCATAATATTATTAAAAATTATACATGTACATGAGTATATGTATGTTTTAGGAAACATACTTGTTTAGCAAACACAAAACATATATGTTTTATACGTAAACATATAATCCAAACATAAAACATATATGTTCTATAATCCAAACGCAAAACATATATGTTTTATACGTAAACATATATGTTTTTTTTATAAAACACATATGTTTTTTTACAATAAGTACTGAGTATCACCATTATAAAATGAGAAACGCAGATCTAGAACCATGGCAAACAAGTATACGTATGTAGACAACAACAACCCCAATATCACAAACCCATCTCCATAACTATAACTCTTAACTAAAGATTCCAACAAAAATAACAACAGCAGATCTTATACAACAAACTTGCGGCCTTCTAACTCTCAATCAAATTAACACGAAATTAAACCTTTGATTAATACGAAAATATATTAAAAAAAAAATCAAATCTGATTCCAAAAAAAAACCTAAACAATAACTAATACGAAAATAATATTAAAAATACTCTTACTCCAACCATCTGGAAACGTAACCGTCGTTGGTTTCTTCACCATCGTCACTTCACCACCGCGAACCACTGCCTTCCTCTCCGTCTCCAAAAACCTCCGTCGTCCTAGATAATCAAGAAAAAGATTAATAGATCAGATGGACATAAGCGATGACACGGTATCGGTTAACTTTTCTATCGACTTTGAGATCCATCATGATATAGGTTAATACTTCAGGCGATTTATTAAGTATGACAAAAAAAGGGATAGTGGTTTAAAGGTGAAAGGATGACGGCCTGAGATTGGAGAAAGCATGGTGGCTGTAAATAATTAATATGAATTAGGGTTGTGAAGTTAGAAACCGTCAAATGAATTAGTAGAAAGAGAATTAATTTAAATGCAATTGAGATAAAATTGGAAGAGATTTAAATGCTGGCAATCAGTTATCAATTTTGAAATCCCCTAAATGCCCTTTTATTATTTACACTAATGACATATTGTTTACATTAATTACACTAATGGCACAAGTGATCTCATCCATTGATCAACTCATCTAATGGCTAAAAAGTGGTTTTCGCAGTTCTTGCAGTTAAAATAGTTCTCGTTTGAAAGTTACACGTTATATATTCCGTTAGCAAGTTTCAATGTTAGTCCATTAACCAAACAAGCGTTTGCAAGGTTAGTCCTTTTCCTTAACGGCCGTTTGCAACGTTTGCAACGTTAGTCATTTTTTGAAAAATATTCGAAAAATTTATAAAAATTCGAAAAAACTTATAAAAATTCGAAAAATTTATAAAAATTCAAAAAAATTTAAAAATTCAAAAAATTTATAAAAATTCGAAAAAATTTATAAAAATGCAAAAATTTATAAAAATTCGAAAAATTTTTAAAAATTCGAAAAAACTTATAAAAATTCGAAAAATTTCTAAAAATTCAAACTAATTTAAAAATTCGAAAAAATTTATAAAAATCCAAAAAAATTTAAAAATTCCAAAAATTTATAAAAATTCGAAAAAATTTATAAAAATTCGAAAAATTTATAAAAATTCGAAAATTTTTTAAAAATTCGAAAAAACTTATAAAAATTCGAAAAATTTATAAAAATTCAAAAAATTCCAAAAATTTATAAAAATCCGATAAATTTTTAAAAATTCGAAAAAACTTTTAAAAATTCAAAAAATTTATAAAAATTCAAAAAATTTTAAAAATTCCAAAAATTTATAAAAATTCAAAAAATTTAGAAAAAACTTATACATTCACACGTCCCCTAACGGTATTTCCATAGGCCAAAAGCGGTCCATGGAATTTTTATAATTTTTTTTGAATTTTTAAAAAAATTTCGAATTTTTAAAAATTTTTCAAATTTTTATAAATTTTTTCGAATTTTCATAAATTTTTTTTAATTTTTAAAATTTTTTGAATTTTTAGAAATTTTTCGAATTTTTATAAGTTTTTTCGAATTTTTAAAATTTTTTCGAATTTTTATAAATTTTTGAATTTTTATAAATTTTTTCGAATTTTTATAAATTTTTTGAATTTTTATATTTTTTTGAATTTTTATAAATTTTTCGAATTTTTATAAGTTTTTTCGAATTTTTTATAAATTTTTCGAATATTTTTCAAAAAAGGACTAACGTTGCAAACGTTGCAAACAGCCGTTAAGGAAAAGGACTAACGTTGCAAACGCTTGTTTGGTTAATGGACTAACGTTGAAACTTGCTAACGGAATATATAACGTCAGTTAGCGATAGGGACCATAGGTGTTATTCTTTTGCTGTCAGAGGGACCATACACGCAACTTTGAAACTCGAGGGACTAAACCAGTGATATTGGACAAACCACAGGGACGATCCGTGTAATTTACTCATTGATATATTATGGGGCTAATGACACTATAATGTATCATAGTTGTCACTTGTTCCTTCTATATGTATCGAATAATTTTTTTTGCTATTATGTGTACTAAGCTCGATTTTGTGGGTTTTTTTATGTACTTTATTACTATTTTGCCCTTCTCTGGATAATAAAATGAGGGGCAAAATGATAATAAAGTACAAAAAAAAGCACAAAATCAAGTTTAGTATATAGAATAGTAAAAAAATTTGTTCGATAAATATAAAAGAAAATCATGACAACTATTATATATTTTGGTGCCACTAACCCTATATTATGCATATAACTTACATGGTACATCCAATAATCCTCCATGGTTAAAATGGTAGCAAAATTTTGGGAGTAGGAAATGAAACGTCGATATATAGGATAAGCCAATCTGGGTCACACGGTATAGGGAAAAAGGAGAGAACGGGTAATTGAACTCTTTTTTGTAATTGTAAATTTATGCGCATATATGGTATTCTTCGCATTAAGATCAATTTTATTTGTAAATAATAATACCAAGTGGTGTTTTCTCAAAGTTGAATCCCGGGTGAAGTTTATAAACATATAACAAAATATAACAAAAAGGAAGTGGTGACTTTTGAGTTTTGAACTTAAATGGAAATCTCAAATTTCATCCGAAAAATTATGAAGTTTAATAATTTACACTACATAGGTGTATAGCTTTTTGGGCATGAGCGGTGAGCAATGAGCATTTTGAAGTTTAGTGGTTATTTGGCAAAAGAGCGGTAAGCTTTCCTAATTTTTAGGAAAGCTAATTTTTAATATTTTTTTTTTTTAAAAACGGTGAGCGGTGAGCTGTGATTACTGCTCACAGCTCACCGCTACTGCCCATTGCTACTTTTAACAAGCACACCCATAATGTACTAAGAATACAACTCTTATATTAATTACTAAAACATTTTAAAACTTAAAATTTAAGCTATGGGTTCGTTTGGTAGGACAAAATAAAATGTCAAATGAATTGAATGAACAACATAATGAAATAAATGATGTAATGTAATAATTCATTACCGTTATTAATCATGTTTGGTTGGCATGATATGGCGGAATGGAATCGATATAAAAAGAATAAAATGTCCATTAACAATAGAAAGTTTATTTAATGTGGTTGGTTAATGATGGACTTTTATGCAATTTTGATTCAATTACAAGATGTAATGAAAAAAAGGAGGGGACCCCTAAGTAATGAAAAAGATTATTTTTAGTGTAATGGATCATTACTTGTAATGAGTTCATTACATTGTATTATTGTAAAACAAATAAGACTTTTTCATTCCATCGTAATAATTTTTTCCGTTCTCACTATGATTACAACATACCAAACACTACTAAATGCATTTTTTTTAGAACGGCTAGTTAGTAGTTAGTGGTTCGAATGGTGCAGTGATATCCAAGCGGGCAGTATGCCTTCCTCGAACCTTCGCCTTTGAGAATAAACCCACTCTTTTTTTCTTGAAATAGAAATTAATACAATCTATCAAAAAATAATTAAATGACATGTCTATGTTCTTACTATCTACTTTTAACATAATATAATTTGTCATTGTTTGAAGTTATTAAAACATAAAATTCTCGTCTTTTATAAATTAGTTAATGTCACGAAAAACGTAAAATCGAGTTTACCATTACTTTAACTTTTGAAGTTTTAGGGGGTGAACGTCATCAAAAAATAGTACTGGTAATCAGAAAAAATCTAACAACAAAAGGAATGGTTTCGAACATTATTTTGTTCAAGTAAACAATAACAAAAAGAGAAAATGGCACAAAAAGGCACTCAACTTAGGGTCTGTTTCCAATCAAGGTACTCAACTTTTTTTCTTGCACATAAAGGCGGCCAACTTTTTTTTATAGCGGATTTAGGTTTTTTTCTAACTTCCGTTAACTTACTTCGTTAGTAAATTACATGTTTGGTCCTTGAGTTTGTATAGTCATTTCATGCACCATCCACCAGCCCCCCCCCCCCCCCCCAAACCGCTGCCACCATCACCAGCCGCCGCCACCACCACCTGCCACCTCTACCACCACCACCGCCGCCACCACCCTTTATAAAGTCAAAGAAAGGCAGCACATTATCCAAAACTTTAAAAAAAGAACGATATAAAAGTCGTAAATCATAACTGACCACAAAAAATAAGAAGAAAAGAAAAGTACTAAACTTTTTCTTTTGTTTTTTTGAAAAAAAAGGAAAAAAGAAAAGTGGCGATGAGATGATCGATGGAATGTCTTGCAAATGTAGTAACAGCAGAAGCTTGATTTGTTACAAAGAATTTAGTTTTGAAAATTGTTAGACTTAAAGTTATGTCATAGTTGGGAATTGCATTTAGTTACATGTATAAGGGCTAGTTTAGTTAACGAGTTGGGCTTGTGGACTAGAATAGATAAGTTAGCTTGTATAGTCTAAATGACTAATGTATAGCCCATGAGCCTCAAGCCCAACCAAAAGCCCATCAAAAGCATTAGAGCGTCACCCTCTTGCTATACATACCTTCCTTGTATCAACAAGGAAGGTTGGATGTCTCTTTGTAATAAGAAGGTGTGTGTGTGTTTCTTCTTTCTCTCTCTAGAAAACACACACACCTTCCTCCATTCTTTAATCTAATATACCATGTTTAACCTTTATTTCGAGCATCCTCGACCTCCTGAATATGTGTTTTTGATCTTTACAAAAATAATAAAAAGTAGATACACAGAAAAATAAGCAAATCCTAAACATCCTCGTAACCGTGAAAACAAGTTAGACAACATAAAAACTCTATTATACTTTCACTTTTTGTTCTTAGCGTTGTACTTTATAAAGATCAATGATTAATCGGTGAAAATATGATACTACTTTTCATGACATCAACTGATTTCGTAGTTACTTGTTGTGTCTTTGCAATCAGCTTCCTTCTTGGATTGTATACACCCATTGTGGAGCACATAGTATGTTGTAATGTTGTATGCCAACTCACTTATGTTTACTGCTAACCGATCAACTCTGATCTATGCCTATTCTAAAATTGGGTTTCACACTCCCATTTTAAGTACTTAAAACTTACCTTATGGTGGTGGCGTTTGGTGGTGGTGGTGGATGGTAGTGGTGGCAGCGGTTGGTGATGGTGGTGGAGGTAGGTGGTGGTGCGGCTGACGGTGGTGGTGGTGGTGGTGGCGGCTGGTGATGGTGGCGGCGGTTGGGGGTGGTGGTGGATGGTGCATGAAATGACTATACAAACTCAAGGACCAAACATGTAATTTACTAACGAAGCGAGTTAACGAAAGTTAGAAAAAAAACCTAAATCCGCTAAAAAAAAAAGTTAGCCGCCTTTATGTGCAATAAAAAAAGTTGAGTATATTGATTGAAAACAGACCCTAAATTGAGTGCATTTTTGTGCTATTTGCCCTAACAAAAACTAACATGTGCAGACTAAATGGAAACGTTTAATATATCTAGCCTTAAAAGTTATAGACTTGAAAAAAAAAATGTTGTTTTTTTAATCTATTTTAATTCTTCGAATAACATAACATTGGTTCTTCAAACTCATATAGCTTATATAATTGAACAACATAAAACAAATATAAGAAACATGAATAGAATATATTGAACAATTATAATTATTCAATGGTGACTATATTTGTCAAGAATGAATGAATGAAAAAAAAAAAAAAAAAAAAACTTACGACTAGGACAGAACAAAAGTTGTGGGGTAAAGAATCAAAATTAACTGTAAAAATTTAATGCTGTTAAAAAAAAACTGTAAAAATTTAATGAAAAAAATAGTTTAAAAAATCATTTAAGTTGGAATTGTTTCCTACGACTCACGACTGAATTTTTTTCTTCATTTGCCCCTAAAATAAATGGGCTTATTTGGATGGGGCCTACTTATATTACACGAGTTTAATTTTAATTTTGACTCGATAGACAATCGACGAATCAAATTGTTCAATTTTATTACGCAATCAAAATTAAGCAACCAAATTAGTTGAAATATTTAGATTCTTTCTAAAATGTCTATTCTGTTATGTACTGTAAATTATATAAAATATAAAATTAAATCTTTTATACAAAGAAGAGAACACATTAGGAGGCAATTGTGAAATATGGGAAACAATACCATGACTTAAGTTACGAATTCTTAGGTCCAATAATATTTAGATGGATTAAAGGTTTTCACTAAAGTTCGAATCTCACCCCCTGCATTTTTTTACGCTTTATTCTTTGTAAGTTTGTAAATTTAACGGATACACATGGATTTCATTTTTTTTTAAACAACACCATTTATTAGTAATTTTAAACTCAATTGATATTAATACCAAGAAAAATAGTGCACATCGGTTATAATGACCGCATTAGTAGCTTATTTGGTTTGTAACTTGTGGTATATTAGTTGAATTTTTAATGAGGGGGTATTTTAGTGCTAACATTAAAGGCAAATGGCACAAAAAGATACTAAATTTAGGGTCCCTTGAATTCATATAATCATTTTATGTTTGGTCATTTAATTCGTAAAACCATTACATGTTTGGTCCTTGAATTTTTTTTCATTTTTTTTTTAATTTTTTCTATAAATTTTTTTTTCGAAATTTTTTTTCGATAATTTTTTTTCTAAATTTTTTTTCGATAATTTTTTTTCGAAAAAAAATTGAAAAAAAAGTTTTTGAATAAATATTTTCAAAAAAAAAAATTTGAAAACAAAAGTTTTTGAAAAGAATTTCAAAAAAATTGATTTAAAAAAAAAAAAAAATTAAAAACTATTTTTTTTTCAAAATTAAAAAAAATTGAAATTTTTTTCCAAAAACATATACAAAAAATATTTTCTAAAATATTTTTTTCGAAAATATTTTTTCGGAAAAAAATTCTCGAAAAAAAAAGTTTTAGAAAAAAATTATCAAAAAAATTTTTTTTTGAAAAAAAAAATTGAAGGACCAAACATGTAATTATTATATGAATTCAATGACCAAACATGTAATTCACTAATGAAAGTTAGTAAAAAACCTAAATTGGCTAAAAAAAATTTTGGGCGCCTTTTTATTCAAAAAAAAAAAGAATAGTACCCTAATTCGAAACGGACACTAAGTTTAGTGTTTTTTTTTGTGTCATTTTTAAATGGGGGAATATCTTAAAACTATCATTATTTATAAAACTTGTACCTTTAGTTTTATTATTTATATTTAGTTAAGATATGCAAATATATACACAAAACAAATACCCGGATTTCAAATTTTTAAAAGAAACAATATTTGCGTTAGTATTTCGTAATTAGATTAATTTTAATACTAAAAATGCTACATATGTACCTTATGAGGTAGTTATTTAGAAATGAATGAAATCAAAGGTTTTTATTATCAATTGAAATGTAATTACAAGTTATATGCATACCATTTTTTATTAGTATCTAATATAATATTTTTATGTTATGCAGTGTTGTATGTTATTGTTATTTAAGTTTTACAAAATAATGTATAAGTGAGGGAAAAAAAAGATCTGCATATAGCCTTTTATGTTTGATTTGATAAATGGCACCGTAACAAAAGTTCATTTTATATTAGTTTATAAAATGATTCCTGGAAATAAGAGTATCAAACTCATTCTTGATTAAGGTTTTTTTTCTTATATAATAAGAGAAAACACATAATGTGAAATCAACTTTTTTTTTATTGATCAATAGGAGATATCATTTTTAAAATGAAGTCCTTTTATTGGTAAATAAATGTCAAAATTGAAATTATTTTAGTCAGTATGTTTACAATTTTGTTACCGGAAACAAATAGTATAAAAACATACGTGTCAATTTTGTAAAAATTAAACAAAAAAATAACATAATGTAATCATTTAAACTTACTACTTTTTATTTTTATAATAACTATATAAATTTAATAAATACCCCCAAACTTTTATGTAATATATTCTTTAAAACATATATTTTGTTGTTATTTATATTATCATTAAAGATTAAATTAACGCATATGTAGTGGATTATAAATATCAAAATGAAAGAACGGGTTAATGTGATTGTAAATGAATACACGAGATTCTACATATACGAATGAATCATATTATTCTTTTTTATGAGTTTAAGTAAGGATATCTGAAAACATATTTTTTTCACTATCTGCGTTCAATAACCCGTTCGTAAACGGGTTAAAAATTACATACGGATAAAATATTATCCTCATGTATATTAGACTAGATTTGATTCAACTTTAAAGTCGTGCGTGCATGTTCCTTTACCTATTCAAATATATGTTTCACAAATAATTATAACGGTCTTAGAAATAATCGACTGTATAAATAATATAAACTTGCAAGTTCAAACTAAACAAATATACTTGTAATATAATTATTAGTTATTGTCATATGCAGATGAATACACGAGATTGTACATATAAGAACGACTCATGATACTCATCTTTATAAGTTTAACCCGTGCAGCACATGTTTAAAAATTAAATAAGTCCACATTTATAATTAACGGGAGTATAAATATAAAAATGAAAGCACATGTTACTGTGATACGAAATTGTAAATATAACAACGACTCGTGTAATTCCTTTATAATGTTTAAATGAGGATATCTGAAAAAGAATTTGTTAAACTTAATTTTATAATTTCATTGACGGTATTATATGAATATCACTTTTAACTTAATCAACCTCAACATAATCCCAGTTAAAACAAAGTCAAATCTTTTGTCCAACAAACATCTATATAAATTATTAATCGATATTTATATATAATGAAAATTTTATGTAAAAATCTGTGCAAACACGTTTATTAATTTTGTTCCAATACGAGTAACATTTACATTTTAAACGTTCACTTGTTGATAACATGAATAATCTGTAAAACTTACTCTTATTGCACATAAAAGAAAAAAACTAACTATATCTCCATCCCTACTATATCTTACTATCTTATAATGGAGGAAGGCCTTCTATAAATAGAAATACTTAAAAATTCAGCTTGCTTATTATAGAAGTTCAATAGCTTGCACATAATTTCTCTACTACATAACTTACAAGTCTTAAAGCTTAATATACAAAATACAAAGCACTATTAATGTGGTCAAGATATTTAATGTAGTCAATTAATTAACTGGTCAATAAATACAATTAATGCAGTTATTAAAACACCCCTTACATAAGAAATACAAATCATCAAGCATATTGTACAACCAACTTAAACACAAATCATGCATTAAATGTCACTAATACAAATAATAAAGCACATTATACAAATATTCAAGCCCGAACGGGCAACGAGCCAAATGGGCTCGAGCCCGAACAGGCACGGGCCAACGAGCTCGAGCCCGAACGGGCACGGGCTAAACGAAAGTCTTGGTATCCTTAAATTTATTGTCAAAAAGAACATAATAAACTAAAATACATGATTCACCGGAAAATTTTATTTCAAGGTACCCGCCGCCACAACGCGCGGGTACCCTGCTAGTATAAATTAAAGAGAAAACACATTTGTTTAAAAACTCTTAAATTGAGAACTCTGAAATTACTAACCTACGCCTACTCCCTATTCATTATAATATTATCTTTTACATTCATATACTTTACTTTCATGACTACTTTATATTCGTATAGTTTCTCCTCATACACTTTACATTTATACACAAAACACTTAACCACAAATTTTGCAACCATAATTATTTTCCTCTTTAGATTTTTGTTGTTACGCAAGTGTGATCGTCTCCTAGTATTTTTACTTAGAAAATGAAAATCGGCCAATAATTCATTATTTTAGACCTTGTATAAATGAGCATTAGTATATCCTTAAATTATATTTATCTTTTTACTCATTTGATTGAAACACTTGAAAAAGTGATTGGATAATTTGAGAAGGGAGAATTAGTGGATTAGAAGTGTCACATAAGTATAAAATTGGAAGATTATTAGGCAAATTAAAGTAGGAGGATTTTTCAATTTTCCCGTCAGTTATATGATGTTGGCAGTAGGATGTTAACCCCTTTGTTAAAAAAAAAAATACGAGTATATATAGATACATATACTTTACTTGAACGCAAACCCAAGATGACCCCCATTAACACTGTTGTCTTTCTATTGTCAGAACCACGCAGCTGCTTCGACCATAACCATAAGAAGCCACCTACATCAGAACCTAGAAAATCTTCTAATGCCACTGAAGGAGATTCGTTTGGCCACCGGAAACTTCAGAGATGAAGGATGTAACAGAGTCTACAAAGGACAACTCTCTGGACGCTGGGAAAACCGCACAGCTGCCTTCAAACGATATGGTTATTTGGAGGCAGATGAGTTCCGAAATGAACTTCAGATTATGTCCAGTTTACGCCATGAAAATATCATCCAATTGATTGGTTACTGTGACGAAGGCAGTGAGATGATTATAATCTACGATTATGCAGTTAATGGTACCCTTGAGAGTCATCTGAAAGACGAGAGTCAGAGGCGTTGCCTAACATGGGCAAAGCGCCTGAAGATTTGCATAGGAGCAGCAAAAGGACTCAAGCACCTTCAGGCGAGTCACGGGGAGGACAAAATACTAGTACACAGAAAATTTGGAAGCGGAAACATAAGGTTAGATGACAATATGGAACCACTGATTAGTGAGTTAGCTTTCTCAATAGTGGTCGACAGAAATAAGGGACAAGTCTATGGTAAGCCTTCTTCTAATTATAACTACCATTACATAGATCCCATTTACCAAGAAAGTGGCATCGTCAAGTCAGAAACAGATGTATACTCATTGGGAGTGATACTATTTGAAATGTTGAGTGGGATGCTGGCTGAGTATGCAATAAAAATTGAAGATGTGGAAGGACATCACAATTTAATAAATCTGGTTCGACGGCTCTCATATGATGATGGAGTGGTCAAGTTAATTGATTCGCTTATAAAAGATCAAATTGATATTCATTCTTTCCTTATATTTAAAGAAATTGCATATAAATGCATCAGTTTAAACTTAAAGGACCGTCCTTCATTGAACAGGATCATTAAGAGGCTTGAGGAAGCATTGCGCATTCAAGTAAGTCTTCTCACTTAATTGATTGGAAAGAAAAGTATCACGCATATTTTACCATGATATGATTTTTCATTATATATGATGTCTCCTTTTTGCTCGAACATTAGATAAATGCTCCCTTGGTCCTAAATTAAATTTCAGTTACTCTGTTCTTTTGTCAATTGCTAATTAAAAAAAGGGAAAAATAACATTTATGGCACCTTTGAGCAATAAAGTTGTTGCTTTTTATAATCACAGGAGCAGGTAGACTCTTCGACCATTGCCACACAAAGCCAGTTAAGCCACCAAGATAAAAAACTAGAAGATTTTAGAATTCCATTGGAGGAAATCAGGAAGGCAACAAGAAAATTCAGTGAAAGAATTGGAGAGGGTGGATTTGGTGTTGTCTACAAGGGACAATCCTCTAAAATCTGGCAAAACTGCACACTTGCCATCAAACGCCTTAATCCAGAAGGTCGCCAAGGAAACGACGAGTTTCAGAACGAGCTTAACATGATGTTCAGATTCCATCATCACAATATCATAAACTTCATTGGTTACTGCGATGAAGGCAATGAGATGATTATTGTTAACGAGTATGCTAGTAATGGTAGCTTGGAAGAATATCTTGAAGACGTCCTGAATAAGCGACGTAGCCTAACATGGGTAGAGCGCCTCAGGATTTGCATAGGAGCAGCACGGGGACTCGACTACCTCCACTGGGGTCTTGGGGAGAACAATAGAGTTATACACAGAGACGTAAAGAGTGGCAATATTTTATTGGACGATAACTTGGAAGCCAAAATTTGCGATTTTGGTTTGTCAAAATCAGGTCCCACAGATAAGCCACAAAGCAAGCTCTATACAAAAGCAGCAGGTACCCGGTTTTACATGGATCCCCTCTACCATGAAAGCGGTATGCTCCAAAAAGAGTCGGATGTGTACTCCTTAGGCGTGGTACTATTTGAGATGTTGACTGGGTTGTTGGCTTATTATGAAAAGGCGATTGAAAAAGGTGATGAGCCACAATTTTTGATAAATCTGGTAAGACGCTACTTTGATGATGGACTGGACATGTTGGTTGATCCTTCTATCAAAGATGAAATGGATCGCCGTTCTCTCCATACATTTAAATATGTCGCATATGCGTGCATTAGTCTCAATTCAAAGGACCGCCCTACAATGGACACCGTAATCGATAGGCTTGAGGAAGCATTGGAATTTCAAGTAAGTTTTAGCGTTTGATTATTATTTTTTTTTTCCACATGCATGGACGAAAACTACCATTAATAATACAACATGATAAATAACGACAACATTTTAGACGATATTTTTTTTTCCCCTTGCACCTCAAATAAACACATGCCATGTGACCACTCATTATGTGAGATTACATGGCACCATTCACAAAAGTGTGAGAACAAACAACTCCAAGTCTTATGCCTGGTCTTTCTGTCATATAGGTCTTCAAACTCAATAGTTGACAACATGACATGTAAGTTTCCCCTAAAAATGTATGTTTTTGTTTGTGGATGATGCTCTAGAATCCAGCACGTCATATTTTAGGCTCCGTCTCAATTCACATGTCAAGTGTATAATTTGACAAGATAGGCTACACATGTGTTGTATAACATGCATGATAGTATGATACGCCAACCTTATATGCATGCATGGTATTTGAGTCAATAGATATATAGTTTTGAGGAAACGACAAGGACCATTCATCTAACTTACTTCTAACTCATTTACAATCTCTCTTTGGGTACTAATTCTTGTGATACAATGTGTAGATGCTGAGAGAGAATCCGTGCACTGTGGGGGAACAGCTAGAGCCTGAAGCTACAGAAAAGGTGACCGGAGATGGATCAGACCAAGGTTTGGGAGAGAATCCATGCCCTCTAGGGGAACAGCTAGAGCCTGAAGCTACAGCAAAGGTGACTGGAGATGGATCAGATCGAGGTTCTTCAGTTGTTGGAGTCTCCCGAAGCTCTGAAAGCAAAGGTTGTTGTGGAGTTGGAAGGTTGTTAGTTTGTGGTTGGTTGGTTAGTAAGACGGTAAAAGACTGACTTGATTTTGGGCTTTGGATTTTTATTTTTTTATTTTCTTTACCTGAGTTTATGATTCGACATTACAAGCCCTATTTGATTTACCTGGGTTTCGGATTGTTATTTTCTGTTTTGAAGATTTTTGGTTTTGAATATTATATCTGCTGTTTCTTTGTGCTATCTGCCTATCTGGTTTTTGTTATTTTAGCAAAGTAACACAAGAGATCAATGACCGACATGGGCTACGCGTAAAGTGATTTAAGCATGGCGAAATACCTTGGAGACCAGATTAAAATCATCATTCTGTTTATTCAATTTTTTTGGTACGTATCAACATGTATGAAACAATGAATAATCTGATGTTGTTCTATTGCATATAAAACAGAATCACCGAGATTTGGTTATGAAACAATGAATAATCTGATGTTGTTCTAGTGAAATACATAGTAACATTTTTAGCATGGCATCGTATCATCGGCCGGTGACAAACTTGACCTATAGAAATCGGGTATTACATGATTATTTGCATGATAGATTCACAATCATGAGGTAGCCGTTGGTGGGTACAGCCAACACAGATGTCTTTAGCTCACGTTTATCACCGATGACACGATGATGATGTCTGGGACGAGTGTAAGGTCTCTTACATAGTGAGTAATCACACAAATGTATGTTTTAGAAGTTTGAGAGTGAGACATCGATGAACTAGAGAGAGAAAGGTGGAAAGGAGGAATGTTGGGAACACATTTTATTATTAATCAAGTCTTGGTCATTTAAATGTAAAAGGTTGCTTAAGCTTATGGGCTCTATGTATGTTTTCATTTCTCACAGCTCATTTAGGAGCCCATGGGCCGTGAGTTGTGGTTAATAGTTTCTAGAAGTTTAAGGCAAGTGTTGCCATAAACACTTGCCTATAAATACCACACATGTATCTTTTATTTCGGAGTTGGTTTATTTCACTATTGTACCGAAACTTTGCTAGTTATTACGTGTGTCATATCTTGTGTTACTTCAAATCTAGGACCAAACAAGTGGTATACTTCCCGATCCATTCCTTCCATAGGATATGTTCTGAATCTCAACTCTTCCATTTTGGACAACTGGTTGATTACGAGTGTTGGATGAAGTACGAAGACGGTTGTTGGATTTGTTGGAAAACTTGCTGAAAGCTCGAGTAATTAAAGCAAATCCTTCATTTAATGAATTGAAAGCATCATCTTCATCACTATTGACATTTGAATAAAGCATAGTATCTGTGTTGTCATAAGGAACCAGTTGATTATCAGATGATTGTGGTGTAGATTCCTATGGAATGATTTGATTCGATGAGGTTTGTTGAGGATAAGCAAAAGTTTATTGTTGTTGACCAAAAGCCTGGTTTGATGGTGGAGCAAAATGTGATTGAGCTATTAATGCTAGTGAGTTTGGAATTGTTGACGGTAATATCCTCCACGAGCAGCTCTATCCTTATCAACATCTGACTGATGATGCTTCAAATAATCAAACAACAACCTATAGGATGCGTTGTGTAGATTCTTTGCTTGACGGACAAAGGTAACATACTTCTGCCAGTCAGGGCCAAGACAACTGAAGAACTTTGTGTTTACTGCAATCCTAGGTAGAACAATGTTGTGCCTGTCCAAGTCATTTATGATGTTGATGAACCTATGGTAATAAGACTCTAATGATTCTCCAGCTTCAATCATGAACATGGTGTATTCTAGATAGAGTTTTGATTCCATATCTTCTTGGTTCAACTCAGTTCCTTCCATGAGAAGATGAACGTGTTCCCACATGTCCTTAGCAGTCTTCTGTGCATCAATACTTCTTAAGATAGGATTAGGAATTCCTTGAAGGATGTAGGACATTGCAAGTTCATTGGCTTCTTTTTGAAGTACTTGTTCTGCTGTAAGCTGAGCATCAGGAATAGGGGTGATAGTTGCTTCTCTTGGAGGAATGGCATTCGGATCTCCTGGAACCATTGTTGTAAGCACTAGAAATGGTCCTTCAATGATTGTCTTTTTCAAATATTTTCCATGCGGTAAAAATCGACTTGCCCATTGCACGTAGTTACCCGGAGTGAGCATAGGAGGTGTGTCTAAGGATCCAGCCTCGTGTCTTGATTGTTGACTACTAATTGCTTCACACATCTGATCAAACCAGTGAGGTTGTTTTGCTGGAAGTGGGTAGGACTGCATTGGTTGTTGTTGAGGGACTTGTTGTTGAGGGAAAAACTGATGTTGCATAAAGAGTTGTTGTTGAGGATATTGTGGTTGTTGAGGATATTGTTGTTGTTGATGATACTGCTGTTGTTGATTGTAGAAATAGTTGTAATTCGGTGGTTGAGATATTCTTGTGTACTTGTGGATCTTGTAGACAATTGAGATGTGTGTTATGAGTTATAAAGTTTGGTTTTGGTTAAGTGTGAATTTAGATATTTTTCTTGTTCAATTTCGACAAAACACTGTTCACAATCGCCAATTGCGATGAGGTTGCTGTATTGCGATGAGATTACTGAATTGCGATGAGGTTACTGAATTCCGATGAAATTTTACAATTCCGATGGATTTATCTAATTCCGAAAAAAATGGCTGAATTCCGATGGACTATTCAATTTTGATGAATCTGGGAATTGCGATGGACTTTGCAATTGCGACAGAAATTTACAATTTCGATAACTTATCTGAATTGCGATAGAACTTGGCAATTTCGATAACGTATCTAAATTGCAATTCCGATAATTTTCTCACTACCTTATACAAGATAGGAGATTTGCCTCAAAGTCAAAGTATTTTCACAAGCTTATACAAGCAAGGAATCTACTGAGTACCAATTCCGATAAACCCTTAAGTCTGCAAATCCGATAAACCCTTTCTAAGCAATTTCGATAAACCCTAATGAGCAATTCCGACAAACCCTCAAAACGAATTCCGATAAACCCTTTTTCACCAATTCTGATAGAATGCCAGATCAAACAAATCACTTTTTACGACTCAAAAATGATGTTTTAACTGACTTTCTTTTGTTCAAAACGTTTAAAAACACTTAAATAATAAGAAAGTTACAAGCTTTAACGTTCTAAACATAATTTGGTGAATTACGATAAAACGCAACTAATGAACTCGAGTGTAAAACTAATGAATTTCGAACAAGATCTAAACTTTGGACTTCAAATCTGATTTCAAATCACTATAAGGATCTTAACACTTTACAAGTGTGAAGAAAAAGTGAGAGAAATGAGATTTTTGTATCGAATCAAACACAAAACCAAACGTAAACTAATAATATGCTACGATCTACTAAAAAACACACAAAACAATTATCTTCTAGCAAATGATACCACTTGTTAGTGTTAGTTTATGGACATATTTTAATATGTGTATGACCGGATTCGAACTCGAGATTCCGGGATTGCACACTTTACGTATGAGACTCGATGTTTAAATAATTAATATAAAATATTATATTTAATTATTAAATTCACAATAAATGACTAAAGAGCGTTAAATAATTAACGGAATTGACTAACGGTCAGTAAATATCAACAGGATACGAAGAAAATGAAACAAGCCAAAAGAAGGTTCTAGAAACCCTCTCTTGGGCTTGTTTGTGGCCGAACAATGGGATCCCACATAGGAAATCATTGTAAACTTGATATCTACCATAAGGGTATAAATACATCCCCATGTATTCATCCTTTGGTACACTTGATTTCAATAGAAGGCCAAACTTCTTCTTTTCTCCTCTCTTGTTCTTAGGTCGACGAGTGAAGCCCTACAAAAGGGATTTACGAGTAACCTTGAACATAACAAAGTGTTTGGTTAATCTATTGTGATCAAGAACTAGCATTCACATCGAATCGCTAATAGTATGTGTGTACAAGAACGTGGTGCAAACACATTATTGTTTGCTACTAGGAGGTGTTCGACTTTGTGTTAGTCGACTTTTACAAAACCCTTTATTATGGTTTTACTTGTTCTTGTTTATTGATTCCTTGTTTCGCTAGGAATCACAAAGGTACGCATTTTCTTTTGTTATTCGGTTAACTAATTACATTTTATATGATCCTTACGCTTCTGCATGCTCTTTGATGTTTTATGTGTTTGATTCATGAATAATTGTTATGTGCCATGGAATTGTATGCATATCTTGGAGACTTGATTAAATTGTTAATAAGTTTATATGGATCCATGATGAACGTGCATGTTTGGATCAATGGATATTATGTAGTAATTGCTACGTGTTTTATATTAACATGCTAATTGTGCAATAATTAATTAGGGTTTGTTAGTAATTAAAATTGTTTGACATGTTAATTATCTAATGAAATTAATTAATTATGAAATTGGGGTAGACCCATATGCATTGTTTTAATTTTCAACTATGTGTGCTATTGTATATATTTGTCGTAGAATTTACGCAACCAAATTGTTTGGTGTATGTGGTCCATTGGTACCATTAGCTCAAAAAACAATGGGAGTTTTAGATAAATATATACATGTTACTTGATTTATTTAGCATGTGCATTATTTTAGTTGTTTATTTTTATTAATTACTTGTTTGTTTATATATTGTTGTGACATGATTGTAAGCAAGGGTAATTTTTTGAATAGAAAATAAACCGGACTAAATAATGGTGAAATTGGATTTGTTTTTTAAGAGTTAAATTTTCAATAGTTTAATTGAGTGATGAGTTTTGTGCCAATAGTACGAACGGCTCACCCAATTATGACAAACTATAAGAGGGGTATAAGGAGGGTACGTATTAAATTGTGACTCGAAAGAAACGGGTTTTTAATTGGCTTTATGCTAACCTTTAGTTTCTCCGCTCCTTTGTGCGTCAAAATTGGAGCTACCTAGTACGACTATTTTATTGTACAAAATCATCTTAAGGGTGAATTAGCTTTAATTCCATGTGTCACTTTGTGGTAATTATCCGAAACACTAAGTCTTTGGACTTATGCAAAAGTACGATATAATGGACGATAATTAAAGGTAAATTCTTTGATTGGTGAACCCAATACCTCAATCAAAACTTTGTTAATTTAATCTTAGTGAATTGGTTAATAAAATATTTTTTTTATGAAAACCTATGTTATGAAGTTGTATGCATGCTTCTTCATACATAATTTTTTGATTACATACATCAAAAACTAGTACCCTTAAACTTAAGTTTATGCCATCTAATTATAAGAAACACTTGAAGTTGTAATTTAGCTTAAGTGAGACCTTGACTAGATTACAATGACAAGGTAAATTTTCATGATTACGTGAGACCGTACATGGAGAATTTGCAGTTTCTAAATTAGACAACTTAATTGAGTTGTTAGTGAGACCTAGAAACTCAAGGCATAAGATGGGATGAAACATGCTTACATTGCAAATAGATTTTTGGCAAATGTAAATCCCATAATGATCTAGGAATTGCAATATGAAATTGTCAATTATTGTTCGACAATTACCTTATTGAATACTAACATTACTAGCAGATCAACTGATGTAATGGTACTATATCAATTAGGATCCTAGCTTTAAGGAAATTCTATGGTTTATATGAATATTAACCAGTGGGTATTTAATTTTCCTAAAGATTTATTATCGAAAATACTAAAATTGGATTTTGTAAATTCTTTTAAATGTATTAATGCAACATTAAACCGTAAACATGGGTTATTCTTTTATTGTTAAATTGATCTACACCCATAGGGGTTTTTGTCTAGAGTCAACTTTACTAAAAGAACAAACCTAGTCTCCTTTCCATGAGAGAAGAGTGAAACTCAATCCTATTCCTTTTCATGAATGAGAAAGGTATAATAGGAACATTAGAATTGTCTAAATTCTAATATAACTCATAGCAAGCTTTAATAGTTAAGAGAATTGCACATTTTTATTTCCATAGAAATTTCATCACCCTCATTCGGCGATTAAATTCTTTTGTAACAAATATGACATTTGGTTAACTGGAAAATTATGAGTTATTAAATTAGAAGCTAGACTGCTTACCGCAAAAGGTAGTAAAGGCAAACTATGATATTTTATCTAGTTGTTGTTCCTTTAACCCTTTAGAGGTACTACATACCATTGTGGGGATGATAGACCTATTAAAGGAAGAAATTGCATGCCCAATTTTCAAGTTAATTGTATTGATGGATAGTCCATTTTCTATATAGTAGAATACACTCTTGGAGTGCCTAAGTAATTGTTACGTATGAGCCTTCAAAGATGTAGGAAAGTTAAAAGCAGGATATTTGTTTTCACAGGCTATCAAACACTTACAATGTTGTCAAATCCAGTGGGAGCATTGAATCTTATTACTGAATAAGGGATTATTGTAATATTCTCTATTTCAGTGGGAGCTACAAGCTTTATTGTCTTAGTAGTAACCCATATTATCTTTTGAATGTCTCAAGATAATTACTTTCCAATTGTAGACACTTATGTTTTTTAAAGGTTAGTCATGTACGTTTCCTTACTAGACAGTGAAGTTCTACATTTACTTGCTATACTAATATCTATGACACAAATCATATTGATCACATAAACAAACGTGTGTTGTGTTGTTTATCTACTACATGATGTTGTTACATGCACAAGTGGGAGAAATCTTATAATTGTGTGCAAGAAACAACACATAGAGATATGATTTAAAAGATTGTCTTGACCGCAAGGTAAGAAACTAACGTTCTAAATATGACTAATACACATCTAATTCAAGAAATACTTGGTATTGAAATTTAGCTTAAGTGAGACCTTGACTAGATTGCAATGACAAGGTGAATTTTCATGATTACGTGAGACTGTACATGGAGAATTTATAGTTTCTAAATTAGACACCTATTAGAACATGTGTCAATATTAACAAGACTACTTCAAATTTGAATATTTATGTATTCTTGGAATGTCATAAATAAATGAAGTAATAAATTAACTTGAAATTACTATTGAAACCAAATTGTGGTATTCATGATTACTTTAGTTATACATGTTTATACTTTATTGTAAAGTTATAAATATGAAGTCTTTTAATTATTACAAGACTTATTATAATATAAAGTAAGACGTTAACTTGTTATGTCTTCTATATTAAGACATATACAAGAAGTCATTGAGTTGATCAATGATTTATAACGTATAGTGGGGTTATAACAGTTTATGTCTTCTTGTTGAGACATGGACATGAAGTAACTTAGTTAAAAAGTACTAGTGTTATAAAGTATGCAATTGGCTTGAAAAATCTATTTCATCACTAAGTTGACTTAGTTGGTGAATAGGTAAGCCAAAAGGAGTATAAGTTGTTAGTGCAAATATTACGCTATTTAAACTAAACGGTTTCTTCGGTTTTAATAATGACAAACTGATCTGCCTCAAACGGTCAACCCAAATTAACCAGGTAAATTTCAACAAGAGTCAATCACTTGAGAACACGATGCAATTTACCAGAGGAGTTAGTGTTTTCCCCGGGTCGTTATATCCCAGCGAGGTGTGAATTCTGAAATAAAACGAATTTGTGATCGGGTGACGATTGAACGGAGAAGGATTTTGGTTGATAGGTTGATTAAATTAAGGAAATAAAAGAGAATAACTTTAAATAAGCTATGAAAACAAGAACGTGAAAACAAAATAACTAAAAACGTTTAAAACCTAAAAACGCGTATGTTAAATAAAAATTACGTACGAACTAAAAACGAGCCGTATATATATATATATTTTTTATTATTCCATTTTACTTTATTTTGATAAAGTACTTAATTATAAGCACTTTTTATAAAAGACAATATTTTTGAAAACTTGAAATAAGCACATAAAAAAGCATATTAAAGCAGCCGCTTACGAAAACGGGCTAAAAACTAAAATATTAGAAAATCTAATCTTACAAGTGCAAAATTATTTTTCTTAAATCCTAAATAATAAAAGAAAATTTTAGAAAAAAGATTTATATTTTTCTGACTTTTATATTTTTTATTATGAATTAAAAACTATTAAAACTAATAAAAAGGTTTAAAAATAGTAAACGACTTAGGAAAAATCTGAAAAATTCAAGGTAAATACTATATGATAGCAGAATACTAGGAAAAATATAAAAAGCTAGATAAGCCCGCTAATAAGCTGAATAGGCTAATAAGCAGTTTGAAAATAAGCACAAAAATAAGCTAATAAGCACTAGAACGCACCAAAAGCTCAAGTATAGTGTAATATACTAAAACAAACTCAATTCAACTGAAAAAACTAAAATAAGCCCAGGCCGTCAGCCAAATCGAGTAACGAGTAGTATGCAACTAAAGTGGCAAAAACAGTCCAAACTAGGCAACTTCAAGCTTAAAAATAAGCACTGAAATAAGAAGGAAAGTGGGAACTTATGGGAGCAAAAGCAAGCTTATACTACTGGCTTTCCAAAAAGCTAAAATTCACAGAATAAGTCTTAGAAATGAACTTGCTAAAAGCTTGTGAAGTAGAGCTTATGGAACTTATGATGCTGATGTGGTGCCTCAAAACAGCCCACTGAGGCAACTTTAAGCTACTGAACAGCTGGTATAAAAAATTCTAAAAAATAAACTAAAAATATGGCGATGTACACAAGCTGGGGAGCTATATGTGTGCCAAATTTCAGGTTCTAACTCCTTAAGACGAAGAAATGAAAAATCGACGAAAATCATCTGAAAATGGTAAAATACGAAAAAATGCAGAAACTTTACTGATGTGGCTGATTTTTGGTGTAGCCTTGTGCAGAGGTTCTAAGCTTTTGGGTACTCACTCATTAGGCCTAGGGGAACACAGAAATACCAAGGATGAAGGCCAAATAAGCTTCTAGCTTATTATGGCTTATTTGGACAGTTTAAGAGGCTGAAAATGCAACAGCCTGCACAAAACTAGATTTCCTATCCCTGAGCTAACTGGAACTTCAAAACAGCTTATAATGGCTTATTTAGGCTGAAACAAAGTTGGGATAAGTGCACATGTACAGTAACAAGCTAGTTTGACCAGTTGAATGGTCTAAACCAAACACCCCTTTATATGTAACTGTGGTGATTTTTGAACTGAAAAGGGTACTTTTAAGCTGAGACTTCTAATGAACATACTTTAATTAACTTATTTTAACTCTAATTAGTAACTTTTAAAACAGAAATAAGCTCTATAATAAGTTATACTCTATATGTCTATTTTTGGCTTTTTTTAGTGTTTTAAGTAAAATAAAGCAAAATACTATATAAGACTGAGGAACTGAATGAAATGTGATCACAAACTACTAATAAGCAGTAAAAAACAGTAATAAGCTATAATAAGCTAATATACAGTAAAAGGAAGAATTACTCAAAAATATATAAAAATGCTTACAACTGTGTGAGCTTATGGAACAAAGAGAACAAGACCAGAACACAACTAGCTTGTCAATGACAAGCTAGAAAACCCAAATAACTTTCCTCAACAGCTTATACACTCCAGAACAGCTTATTGAGCTTATGGTTGACTTTTTGTTGACTTTTCTTCAAAATGAAATTAGAACATCAGGAACCTTAATTATTTCTTGAATAAGTACCAATAAGCTTATACAAGCTTATTTGAACACCTTTTACAAATTATATCATCAAAAACAAACAAGAACCATTTTGGCGGGAAATTTAGTTTAAGCAGGAAACTTGATAAAACTTCAATTAAACTGGTAAATTACAACTTAAATAACCTTAAATATTCAAAAACTACAAAACCAGAAACAGATTACATGAAACTTATAAAAATGACATTAAAATTTAAGTTACACTACTCCTCAACTCTACTACTTTTTCCTCTGCTTCTTGTGTCCTTTTTATGCATCCAAAAATATCTCTCTTGTCACTTTGAAGCTATCCCAGCTGTCTAATTAAGTTCATTTAATCTCAAACGTCCACCTGTGATTTGGCGGGAAAAACTGATTGGCTTGTTCTTGTCGACATAGGAATTGGAGGGGCAAGGGTGATATTTTTAGGCTAAAAGGAGATATTGAGTGTTGTGGAGCCAGCTGGGGTTGAGGTGGAAGGCCAGGTGGTGGTAAAACCACCTGGTTTTGTGACTCAGTGGTATGGAGGGAAGGAGAAAGGGGTGTGGGTTTGACTGGGTTGACCCTGGTTTTATTTATTTAAGGGAAAAGTGGGCCGGGTCAAAGGGTTTTGGGTTTGTGTAATAAAAAGGGTCCGTTTGTGTTGTAGTTATAACAAGGACCATTTTTGTTATTTGCAGAAAATGAGGGACTGAAAATGAAATTCTTCCAAAGTTATCACAAGGGTGTTTCTTGCCACATGTCAATAGTTCAAGGACCATTATTGATAATTTCCCAATTTTAAACATCAGGGACTTGTTTTGACAACTTTTGAAAGTTCAGGGACCTTTTATGTCATTTTTAAAAGTTGAAGGACCTGATTTGCAATTTCTTTAAAACTTTCATCCAAGGACCAATATTGTAAAATTTAAATAGTTTAGGGACCTTGAATGATATTTTTAACACTAAGGACTATTTTTGCCAATTCATGAAAGTTAAAGGACTGAAACTGCCAATTATGCAAACTTAGCTCGTTTTCAACTGTTTTTAATCCTTTTGCATTTGAAATACACAAAAACACATTTCAATGATATTAGTAACATTTATATGGTTATTTGTGTGCTTTTGGTCGTTTTTGTGGGTTTAAACAATATAAAATATATGTGTATTTAGACACATATCAAATCCCCCACACTAAACTATTGCTAGTCCCTAGCAATATTTTTGAAAATTTAATGGATTTTATCTCTTTACCAAAAGCCATCACTTCTGGAGTAGCCAAATGTTTCAGCTCAAGTAAGAACTATGGTACACTGATAACCATGTGATTTTGAGCAAATCACCAGCTGTAAACGGTTTTGGTTTGTCTTTACCAGAAGCCGTTTGCTTCTGGACTAGCCATTGTTTTAGTATGTGATACTTTGGCACAATGATAACCAAATGATTTTGAGCAAACCATCAGCTGTCAACGGGTTTGATTTGTCTTTACCAGAAGCCGTTTGCTTCTGGACTAGCCAACTCTTAGATAAATTATAACTATTATCTTTGGTGAGCTGATTACCAATTATGGTTTTTCCACTGCCTTTACCACAAGCCATAACCTTGCGGGCTAGCCAACTCTTCACTTATAAAGATATGGTGAGTCGAATACCATATAATTTTGGGCAAATTGCAAGCCATAAACGGATTTGATATATCTTTACCTGCAGCCGTTTGCTCAGGATTAGCCAGTCCTTATGTGGGTTAGACATGGTGGACTGATAACCATTTGTTGTGTTAGTGCAAAGCACTACCACCAAATGAAAAAAAATTTAAAATTTTTGGCCAAAACGGGAAAACTAGGAATAGGGCACAAATGTGATCAAATTCGCCAGAATTCCCCCCCCACACTTAGAATTGAATATTGTCCTCAATATTCAAAGTACCGGCTATTATGCCGACACTTAGAACATTGCAAGGGAATACTAATGGCCAAGCGTGGGAACACAACAAAATTTATTTATTATTATTTTGAACATATATACATTTTTGAACATATATACAACAGTGGGGGCAACACCCCCACACTAGGGTGTTAGAAAAGAGAAAGAAGTCAGAGACATGGGTGAAAAACCCATGTTGTCGGCTAAGGTTTTTGTTCACCGAGTCACTAGCTTGACTCGACCCCGCATTCATTGGTTCTTGGGGAAGCAAGTGGAAGAAACCATCTCCATCGGACTTTCATTCAATGTGTTTGGATAAACACTGAAGTACGTGAAAGTTCCACTCCGATGAGATATACACAGATCCGGCTCACAAATGATACATGAAAATGCCGGGGTCAAAGATAGTGTCTTCATTCCCAAAGGAGTGAAGAACAGGAGAAGTCACCGTGTAGGTGAAGAAAAGTAAGAAAGTCATGATAAAAATCATGACTAACTCATCATCATCAGAAGGAGAATTCATGATTTCAGTATCATGAATCTCGTCATTTAAGCTCGGTTGATCAAGACAATTAAAGATTGGGAGGGGTGGGATTTTGATATTAATCAAATTCTCAGTGTTGAGAACATCTCCCTCCGGAACACAAAGATAATCTTTGTCAAGATCAAAGTGGAAGTTATCATACTCCAACGGAGATATGATATGAGTGAGTTCAAAGGAGAACTCCTCGTAAAGAGAATCATTCACGTGATGTAAATCTGTGAACCCTTGCTCTATTATGGAATCATCACCTACCTCGTTCTGAATATCAAAGAGTGGATTATCAGAAATTAAAGTGAATTCAGATTCGAATTCAAACAGAGGATTGGTGAAAGACGTTTTGAATGCTTCGGGAACAAGATGATCAATATTCTCTTTTGGACTGACGAGCTCAGAAGGTAGTTCCTCCACATGACTGATGTCTCCACAAGATAAAGAATTTTCATCAGTATGTGAATCACTAAGCTCGGGGTTGGGATAAGAATTGAGTGATGGATCATGATATAAGAGACTTTCGATTTCTTCCAGATTGGATTCGAAATCAAAGAGATCATCATCACTTCCTGATGGAAGTGGATCAATGTGAGTAAGTTCATCAGTAAACTCTTCAAGAAGAGGGTCAACATCAGAATGGGGCAGTGATGCCTCAACATACTCAACTTCTCCATAAGATGTATATTCATCGTTAGAATCGGAGAAAGTCTTAAAATGATCTTTTGAACACTCAAGAGGGGAAGGGATATCACACACATGATCAAGAATTCCCTGTGACTCACTTGGGATTGGGACAAGGTCCTCAACACTAGACTTTATTACTTTGTCCGATTCCTTTTCAGGAACAGTGTCAAGATGCTCGTCCCCCATAATAAGAGAATTAGTGGGAACTTCGGATGTGATAACAACAGATTGAGAGAGTTGACAAAGACTAGCACACATGGATTTTATATTTTTCATATGTTCTTCTGCTAGTAATTCTTGCATACTCTTATCATCCTGTGATTTTTGGACTGGTGGGATTTCAACTGATGTACTCGATGAATCCTTGTGATATTCCTTCATTTGAATAGAATCTTCATCATCGCTGTCATCAGGAATGAAACGGAATTGAGAGCTCGATCTGGCTGCTTTTTCTTTTGCAATTGATTCCCTAACAGCTTTTTCAAAGGCATCATGGGAATCTATTTTAGTAGCCTGCTCTTTAGTCAATAATTCCGCCATGGATTTCTCATGTGAATTTAGAATTAATGAAAATTGCGGGGGTGGGGATTTGTCAAAACCAGAAGGTTGACATTGATTATCATCATGAGGACCCCCACAAAATGCACAAGAAGAACATGATGCATTATGAAATGGTGTATTAGCTAACTCCTCATTTATTTCTTTTAATGACTCTAGAGTCTTTAGAAAAAAATCTTGTTCAGTTTGTTGAGGAGTTGCTTGAAACATTTGGTACTGTAGAGGTTGGTCTTGACACGAATAGTCATAACTGTTACAAGGAAATGGATTCCTTGCTTGACAATCAGAGCTAAAATGTAGACCTCCACAGTACTCACAGGAAAAGTTTGGTGTATTTTGATACGATGCATCATTGAAATTTGGATAACATGATTCTTGCTCGTATGAATGTGATGGGTAGTTGGAAAAATTTGAAGAGTCGTTGAATGAGTTCGGATTAGGATCATAAGAAAATGAATTCCTCGAACCACAAAACAAACAACTTCCGTTTCGAATATCATTACCACATTGTTCACATGTACACCAACGACATGGCAAACCGAAAAGCGACTCACCACAACCGATACAAGGAATAAAATCCGGAGGTGGGACAAGTGGAGTGCTCTGAGAGCTAGGAATTTCCACCACTTCCGTTATGGTCTCTGGTTTTTGATAAACGTGAAGATCAGGCAAGTCGTTCTTTTTAGTCACTGTTCTAAGTTCTGTACGTTTGCTTGACAAACTTTTAACCGTAAATCCTGAAAGGTTAGGATCGATTCTCGATGGTTTGTCATTAATAGCACGTATCTCGGGCTGTGGAGGGTAGTAGGAAGGACTTTGAGAATCCTTGAGAGACTCTTTAGTGGATAATTCACACCAATAACAAGATCCACGATCCTTTGGTGCATGCTTTCCACACCGCTCACACGCACACTTAGAACAACGATGGCTGTCAATCAACGGGCTTTTACAATCAAAACATTTGTACCCGAGAGACGCCATAGAAGAAAGGTATAAGAAGTTTAGAATCAAATGGATAGAGGGTAAAGGGATAAAGAATCAAAAAGGGTGAGAGGGTAAAGATGAATATTTTTGGGTTTTTGTGTTCGTTGAAAACTGAATTAAAATGTTTTTGGCAATCGTTTAGTCAAACGAATTAACTTCACGATTATTTTGGTTTTTATATGAAAAATATGAAAATATGGACAAGGATGGTAAATATACAATGGATGTATATTCAACAATCACTGATACTTCAAATTCGTTCAACGCAGCACACCTCCCCGGCAGCGGCGCCAAAATTTGATCTGCCTCAAACGGTCAACCCAAATTAACCAGGTAAATGGTCAACAAGAGTCAATCACTTGAGAACACGATGCAATTTACCAGAGGAGTTAGTGTTTTCCCCGGGTCGTTATGTCCCAGCGAGGTGTGAATTCTGAAATAAAACGAATTTGTGATCGGGTGACGATTGAACGGAGAAGGATTTTGGTTGATAGGTTGATTAAATTAAGGAAATAAAAGAGAATAACTTTAAATAAGCTATGAAAACAAGAACGTGAAAACAAAATAACTAGAAACGTTTAAAACCTAAAAACGCGTATGTTAAATAAAAATTACGTACGAACTAAAAACGAGCCGTATATATATATATTTTTTATTATTCCATTTTACTTTATTTTGATAAAGTACTTAATTATAAGCACTTTTTATAAAAGACAATATTTTTGAAAACTTGAAATAAGCACATAAAAAAGCAGATTAAAGCAGCCGCTTACGAAAACGGGCTAAAAACTAAAATATTAGAAAATCTAATCTTACAAGTGCAAAATTATTTTTCTTAAATCCTAAATAATAAAAGAAAATTTTAGAAAAAAGATTTATATTTTTCTGACTTTTATATTTTTTATTATGAATTAAAAACTATTAAAACTAATAAAAAGGTTTAAAAATAGTAAACGACTTAGGAAAAATCTGAAAAATTCAAGGTAAATACTATATGATAGCAGAATACTAGGAAAAATATAAAAAGCTAGATAAGCCCGCTAATAAGCTGAATGGGCTAATAAGCAGTTTGAAAATAAGCACAAAAATAAGCTAATAAGCACTAGAACGCACCAAAAGCTCAAGTATAGTGTAATATACTAAAACAAACTCAATTCAACTGAAAAAACTAAAATAAGCCCAGGCCGTCAGCCAAATCGAGTAACGAGTAGTATGCAACTAAAGTGGCAAAAACAGTCCAAACTAGGCAACTTCAAGCTTAAAAATAAGCACTGAAATAAGAAGGAAAGTGGGAACTTATGGGGGCAAAAGCAAGCTTATACTACTGGCTTTCCAAAAAGCTAAAATTCACAGAATAAGTCTTAGAAATGAACTTGCTAAAAGCTTGTGAAGTAGAGCTTATGGAACTTATGATGCTGATGTGGTGCCTCAAAACAGCCCACTGAGGCAACTTTAAGCTACTGAACAGCTGGTATAAAAAATTCTAAAAAATAAACTAAAAATATGGCGATGTACACAAGCTGGGGAGCTATATGTGTGCCAAATTTCAGGTTCTAACTCCTTAAGACGAAGAAATGAAAAATCGACGAAAATCATCTGAAAATGGTAAAATACGAAAAAATGAGAAACTTTACTGATGTGGCTGATTTTTGGTGTAGCCTTGTGCAGAGGTTCTAAGCTTTTGGGTACTCACTCATTAGGCCTAGGGGAACTTAGAAATACCAAGGATGAAGGCCAAATAAGCTTCTAGCTTATTATGGCTTATTTGGACAGTTTAAGAGGCTGAAAATGCAACAGCCTGCACAAAACTAGATTTCCTATCCCTGAGCTAACTGGAACTTCAAAACAGCTTATAATGGCTTATTTAGGCTGAAACAAAGTTGGGATAAGTGCACATGTACAGTAACAAGCTAGTTTGACCAGTTGAATGGTCTAAACCAAACACCCCTTTATATGTAACTGTGGTGATTTTTGAACTGAAAAGGGTACTTTTAAGCTGAGACTTCTAATGAACATACTTTAATTAACTTATTTTAACTCTAATTAGTAACTTTTAAAACAGAAATAAGCTCTATAATAAGTTATACTCTATATGTCTATTTTTGGCTTTTTTTAGTATTTTAAGTAAAGTAAAGCAAAATACTATATAAGACTGAGGAACTGAATGAAATGTGATCACAAACTACTCATAAGCAATAAAAAACAGTAATAAGCTATAATAAGCTAATATACAGTAAAAGGAAGAATTACTCAAAAATATATAAAAATGCTTACAACTGTGTGAGCTTATGGAACAAAGAGAACAAGACCAGAACACAACTAGCTTGTCAATGACAAGCTAGAAAACCCAAATAACTTTCCTCAACAGCTTATACACTCCAGAACAGCTTATTGAGCTTATGGTTGACTTTTTGTTGACTTTTCTTCAAAATGAAATTAGAACATCAGGAACCTTAATTATTTCTTGAATAAGTACCAATAAGCTTATACAAGCTTATTTGAACACCTTTTACAAATTATATCATCAAAAACAAACAAGAACCATTTTGGCGGGAAATTTAGTTTAAGCAGGAAACTTGATAAAACTTCAATTAAACTGGTAAATTACAACTTAAATAACCTTAAATATTCAAAAACTACAAAACCCAGAAACAGATTACATGAAACTTATAAAAATGACATTAAAATTTAAGTTACACTACTCCTCAACTCTACTACTTTTTCCTCTGCTTCTTGTGTCCTTTTTATGCATCCAAAAATATCTCTCTTGTCACTTTGAAGCTATCCCAGCTGTCTAATTAAGTTCATTTAATCTCAAACGTCCACCTGTGATTTGGCGGGAAAAACTGATTGGCTTGTTCTTGTCGACATAGGAATTGGAGGGGCAAGGGTGATATTTTTAGGCTAAAAGGAGATATTGAGTGTTGTGGAGCCAGCTGGGGTTGAGGTAGAAGGCCAGGTGGTGGTAAAACCACCTGGTTTTGTGACTCAGTGGTATGGAGGGAAGGAGAAAGGGGTGTGGGTTTGACTGGGTTGACCCTGGTTTTATTTATTTAAGGGAAAAGTGGGCCGGGTCAAAGGGTTTTGGGTTTGTGTAATAAAAAGGGTCCGTTTGTGTTGTAGTTATAACAAGGACCATTTTTGTTATTTGCAGAAAATGAGGGACTGAAAATGAAATTCTTCCAAAGTTATCACAAGGGTGTTTCTTGCCACATGTCAATAGTTCAAGGACCATTATTGATAATTTCCCAATTTTAAACATCAGGGACTTGTTTTGACAACTTTTGAAAGTTCAGGGACCTTTTATGTCATTTTTAAAAGTTGAAGGACCTGATTTGCAATTTCTTTAAAACTTTCATCCAAGGACCAATATTGTAAAATTTAAATAGTTTAGGGACCTTGAATGATATTTTTAACACTAAGGACTATTTTTGCCAATTCATGAAAGTTAAAGGACTGAAACTGCCAATTATGCAAACTTAGCTCGTTTTCAACTGTTTTTAATCCTTTTGCATTTGAAATACACAAAAACACATTTCAATGATATTAGTAACATTTATATGGTTATTTGTGTGCTTTTGGTCGTTTTTGTGGGTTTAAACAATATAAAATATATGTGTATTTAGACACATATCACAAACATGTAACTTGTAATACATAACGTAAAATGTGCAAGTTACTTGTAAACACAAATCATCAATGCATACTTATATCAACACTTCCCGACGTCTCAAGTATGCTTCAACAAAGTCGTAGATTTCCATCCCGACGCAAATCACTCAAGGTATGGACAAACAAATCTACTACGTGACAAATGATCAAAGGATTATTTTTTTCTCTAAACTTCACATTTTTAATGTGACAAAACATTTCTTTCAAAAATATATTTTACAAATTATTTTTGAATTAAAAAGAAATGTTTTATTTTGAAAAATAAGTTTTAAAATCCTAACAGTCAATTTTCCCCCCAAAACAGCTCCAAACATTCCCAAATAAACCTTTCCCACTAAAAACAAACGGAGGAGCGTCCACGGTACCACTAAAGTACCGACGGCTCCACTAAATTTAGTGGAGCCGTCTGACAATTAGTGGAGTTGTGCCTCTGTAATGGCTAGTTTTCCCCTTGCCTATAAATAGTGGACCATTTTACACTTCCAACTTGATTTTTTCAGTCAGTTTTCACTGGTCTAATCCCTCCTCACTTAGAACACTTTCTTTGATCATTTAGAGAGTCTTAGTTTGTTTAAGAGTGATCCTTTCATCCCACCAAGAGATCCTCTTCATTCCTCTTCAATAGCAAGAGAAGAACACAAAGTATCCAAGTAGATACAAAGTGTTGTCATTCCTTTTCAATAGCAAGAGAATAACACAAAGTTTCCAAGTAGATACAAAGTGTTATCATTCCTCTTCAATAGCAAGAGAAGAACTCAAGGTATCCAAGAAGATACAAGAGTCGTAGTTGTAGTTAGGGAAGTTGTAACATTTGTTACACACTTGTTGTATCCTAGTATACATCAAGATCATTTTTCTTTTGTGAGAGAGTGAGTGAAGATCATTGTGATCTTATAGAGATATTGATTATCTCTTGAAGCCATTGGGCTTGTGTGATTGATCAAGAATATCAAGGGTAGATAGGGTAGATCGAGTCAAGTGGGAGTAGATCATTGTGATCTTGTCGAGATCTTGGAGATCTCTTGAAGCCATTGGGCTTGTGTGTATTGATCAAGTGGATCAAGGGTAGATCGGGTAGATCATGGTAGATTGGTGCTAGCTAAGATTAGCACTCGACATCTAGCTTAGTGTCGGAAATAGGATAAGCGACGTGTACGGTGTAGATCGGGTAGATCGTGGTAGATTGGTGCTAGCTAAGATTAGCACTCGACATCTAGCTTAGTGTTGGAAATAGGATAAGCGACGTGTACAGATTTCTCCGCCTGAAGGGAGTTTGTTGATTAGTGAAGTAACTCTCGAGTTGGGTACTCGGGGAGTGGAGTAGGGCGAAGAGGAGCTTCGTGACCGAACCACTATAAATTACCGTGTCCGGTTTGCGCCTTCTTACTTATCTCTTTACTTTCATTTTATTCTTTATCGCTTTATATTTATATTTGCATTGCGTTTATGCTTGTGTGGCTAGTTGCTTATGTTATGTTGATTATGTATGTGTCATGGTTTGATTGTGCTAGTGTTGTAGTTTAATTTATTCATCCCTAGATGTTATATGATCATTGTTGACACTTTTCATATTACGTCACATTTGATCGGGTGTTTGATACAAAAGGTTTTTAAGTTTTTTAATGGAAACGTATTCACCCCCCTCTACGGTTTCCACAATTGGTACCAGAGCCACGTCGCTCAAATTTTTAAAACAAATGGTTTTCAAAATTGAGTACGATCCATGTATCAAATTAACATTAAGGTGATAAAATATGAAAAGTATTTACTTGCTTAATACTTACAAGCTTTGTTATTAAGTATACTTTGTCATACTAGCTTGAAGGTTTTCTTAAACCACTAAAAGAATAGAGTTTGTAATTGTCCGGTCATGTCTGTAGAACGAGTCGCAAAGTAATGTGCTTGGTTTTGTTCAAAACTGTAAAAACAGTCACGGTACCGTTAAATATAACGTACGGTACCATTAAATATGGACGGTACCGCTAAATTTAACGGTACCTTCGTCTGATTTTCAGAATTTGGTAATTTTCAGAAATTCTTATAAAATCAACCATAAGTCCGTAGGAGTCGTGTCACCCATCATTTTAAACAAAGTTGACTCTACTTTCATTTGAAAAATACTTTTATGAATTAGTGCTAAATGAGAGTATGTTAAAGTCCTTGATTTTCAACTAAAGGTCTTTTTAGTTATGCCGTTTGCATAAGTTTTTGGTTAAACTGAAAGAGGGTGTTTCAACTTTTGAACCTTGACGTGTTCACAAAAGTGATTTGGTAAAAATCTTTGAAATGGGGAGGAAACCAATTCATTGTCAAATAAAATCAAGCTAAGTATACATTGTTATACTTAATACACAAAATGACGATAAGTATTTTTGTGTGTTAACCTAAATGGCTATTTGATTTTATTTGTGTATTAGTATTGTTGGTTAATATTTTTGTATGCTTATTGTTATCCTTAATTAAGCTAATTTTATCTATAAGCATAAGTGTCTTTCATGCCATGTTGCTATTTGTTTATTATAGTTTTCCGGTTTATGCGTTTATAAGGCTCATGCTAAATTACTTGCACTATATTAAGTAATTAGTTTGCATTGCATATAGGCATAGACCCTTTTTCTTACATTTGTTGCAAGTTTTTAAAATTGTTTAGTAACCTTCTTAGGAATAGAAACTAAGTTGGTAGATCATGTGTGTCGAAAGATATTGTCTTACACAATTATTTTTCCAAATGATTAAGTGTATAAAGTATATCACCCCAAAATACTTAACACTTTCATAAAATCCGTAACATGATCTCTAAAACATTACATCATTTTGTCTTGCTTGACCATGGGTTGTCTAAACAAGATAAAAGATCATATTAATACATTAGTATTTAAGTAAAAGAAAATGTATTAAACTTTCTTTAATCTAACACACATACAAAATATTTTAAACATTTAGTATTTCACGTATGTTGTATAAAAATAGTTAAGATAATTGATGAAGCGAAAAGTGTACCGCTTTTAGGGGTTCATTTAAGCCCTAAATCGTATTTATTTGATCAAATATTGCCCTAAATCGTTCCTTTTGTCATTTTAGGTACTTTGGAGAAGAAATCTGGAAAAGGAAGCATTTTGGACGTTTTTGGAGCATAAAAGTGAAGAAAACGACAAAGTCTCCAAAGCTGCTGGAAAAGTACACTTGACGGCGTCAAGGATTGCTCCTGACGGCGTCATGGCTTGGCAAAAGAGGTGGATATGAAAAATACACGTGACGCGCCAGAGAGTTTTACAATGGAAAGTCTGACGGCATCACCCTTTAAGGTGATCAAGGCCATCACGGTTTGAGCTAAAGAGAGACGGCGTCAAGCCCTATTCTGACGGCGTCAACCCTTGATAGGCCAGAGCGGATTTTGGAGGACTAAAGAGGGACGGCGTCAGGAAGACCATCCGGGAACCCTAGCCGCGGCGAGGTGACGGCGTCAAGATCTACAACGTGACGCCGTCAGCCACTAAACTCTATATATAGTTTTGCAATTTTTAGTCATTAGTGTGCAACTTTGTGAGGAGAAACCCTAAGACGAATTTCTGCCATTTTTAAGGGTTTTTATACCCTTGGATCTCCCATGTTTAATTGAAGATAAGTTATCAACTAATCATACAATATGTCTATGTGTTGTTTGATTCTATCTTGTTCTTGTCTTTTGATTAACATGCTAGGCTAGATTTATCTTGTGTTTGCTTAGATCTAATGAAACTTAGCTATTGATTATTGGTTGTTGGTGTGTTATTAATTGTATTGGATGATTGTTTATCGATGTTAGGCTTAAGAAAACTGGCTAACTTCCTATACGGTAACTTGCTTGAACGTCTTAAGAAACATGAACCAATGCGTACTAAAGGTTTTTATGGTTGTATTTAATGCATGAGCGAATTCTAGTGATCCCATGTTAGGAGCTTCTTAGCCGGCTCGACATAGGAGTGAAGTAGGAGCTTGTAGAGTTGGGGAAGTACGTATGCCACCCCACGATTGGTATTAAGGAATACACCCGTCATCCACGCGATTAATACACACTAATCAACCAGTAAAAGATAGTTAGGGAGTAAGGAAATCTAAGTAAACACATTTCTCTCCACATAAGTTCCACCAACCTTTTCATTTTCAGTTATTTTATTTTATTTGCATTTGTAGTTATTTGGGTTAGTTGACTAGCAACTAATTCCGCCCACTCCTTCAAACCCGAGATTTTACTTGCTTTCACAAAAATATAAAAATACAAAAAGAATCTTCCCTCACCCTTAGACCTATTAGAGTAGTTTTTCAATCCTAACGACACTATTCCCCTAGAGAACGATCAATCCCCCGGTACTTGCCACTTCACTATACTACATCGGTCAGGTACACTGCCTGGTGGGGATTGCAAGCCTCTTGAGATCCCTCGAGAGGTAAAACCTGTTGTAAGGTCGCAAAACCACGCATCAAGTTTTTGGCGCCGCTGCCGGGGAATAGTTATTGTTTAGGTTGAATTTTTTATTTTAGTAGGTCTACTCACTAGATTCCTTTCTAGTGAGATTTTTATTTTATTTTTCTAGGTTTTTATTTAGTCTATCTTTTTTCTTCGTTTCTTTGTTCGTAACCATTACCATCCGACATCATGGAAGGTGGTAATATCCTTGATCCCAACAACCCACCGCCACAACAACACCCACCTCCTAGAGCCCGCACCTTAGGAGACTACTCCCGTCCTAGCCACCATGGCTATCGAAACACCATTGAGCTCACTCAAGGAGCCAATGTCACTCCCTTGCGATCCGACACCATCCGGTTGGTGCAAAGCGGATGCGCATTCCATGGACTTCGTTCCGAAGATCCTAATCAACATCTCAAGGACTTTCTCAAAATTGTTGATTCCATAGACCTTGATGTTGCCACTCGAGAGACGACCCGACTGCGTCTCTTTCAATTCTCTTTGCGGGACCAAGCTAGTCAATGGCTAGAGCGTCTACCCGTAGGATCCATCACCTCTTGGGATGATCTCACCACTCGTTTCCTTGCTCAGTTTTTCCCACCGGGAAGAACTACCAAGCTAAGGAATGATATCTTGATGTTCCAACAACGTTAAGGCGAAACCCTCTACGAGGCATGGACTCGATTCAAGGACTTACTCCAAAAAGTCCCTCACCATGGCATAGAACTTTGGCTCCAAGTCCAAATCTTCTATGACCATATCAATCTCTTCACGAGGCAAACCATTGACCAATCGGCTGGTGGTAAGCAACGTAATCTAAGTGCGGAAAAATCATGGGCTCTCTTGGAAGATCTTGCTCTCTATGACAACGAAAGTTGGAGTGATCCACGTGATTTGAACAAAACGGTCAAGGCAATATCTTTGCCTTCGAACAATTCAAGCACTTCCGACCGTAGGATCATAGAACTTGAAGACCAAGTCAAGTTTCTTATGAAATCCTACGAGGCTCCTAAACCTTCAAGCCAAGTGAACAAAATCACTTCTTTGTGTGAATTATGTAGTGGTCCCCATGACACTCATGATTGCATGGAACTCCCCAAACAGGCTTTCAAAGAATTCGCATCCTCGCGAATCGATAAGGCGGGAGATAAGTGGCTCACCACTAATTATGGACCCAAGAATTCCGAAGATAGGTATGAGGCATGGAAGAGTAAGCCAAATTTTAGTTGGAACCAAACTCGAAGCATATCATTCAATGACTCTCCCCCACTCACCTGGTCTGAACATTATCCTCATCAGCATACGCATAAACAACAAAATCGCGAGGAATCACTGCAAAAATTCATCCTCTCTCAAGAAACACAGCTCTCCAAACTTGAAAATCAATTCAGACAACAGCAAGTTGATATGAACAACAAGGTTGATAACCTGTTAAAGGTTATCAATGATCGCATTGCTGGCAGGTCAACTTGTGAGTTGGCACGAGTTAATGAGATCAAATCTGTCACGGTGACTCACCAAACACCCCCTCCTGTAAAAATCAAGCACCCTAGTAAACTCTTCAAACACATATCACAAAACGGAAAGGAAACTAGAGATACTCATACCCCTTCAAAACCACTCCACTTCGTAAACACCATTACAACAATACCTATTCCTAAACCCAATCCTGACCAACAATCAACCGAGAATGTGGACAATGAAATGGAGGGTGATGTTCCCGAAAAGAACCCCGAGGCGCCCGGCGACTATCTAGACTCACCAAAGAACTCGAGAACAAGAGAGGTAAGTGATGAGGAGGGCTCGGAAGAGAAATCCGAAATGCCTCATGGGCTCCCAGGACTGCTAGACTGCCCCCTGGTGGAGGAACTTGAGAGGAGCACAGCAGAGTTGCCTATGGGATTTGGAGAGAGAATAGAGGATGGCACTCCTAGGGTCTTTAATATATCTTGCACCACTAGGAAAAAGTTTATAAAAGATACCTACATAAACCCCAACTCTTCTATGAATGCAATATCCCTTTCTCTATATAACGAAGCCTTCACTAAACAAGTCAAATATGAAGGGTTTAATATCATCGGGGTAATAAGAAGGGTACCAATTGTGATAGAAAAGTTCCTCTTTTATATCGAGCTAACTGTATTTAATAACATGAACTCTATCATCAGCCCATCCTTAACTAGCCTTGTTCTAGGCAAACCATTCATAAAAGCAACGGGAGTGATACTCGATGAGGATGATAGTAGTGCATTATTTACCGATGGTGTCAGGAAAGTGATTTTTCGGGATGGCAGTGAAGAAGTGTATGAGTATCAACCATCAGCAATTTACAACACATGGGGGCTACACGGTAGAAGGCCTGGCCGAATTAAGCAACGTGATCCGAATAATCTCAAAATACCTTGCATGATTGGTCACAAGCATTTTTATAATGTTTACATTGACACATGTTTACCCAAAAATGTGATGTCCTTGTTTCATTATAACAACATTTGCAGATGGGGAATGATTCATAAAGGGAAGGATGACATTGGCATAGATGATGATGTACAGGTGTTTATAGGAAATATTACATTCACTTTGAGCTTCGTAATCGTCGATAATATCGAAAAGTACATCGATCCCAGGTTATCACAAGTTGTTTTTGGGGCACCTTTTTGCAAGGCCACAAGCTTGGTTGTGGACGAGCTCAATGGGATCATGACTTTCACCGATGGGATTAGGGAAATCTCATACCAAACGCCTTACAAGATGAGAGAATTCAAGGAGATCGATTATGGAGGGCTCGATGGGTTAAGTTCCCAACTCGTGTTATGTGATGATGATGTGAGAAGAGGATGTAAGGACACTTTTGACCTGTCAAGTGGATTCTTCAAGCATGTTAAGGAGCTTAGTTCTAAATACCAAAACAATCCTTTTGATCTTGAGGACCCGAAATACCTTTACTATGAAAGTGATTCTGATAGAGAATCAAAGGGGAACCTAGAAACCGTGACCAATGATGGAATCACGTAATGTACGTGACTTTGAGTCTAGCTACAAGACTCGTTAATAAAGAAAAGCGCTTCTTGGGAGGCAACCCAAGCTTTATTTGCTTTGTGTGTTTATTTATTTGTTTGTTTGATTTTATTTGCTTCCGTATGTATGTTTAATTTTTATTATTATTGATTCATGTTCGAAACTAAATTGTGAAAATGCTTTATCTTGTTTTTAACTTCGTCTTAACTACATATAAAGGTATTTTGCAAAAGTTAAGTGTAAGGGAAATCCAAATCGGTTTATTAGAACAAATGAACATGAATCGTAATAATATTAAATTAACATACATATTAGTATTTGTTTGAGTCAAATGCTTGTATCGAGTCATGATGATGTTTTGCAGGATTTCCAGGAAGTAAGGTATAGGTTTTTCCAGAAATTTTCCGGAAACTTAACATGAGAATTCTGTCAGATCATCTCTGACGGCGTCAGGCTTTACAACCTGATGGCGTCAGGTTTTAATTTTCTGAAATTTTTGAAAGTTTTTTTTTCATAAAAAGTTTTTATTAAATCTCTAACTTATAAACTCCAGGAATCTGCAAAATAATCATTCCACAAGCATTATATCCTTATATAGAATTTATCCCGCCGATGTTATGCAGGTTTTCGTGTTTGTTTTCTCAGGTTTAACAGGTTATTTTGGACAAGAAAATGTATGTGGAATCAAGCTTTTGGCGATGCATTAGTCTTGGAGCTTCTACATTCTCTTGGAAGAAGATCTAACCATGTTACCTCTTTATCCACCGAGCGAATCAGGGGAGTATTTGATTTCATTCTTTTACCTTATTTACTTTTACATCTTGTTATTTGAACATTGGGGACAATGTTCATCTTAAGTGTAAGGGGGGGGGGGGTAAAATACGATACTTTAGAGAATGCTATTACGCTTGATTTTTGTTTGTTTAATGGTAGATGTGTAATAAAACTGAGAGAAATACTTGTTAGGGCAATTTTAGTGCCAAATTTAAAATTTTTTACAACATATAGGAGTGAAACTTTGATCTTAATGAGCGTCTCACGGATAGGAGTTATATGACTAGCACAAAACCGTACCACTAAAAAATTTTCCACCCCCAAATATGTGAGGTTCGCCCCTAGAATTGGTAGGAAAAGCATTTATGCTATGATGTGTGTACCGGTAGCACTTAGATTCTAGAACTTGCGTTAGGACCATTCCGAGGCCACAAGTGAGACTACATTCATGTAGTTAGATTTACTACATGATAAGAGGCATTAGGATTAACCCATTGTTTTACACCTGTGTTTTTGTTATAATTACTTTGGCTACATTGGTCAAGTAATTCTCCCACACCCTTTGCGTTGTACTCATTTTTAGTACACGATACCCCTAGTACACCCCTCAGAGCCTATCTTTTCGTTTCTAACTTTAAGCATTTTACTTAAAGGAAGAATTTGTTTACACCCCACTTAAATGTACACCCAAATCGCCTTAGCCTACCTTGTATGCACTCATTTTTAGTGCATTATTGTGACAACATTTGTTTAAACCCCAAGTTAATTATCTAATTGATTACATGGTTGCTAAGTCGAGTCATATCCTTGTACATATTGTTTTGGGACGATTGGGACGATTGGGTAAAGTACTAGTGTAATGGAGTAATGGGGAAGGACAACATTATTACCCCCATATGTGCTAAATATTTTAAAAAAGTACTCCAAGTTTTTTCGATTATCTTAATTCGAGTCATTAGAATAGTTATTTGTAAAGTTATGTAAAAGTTCAAGTGTAAGGGGAATGCAACGCCCCTATGATGTATTATTTTGGATGGTAGGGCAAGAGTGTATGCAAAAAAAAAAAAAAAAAAAAAAAAAAAAAAAAATCGAAAAAAAAAAATCAAGAAAAATGAGAAAAAGAAAAGTAGAAAAAACATACGGACTACCATCCCGTTTCATTTTATGTTTATTTTATGTTTTTGTTATTTTATTTTTAGCTTAAGTCGAGTCTATTCTTGGCTTTAGCAACGCCATATTGTACTTGTAATCAATCAAGATCTTTAACTCGCCACCAGTAAAATATCCCTTATCCAACAAATCGGTGTTTATCATATCCCTACACCTCACGTTATAACCCATGTAAAAGCCCTCTTTGATAGTTTATCTTAGGTGCTTACGCCTAGTGGAGGAGGTTTTTGATCCTTTCCCAAGCCTATGGTAATCTATTTGCTATGACAGGTAGTGAGAGATATTATCCGTTTTCATTTATGAGATATACTTTTATGACACCAGAGAGATGTGAGTATCTAAACACTACTTGTGAGGTGCTAGTTTGTAATCTCCGTGCTTATTATGATTAAAGTGGAACGACTAATTGTTGCAATTACTTTTATATTAGCGTTAAATGACCCCTAACTTGTATTTTGATTAGAATAAAAGCGCATTTGCTTGAGGACAAGCAAATCTCAAGTGTAAGGGTATTTGATGAAGCGAAAAGTGTACCGCTTTTAGGGGGTCATTTAAGCCCTAAATCGTATTTATTTGATCAAATATTGCCCTAAATCATTCCTTTTGTCATTTTAGGTACTTTGGAGAAGAAATCTGGAAAAGGAAGCATTTTGGACGTTTTTGGAGCATAAAAGTGAAGAAAACGACAAAGTCTCCAAAGCTGCTGGAAAAGTACACTTGACGGCGTCAAGGATTGCTCCTGACGGCGTCATGGCTTGGCAAAAGAGGTGGATATGAAAAATACACGTGACGCGCCAGAGAGTTTTACAATGGAAAGTCTGACGGCGTCACCCTTTAAGGTGATCAAGGCCATCACGGTTTGAGCTAAAGAGAGACGGCGTCAAGCCCTATTTTGATGGCGTCAACCCTTGATAAGCCAGAGCGGATTTTGGAGGACTAAAAAGGGACGGCGTCAGGAAGACCATCCGGGAACCCTAGCCGCGGCGAGGTGACGGCGTCAAGATCTACAACGTGACGCCGTCAGCCACTAAACTCTATATATAGTTTTGCAATTTTTAGTCATTAGTGTGCAACTTTGTGAGGAGAAACCCTAAGACGAATTTCTGCCATTTTTAAGGGTTTTTATACCCTTGGATCTCCCATGTTTAATTGAAGATAAGTTATCAACTAATCATACAATATGTCTATGTGTTGTTTGATTCTATCTTGTTCTTGTCTTTTGATTAACATGCTAGGCTAGATTTATCTTGTGTTTGCTTAGATCTAATGAAACTTAGCTATTGATTATTGGTTGTTGGTGTGTTATTAATTGTATTGGATGATTGTTTATCGATGTTAGGCTTAAGAAAACTGGCTAACTTCCTATACGGTAACTTGCTTGAACGTCTTAAGAAACATGAACCAATGCGTACTAAAGGTTTTTATGGTTGTATTTAATGCATGAGCGAATTCTAGTGATCCCATGTTAGGAGCTTCTTAGCCGGCTTGACATAGGAGTGAAGTAGGAGCTTGTATGGTTGGGGAAGTACGTACGCCACCCCACGATTGGTATTAAGGAATACACCCGTCATCCACGCGATTAATACACACTAATCAACCGGTAAAAGATAGTTAGGGAGTAAGGAAATCTAAGTAAACACATTTCTCTCCACATAAAGTTCCACCAACCTTTTCATTTTCAGTTATTTTATTTTATTTGCATTTGTAGTTATTTGGGTTAGTTGACTAGCAACTAATTCCGCCCACTCCTTCAAACCCGAGATTTTACTTGCTTTCACAAAAATATAAAAATACAAAAAGAATATTCCCTCACCCTTAGACCTATTAGTGTAGTTTTTCAATCCTAACGACACTATTCCCCTAGAGAACGATCAATCCCCCGGTACTTGCCACTTCACTATACTACATCGGTCAGGTACACTGCCTGGTGGGGATTGCAAGCCTCTTGAGATCCCTCGAGAGGTAAAACCTGTTGTAAGGTCGCAAAACCACGCATCAATAATTATTTTTATACTAATGAGGTGTCAAAAACCTAAGAATATTATACTTAATAATATAAATAGTTTTTCTCAAATAAAAATAAATGACAATATCAAAGTAGTAACTTAATATGTCATTAACCTCACACATACAACTAGTATTAGAATAAATGGAACACATTCCTTAAATTTTTATTTTCTTTTTAAAATGAGTGATTGTGAGGGTCAAGAAAGATTTTGAGTACATATCAATTCATTATTCAAATTATGATTGATATCATTATCGAATCTAATTGACAAGTTTTCGAGTGTGGACATGAAATTGGAGTCATTATTTGTATAGGTTCAAGATAACATCAAAATATGATGAAATATATTATTTTAAATCTACATACTCAATCACACTCGATTGTTATGAAAATAATGACGTCCTCTCAAGACAAAAATAATATACATCGGATCATAACTCACACTTGTGTTGAAGATGCCATATTGAGTCTTCTTGTCCAATGGTTGTGTTCCAAACATTAAACTAATATGTTTAAAAGATGCATAAAATACACAACTAAGTAGGATTGACAACTTGGATGTTTCATCCGAAATATACAAGTAATTTACATTGCAATGCAATTAGTAAATGTGTCATTTCCGAAAAACCAAACACGAGCAAACAAACAACATATGTAGACTTTGCTCATGAACGACTCAACACTCAAAGTCACATGTCTAGTAAAAATGTCACACATAATATGTTATTAACTATTATGTAAGTCATCAATATTTGAGAATATCACATATATTTCTCTTATCAAAAGATTGACAAAGGATAACTTATATCCCATGCATCTTATTTCTTTGTAACATGAATGGTTATGTTACAAGAGAATACATTGCATCCTGTTAACAAATATAGGATATTAGAGTTGAATAATAACCTAATACAACATGTGTCATTGCATAAACAAGTAAAATTGGTCATACACTAAAATACTTGTTTCACTAAGCATTCATAAGAGTGATAAGTTTTCTCTTAGAAAAGCATATTTGTTGAAATATACAATATGTCTCATTTCAAATTTAATACTCACAAGATCTATTGAGGTAAATAACCTTTACTAGATTCTTTTCTCAAGATATGCAAAGGAGCATTCTTGAAACACACACGATGTAGTGGATTCTACATTGTATCACATTAGAGTGTCTCTTGGTTCTAGGAAATCAAATCATGTTAAAATAACATGTAACAACTCAAAAAACAAAGATGTTGTCCAAAAGATCATAAAATACACCATCTCCATCAAATAACCTCTAAATCTCAAATACGAAATTAAAACATTTCGCTTGCCTTTGTTAGGAGTTGTGTAAGACATGTCATTTTCTTAACCGACTTTCAAAGTATGGTTAGTTGAGTCATATTAGGCCATGTATTAGCGAAATAAGCTGATATCATCTTTGCTATACTTCGATAGGCAAATATAGGAATTTAATTTTTTCTAACATGAGAATGACTACTGGAGAACCTATCGCACTAGAAATTCAATTTGACCTAACGGTTGAATTGCTTCCAGGAGAGAAGTTGGGTTCGTGGTATAACCCATAAAAATGGTCGTGTTTAGCCTGAATTGAGCACCACTAGTGATAGTCTCATACTCATTCTCTGACTTGAAAATTCTTCATTCCTACATTTGACTAGAGATATTTTACATCAGTGAACATTATCTCCCGTTAGGATTTCATTTTGAACAAGCAGTAATTAGGATCTTCCTTAGCAAACCTAGATTGCTTGCATCCCACATATGTGTTTCAAAATGATAACATGTTCTCATAAGATATGATTATATATCTTCATGATCTTAAATGCTAAATGATTATCATGTTTTGCATGATGTTTGCATTTATTCCTTATATGCATTTTACATGATTTGCTTGTAAATTTTGCACCTACACTATGTCCTCTTAACACATTAGGAATTAGGTATGCCTATCACTGTGAACCCTTAGAAGTCATAGAGTCATACACTAGTATCAAAACCTATAAGTTAGAGTAGTCACGAAGTTGTCCTAATTTCCTAGTCATCACTTCGCCTTCTTCCAAGTTATACACCCTTTTGTCATGGGAAGGTTAGATACAAACCTAGTAGAACTCGGAGTAGGATTGACAACTTAAATATTTTATCCGAAATATTCAAGTAAGTTTAACTTGCGATCGCAATTGTTAGATGTCATATCCGAAACATCATATTCAAGCCTTTTAACAACATATGTTAAAACGCTCATCCAAAAGCCAAAAGCTAACATCTACCCTCGGGTGACAAAGGACTCACGAGTTACTATATAAGTGATTAGTAGTTCCTTTCATCATCGTGTGAATATACACGTCTTAAGATCCCAAACCCTGCTTCGAATCAGCACCATAGGCCTAGCTTTACATCTTTGAAAACCCCGTGAAACACTCACGTGTGAAGCACATCAAAATCTGTAAATCAACCAAATCTCTCAAACGAGAATCTTCTAACCATCTTCGTCTAGGTCTAGGAATGATGGAACATATTCCATAAATCTTATGACTATTTAAATATTTCATTGGAAATATTAAAGTCATCCCTCGTACCCCTCTTATGACTACTTGAATATTTCACTGAAAATATTGTTGTCATCTCGTGCGTCTCGTCTCATGACTCTTTAAATATTTCACTGTAAATATTAAGTCATCCCTCACGTTCCTCGCATGATCACTTAAATATTTCATTGGAAATATTGAGATCATCTCTTCTATTTCGTCTCATGACTTTTAGATATTTCACTGGAAATATCAAGTCATTCCTTGTGTCTCATCTCATGACTTCTAAATATTTCACTGGAAATATTAAGTCATCTCTCACGTTCCTCGTATGATCACTTGAATATTTCACTGGAAATATTGAGATCATCTCTTCTATTTCGTGTCATTACTTTTAGATATTTCACTGAAAATATCAAGTCATTCCCTCTATCTCGTCCCATGACTGTTAGATATTTAACTGGAAATGTCAAGTCATATCATGTGTCTCGTCTCATGACTTTTGAAATATTTCACTGGAGATATTAAGTCATCCTTCACATCGCTCTAATGACTACCTATGTATTTCCTCGAAAATATAAAATTCATCTCTTCTCGTCCAGTACCGTTCAAAGAATTTATTAGGTATAAATTCTCTCCTCGTGTAGAAAAGTCTCACTAAATCAGCGAGATTTATTCGTAAAATCCTCTTAAACTCCAATGACAACTTAAATGTTTCATCCGAAATATTTAAAGTATATTTAATTTGCGAAATGCAATTAAATGTCATATCTCGTTCTCGATCAACGTTCATCGAATCCCGTTGGATTCATTCATAAAAGATTTTATTTGGTATAAATTCCTTTAAATCCAAGGTCCTGAAAAATGAAAACATATGTGAAATTTCTTTGTCAAAAATCTAATTCTGAGTCAAAACTGACCTCAGCAGGTCACGGCACCCTTAAATAGGGGACGGTACCACTAAATTTAATGGTACCATCGGACCGTTGTCTGCTGAGACAGATTATCTTGTCTTCAATTCTCACCATTTCAAAAACACTATCGAAACCCACTCGATGTAGTCTTGAACCAGAACCATCTCCTATCACAATAGATTATGTCTATCTTTTGATTCCTTAGCTTTTTCCCCTTTCACTTCCGCATGGTACTAAACACTACCAATGCTTCCGCATCCCACTCATCTTCCACACACTTCAAACGAAGAAGCACTAGGATACGTTGAAATAACCCTTTTTCATCAACATAGATAACCCCACTAGAACCTTATCACCAACCCCATAACCTTGAAGATTTTATCTTCTTAATCCTTAGGATATCTCCACGTGATCACATGCCTCATCATATGAATGTTCTATGAATATTCACAATGATTGAGAAGAGCTGCGTGACTTCAAAGGTGAAGTTTATTGTATGCTATCCACCACTTTTCATGACATTACTAAGCTCATCGCTTCTGTCAACGTTTGTTTTCCTCTTTATTTTTATTTTTTTTCACACATCTTGTCCTGATGGTCATAGATTAAGGGGGAGCGAAAACACACTCATATAGTCTTTCAACAAACACTCTCAAGAACACACAAATGTGATTCTTATTCCCTAGAAAACTTCCCTTTAGCTGCCCAGAACTAGGCTGCACAGGAAAATTCGTGACTTCCAGGTCACGGTACCGTTAAATTTAACAGTACCATGTGGTATTTAGTGGTACCGTGCCTATGTTTGACGAATTTTCACTGTTTCCTTTAGATCCCAGGATCCCTAAACTCAAACCTGCAAAATTTTTCAAACTCACATATACCCTAGGATTCCCTCAATACACCATATAACTCTACCACCAACTTTAGTTCGAATCCCACAACTTTTGCCTATATAAGGCATCACCACTGCAAGCTTATCTTGCATCTCATCTTCAAACCTTACATTAACATCATTCCTCATCACAGTCAACCCTTATAACTAAACTTCACTCTTGACAGTGATATTTAGTTCCAAAACCTTCAACCCTTATATCAATCCCACTCAAACCTTTTAGCTACACTTCACTATTGATAATGATAGTTAGTCTAAGAACCTTCAACCCATTAATCATCACACTCAAACCTTACAACTATTCCTCACTTTGGATAAGTGATAGTTAGTTCACCAACCTTCAATCCTCACAATCACACAAAACCCTTCATGCACCAAATTATCTCTAACACACACCTAGGATCATCTAAACTAGAAATCTAGAACTTCGTTACCTCAACCCCGTTAGAGATATCCACCCACAATCCTGTTAGGATCACATGCACATTTTTTTTCTTTTGAAATATATCATGCATCTCATTGTCAGTGCAAACGATATATTAATATAAACCATCCCAACACCAATCATCTTAGGTAGATGATTATGTTGTTCAAAAGGTTTGTTAGAACTTGTCTTCCCAATGACAACTTGGAAGAAGTCATTTTATGTGTCAGTCAACGAACGAATCTCGTTCTTGTTAGTGTGATTGATTGAACAATTACACCTTAGGTTGTCGGTCAGGTTGTGACACTCAAGTGTCTTTGAATTGCAATATGCATTCATCTTTTTGTGTCACTCAATTTTCTTGGGCTTTCTTTTTGGTCTTTTCCCTTTTGGCACACTTTTAGGTTGTGTCACTCACATAGTTTAACCCTTGCATGTCTTTCTATGTGTATTCTATCCCTATAATGTTGCTCCTATACTGTTATATATTTGTTGCACGAAGCTAACCCTTAATGTAGGAAAAGCCTTTGTATGAATTTGATCCATGGATCCGCTAGATACTAAGGTAAATAAACAAGAGGATTAAGTCACCATAGGGGAGCATTGAGCTAGGGGGAGCTCGGGAGTATTTGAATACATAGCATGGAGTCGTCTTCACATGTGGTGATAGAAGGCTTCACTGGGATGATGCAAGCTCGCCTTTCTGGGGAGAAAGGATAGTAGTGTAATAAGGGGGAGTAGGGAGTGAATTCAAGGGAGCGCTCGAGGCAACTACCTTTTTGATTCGACAAAAGGGGGAGAAGGGAGTGTAAACAGGTAACTTTTACATTTTACTATGTGTTACGGTTTACATATTTGTCATCATCAAAAAGGGGGAGATTGTTAATGCAAATATTACGATATTTAAACTAAACGGTCTCTTCGGTTTTAATAATGACAAACATGTAACTTGTAATACATAAAGTAAAATGTGCAAGTTACTTGTAAACAAAAATCATCAATGCATACTTACATCAACACTTCCCGACATCTCAAGTATGCTTCAACAAAGTCGTAGATTTTCATCCCGATGCAAATCACTCAAGGTATGGACAAACAAATCTACTACTTGACAAATGATCAAAGGATTATTTTTTTCTCTAAACTTCACATTTTTAGTGTGACAAAACATTTCTTTCAAAAATATATTTTACAAATTATTTTTGAATTAAAAAGAAATGTTTTATTTTGAAAAATAAGTTTAAAAATCCTAACAGTCAATTTTCCCCCCAAAACAGCTCCAAACATTCCCAAATAAACCTTCCCCACTAAAAATAAACGGAGGAGCGTCCACGATACCACTAAAGTACCGACGGCTCCACTAAATTTAGTGGAGCCGTCTGACAATTAGTGGAGCCGTGCCTCTGTAACAGCTAGTTTTCTCCTTGCCTATAAATAGTGGACCATTTTACACTTCCAACTTGATTTTTCCAGTCAGTTTTCTCTGGTCTAATCCCTCCTCACTTAGAACACTTTCTTTGATCATTTAGAGAGTCTTAGTTTGTTTAAGAGTGATCCTTTCATCCCACCAAGAGATCCTCTTCATTCCTCTTCAATAGCAAGAGAAGAACACAAAGTATCCAAGTAGATACAAAGTGTTGTCATTCCTCTTCAATAGCAAGAGAAGAACACAAAGTATCCAAGTAGATACAAAGTGTTGTCATTCCTCTTCAATAGCAAGAGAAGAACTCAAGGTATCCAAGAAGATACAAGAGTTGTAGTTGTAGTTAGGGAAGTTATAACATTTGTTACACACTTGTTGTATCCTAGTATACATCAAGATCATTTTTCTTTTGTGAGAGAGTGAGTGAAGATCATTGTGATCTTATAGAGATATTGATTATCTCTTAAAGCCATTGGGCATGTGTGATTGATCAAGAAGATCAAGGGTAGATAGGGTAGATCGAGTCAAGTGGGAGTAGATCATTGTGATCTTGTCGAGATCTTGGAGATCTCTTGAAGTCATTGGGCTTGTGTGTATTGATCAAGTGGATCAAGGGTAGATCGTGGTAGATTGGTGCTAGCTAAGATTAGCACTCGACATCTAGCTTAGTGTCGGAAATAGGATAAGCGACGTGTACGGTGTAGATCGTGGTAGATTGGTGCTAGCTAAGATTAGCACTCGACATCTAGCTTAGTGTCGGAAATAGGATAAGCGACGTGTACGGTTTTCTCCGCCTGAAGGGAGTTTATTGATTAGTGAAGTAACTCTCGAGTTGGGTACTCGGGGAGTGGAGTAGGGCGAAGAGGAGCTTCGTGACCGAACCACTATAAATCACCGTGTCCGGTTTGCGCCTTCTTACTTATCTCTTTACTTTCATTTTATTCTTTTTCGCTTTATATTTATATTTGCATTGCGTTTATGCTTGTGTGGCTAGTTGCTTATGTTATGTTGATTATGTATGTGTCATGGTTTGATTGTGCTAGTGTTGTAGTTTAATTTATTCATCCCTAGATGTTATATGATCATTGTTGACACTTTTCTTATTACGTCACATTTGATCGGGTGTTTGATACAAAGGGTTTTTAAGTTTTTTAATGGAAACGTATTCACCCCTCCTCTACGGTTTCCACATAAGTTTATCTTACATATTGTTAGATTGTCTCAAAATATTAGTTCTAATGAAATACCACAAGTTTGTGGTGCGTTCAGTTAGGAGAATCAAACTCTATTGGTATCATTTGATTAAAGATAACTATAACTTCTTTTCTTCCAAAAGTTATCAAGGTTATAAAATTGAGTATGGATTGTATATACTCAATAAGACTCCAACCTAGAAGATTAATAAGACACCATTTATTATGGAATGTAATGAATCACATTAAGTCCTAAAATGAAGTTATGAATTTGTTAAACTTCTGATGAAGCTAGATATTAACAAACTAATATCAGGAACTGTCAATGTGTATTTGTAATGTCCCAAAAGAGAATAATTTGGTGTTGCTTTACTTGCTAAGTATTTATAGATAGTCTATAAATTGCAAAAGGCAAGTGGGAGTTTTTATCTTGAAAAGATAAAATTACAAGATACATAATCTTCTAAAAATACACTAGTGAATGTCATGATGAGGTTAAATATGTTAATGTTAAATCTCAAGATGATGGAATTCTCATTAATAGATCCGCAAGGATATCTCAAATATTTGAATAATATGCTGAGAATTATGAGTTACAGGATTATGGTAAACCTGTTGATCATTAAGATGAATTGCAAATATTGAATTTGGCAAATTACTCATACTATGAATGTTAAGATGCAGTCCATAAAGATAATTAGTTTTTGGAAACTTAGTTTATCTTGAACTCTATAGTTAGACTATAGAATGAAGATGAGTTTCTTCAAAGGGAATTAAAATCCTAGATGTTTAAATCTTTGTGTAGAAATCATATGGACAATTTTGTAAACATATTTAATGTATGTCTTATGACAAGATTATTAATCACACTTAAGCAATTAACTGTGATTGAATATTGTTTCTAGGCACATTAAATGTATAAAGATTATGATTATCATCCTTAGTTTCATTAATATGAAATTGACAATGGAATATCAAAACTCTTTCTTGAGTAATTACTTGTGTGAGGACGATAAGTAATCAAAAGGAGTATTTGAATTCAAATAATCTTTGGAAGTGTACAAAGTTCAATAATTCATGAATGGATTAATGCATGCATCTAGGAGATATACTTATGTTAATTATTAAATCCAAGTTTTGATTTATAATTAAAATAAGATAATTCCTTAGTATTCCTGAAAGCTAGTGGGAGTATTATATTTATTTTCTTATTTCATATATGTTGTATAACATATAGGAAGTAACATTCCATATACGTTAAATGTTAAGACTTAGTTTGGAATGAAATTTCACTTGAAGATTTAGGAAATAAACATACAACCTTGGAATACATGTTTATTGTTATAAACACAAGCGGTAAAATAATTAATTCTAATAGAACATGATATATTATTAGAAAGTCTAAATGGATAAATATCTTTGAAAAGATATAACATGAGTGAAATCTAAGTTTGACACAAGGATTTTTCATGTACATCATGTTATTTGTTATACCATGCTTGGATGAAAGATGATTTGACAACATTGATAGCTAATTGAAAGTTATTAGATAACTAAGTGTAATGAATATGGTTGGATATAGAATTACATCCTCAGCCTGGAATTGCTCCTAGATTCTAAGTATGAACAATATGGCAAATTTTTGCGTAATTGTTATAGCCGACAAATCTTGAAAGATTGGAAGGCATCAAACATTACACAATAGATATTAAGTTTATAGATTTTTAAAGAGCATATTGTTGTTTATATACAATAATGCTGGTTTAAATTGAGATGACACTCAATACTAGTTATGGTAGGATTTCATCCTTGATTAATGGCTATATGAACTAGTCGTGCTCAACTAAGAGCATAGTTGCATTATACATTAAAGAATTAGAATATTTTAAACTATAAAAGGTTTAAAAGTTTAATTGTCATAAATTGGTGGTTGAGGATGTCACGCATTTTATGAAATATTATGTGGCAATATCAAGATAGTTGAATGCACACATACAAGAACTTCACTAATTGAATTCTTGAAATAAATATTCTCAAAATTCCGATAGATCAAAATTAGTTGATTTATGTCTTGTCAACAAGTATGATTGACATGACTTCAGGCATAATTCATTAACTAGAATTATCATGCATTGATCTATTTAGTATTTGGATAAGGGATGTTAAGCAATTATTATTTACAATGAATTAAAGTACTTGGTACGTTTGTTTTCATTAATAATATATTGTATCCTATATTTGCATGTTTAAATCCGTGAATAGCTTATGTTATTCTAAATAGTCCGTTGTCGATCAATGATATGGGAATATCATTGAATTAAGACAAATCTGAGTTTTGGTAGAATATACTTGAAAGTATATTGATGCTTTGACATACCAATTTCACATAATATTCAATGAATTGAATATAGGACTTATCCCAACCGCATGATTGTACTTTATGGATCTTGTCATCAAGTAAATCATGAATATTTATCCTTAGACTTGAGATACCAGAGAACTGTCATGGATGTAGTGCATTTCTGTGAAGCAATTTACCGCTATACGTAACTGGTAGCTATAAGGATTGTTTTCAGAAGTGTTGCAAAGTTCATGAGTTTTGCTTGTAGTCAAGAAAGAATTTGTTCCTTCAAATTCGTTTTGAAGTTTAATACTGTTGGGCCCCTCGTAGGGTTAACAAGATGTTTGCATGGCCATGCCGAAGATCTATCTAGAATATGTTCGGAAGATTTGGTAATCTTGCTCAATCACAAACAACGAGAAATAGAATAGTTAAATAAAGGAATGACTAAGATCCATATCCTTATTTAACATGGTATTAGAAACAAAAGGATAAGTATGATGATGAATCATCAAAAGGTTTTTCCAGGAGACCTTACTCGAGTTGTACTGGGGGCATTGGCGTGTTGCTAGACGCTAACCAATGTCATTACACTATTAAGATCTGTCCAAGTGGGAGCTGTTAGTTTATGGACATATTTTAATATGTGTATGACCGGATTCGAACTCGAGACTACGGGATTGCACACTTTATGTATGAGACTTGATGTTTAAATAATTAATATAAAATGTTATATTTAATTATTAAATTCACAATAAATGACTAAAGAGCGTTAAGTAATTAACGGAATTGACTAATGGTCGGTAAATGTCAACAGATACGAAGAAAAGGAAACAAGCCAAGAGAAGGTTCTAGAAACCCTCCCTTGGGCTTGTTTGTGGCCGAACAATGGGATCCCATATAGGAAATCATTGTAAACTTGATATCTACCATAAGGGTATAAATACATCTCCATGTATTCATCTTTTGGTACACTTGATTTCAATAGAAGGCCAAACTTCTTCTTTTCTCCTCTCTTGTTCCTAGGTCGACGAGTGAAGCCCTACAAAAGGGATTTACGAGTAACCTTGAACATAACAAAGTATTTGGTTAATCTATTGTGATCAAGAACTAGCATTCACATCGAATTGCTAATAGTACGTGTGTACAAGAACGTGGTGCAAACACATTATTGTTTGCTACTAGAAGGTGTTCGACTTTGTGTTAGTTGACTTTTACAAAACCCTTTATTAAGGTTTTACTTGTTCTTCTTTATTGACTCCTTGTTTCGCTACGAATCACAAAGGTACGCATTTTCTTTTATTTTTCGGTTAACTAATTACATGTTATATGATCCTTACGCTTCCGCATGCTCTCCTAGATTTGAAGTAACACAAGATATAACACACGTAATAGATAAGATAATGAGAGAAAGAGATGAAGAGAAGGTCGATATTATTTCATACGAATAACTAGCAAAGTTTCGGTACAATAGTGAAATAAACCAACTGTGGAGGGAAAGGTCATTTGGCCAGTGCATGCCCAAAACCGAGGACAAGAGGCAGTGCATACCACAAGGAAGCATTACTTCTTGCTCTTAAGGATGAAGCCGGGGGCACTCTTACTAAAAAGGAGCACAACTTCATGGCTAATGCTTACTCTGATGATATGGAAGATCTGGAAGCCAATGCAGCCGTGATGTTGATGGCCAATATGCAAGAGATGAACATGAGTAAAACAGGCCCAGTTTATGACACTGATGGCTTGTCTCAGGTACCTGATTCAACATGTCTCATTCAAGAAATAGTATCCCCATCTGCATCTGCATCAGCCGAAGACCACTTTGTTCAAGATGCCTCATTATTATCTTCTCAAGAAGATAATCAAATTAACATAGTTGTTACATTTGATGAAGATCAAATTAACCCGGTTGTTACATTTGATGATCCTCTTGATAATGATAATAATGATCAACTTGAACAAGATGATCTTTTGCTTGGTCCAGATCCAAAACTCATGACCTTTCTCTTGACTACTCAAACCCAGTTGGACTCATAAAAATCCCAAATTGATAAATGCAATGAGATAAATAGAAATTTAAAAGCAAAAGTTGCATTGTTGACTAAGGATCTTGAGTGCTATAAACTTCAACTTTCAAACTATGAAACAAAAGAAAAACGAGAAAAAAGTTTTGAAGTTGCATTCCAACAATCTTATGTGAAAGAACAAGAGTTAGAACATCAGATACGTGAATTAACTATTTCCAAAAATGATTTGATTTCTCAAATGGAACAAGAAAGATTAGATTTTAAACAACAAGTTGATCACTTACACTCTGAACTTTCTAAAACCAAAACAGAGTGATTCCTATCTTGAGGAAATCGTTGAGTTGGAATGTAAACTAAAAGAGTTTCAAAAAGTTGTGTATAAAACTGGTGAGTCAGTAACAACAATTCAGAAATTTACTCTAAAGCAAAATCCCCAAGGATATGGCTTTGCTATTGGGGATGACAAACCACGTTTTTTACATAAAGCACTCAAGGAAAATCCGAAGTTATATAGTGCAGAACATCTTTTTGATGACTCTATTATGCGTGTTGTTGTTCATAATTGTGAAGAAGAAATGGAACAGGAAGAAGAGAGTCGATCTAAAATGAGCAATGTCAAGTTTAATAAACCGTTTGATTATTCAAGAGTACCTCATATTACCGACACTTTCATTCCTCAACAAGATAAAACAGAACAGTCATGGTGTTTAATGCAAATGAATGAATCTTCTGAGGTTAGTCCTGTGAACACAGTAGCACAAGTCAATGGTCCTTTACCAAATTCAGGTGTAATTGCACCATTGCCAAAACAATGTCTTGTCCTTAGATATTTTAATACGTTTATGGAAGACATAAAATTTTTGTAAGAAGCAATTGAACGTAATTCAGAGATAAAAGTCTCTACTTTTCTTTCTCCCTATGAAAAAGAAAAGAGAGAAATTTTTCAAAAATAATTTTTACCACACGTTCAACACCTGCGTCTTTGTGCTACACATTTTGAACAGGAACTTCAATCAGAAGTAGCATCCATGATGAACATTTTTGATTCAACTGAAAAAGCGATCTCAAACCAAAAACGTAAAAACAAAGTTTTGAAAAAAGAAGCAGATCGACTCTTGGAAAATGTTCTATGTTCTGATGTTATATCTGTGTTCATGAATTCCATTTATGTGTCTTGTAATGCAATGCTTGTTGATGCTCATTCTGTTGATACTCAAAAATTGAGACTTGAAATTGAAAATTTGAAAAGAGAAAATGAGAGAATTAGCAAAATCAATGATGATGTGCAAAATAAATTGTCAAAAGAAAATTTTCAACTCAATCAAAAGTTGCAATGGTGTCAGACTCAGAGTCTTGACTTTGAGTTAAAATTACAAAGTAAAAAAGAATCAATGTCCTTTCAAAACAGTCATGCTTCCAAAATTCAGAATATTGGAAAAGAAAATGCTGTTTTAAAACGTCAAATTGTTGAATATGAAAGGGACATTGATGAAGTTTGCCAAAATAGGAATGACACTGTTCGCTTAAATCGAGAATTGGATTCTAAAATTCAACAACAAAAACACATCATCATTGAATTGAAAGAGAAAATTAAATTACTAGAAAAAGGGAAATTGGAAAATGTTCTACATATGCAGGTACTAAAAGCTTCAATATTGTAAAGTGGTGCGTATGTTGGACTATAAATACCCCTCCATACTTCCATGGAGGGGTGAGACTTGTGTTTGTTTCATCACTTTCATTATCATTAATAAAATACACTAGTTCTTCCAAAAAATAAAAATAAATAATAAATAATAATAAATAAAAAAAAAATTGTTGGATCTTATTTTGGATGATATTGTGATTCGGGAGGTCGGGTATGATGGAAATATATGATTTCCATGGTTAGAGAGAGAGTAGAGAGAGATAGGAAAACCTGTTGTTTTATTAATGAAAGTGAAAGTGAAAAATAACACACAAAGTCTCACCCCTCCATGGAAGTATGGAGGGGTATATATAGTCACTCATACACATAAGTTTACAATAATTATGTTTCTAGTCTATGTGTTTGAGGCTTACATAGTAACTAATGTAATCCCGTAAATGTCGTTCCATTTACGTGTTAGGAGCATTCCCAACAATCTTCCCCCAATGGGACGATATAAGGGATTACTTACACCATTTCCTACAAGTACAAAATTAAGTAAAATAAAGTCTTCATAAGCTCTTCAAATGCTGAGGATGAATGCAGTTTACGCTCTTTGTCTTCATCTTGTACCTCGGCTTGAGAACTCTTCTTCACTTGTAGTCAAATGATTTAATATGCATGAACTGGATTAACTTCCCCCAATTCATGCTGCATGTCTTTAGCGGCTTCTTCGTACACTTCTTTTATGCGAAGTTTCTGAATCAGCTTCCCCCCAAAATGACAACCGTCTTCAGCAGATTCGTAACTTTGATGTAGTTAACATGTCTTCTAACTTTTGAAGTTTTAAGTACGCAGCGTAATTTGTAGATAACATCGTAAACCACACCAAGCAAATCTGACTAGTCACTCAATAACGATTATACTCAATGTGAAAACTCCATTTTGGGGGTAACATGCAAGAAATCAGCAAGATCTTCTCACATATGCAGATGCTTCACATCAAACAAACTACGAAAAACAAAATAATACTTCTTCCCCCTGATTGTTGCGGTCTATCGGAATAATAATCACCTGTGTACATGCGAATACTCGATAATATGACCATGTGTGAGGCATCATAATGCGGTTAAAACATCACATGTAGGTATGTAACACCCCCATTTTCGATATACGCAGCGGAATATAAGTTGGGGTATTACTTCAGGTATCACAGTCATGAAAATAGAAAACGACTCGAAAAGAGACGTTTTAGATAAAATTGTTATCATTCAATTATTTAAATCAGAGTTACATAATAGAGGTCCCAGCGGAAAGTTTTGAATTACGTTATAAAAGATACATTATTTGTTGAATGATAACAAATTGGACACTCTTTTTATATGAAGAAAGTCCATTACTACTTCGTGCCAAGTCGTGCTTTTAGTTACCTGAGATAAAACATGTTAAAAAGTCAACACAAAGGTTGAGTGAATACATAGTGTTTAAAGTAGTAATCAGTTGAACACAAGCTAAGTAGAAAGTAAATCGGTAATATTGCAGTTCAGTATATTGCCCTAAGTCTCATGACACGCAAAACGTTAATAGGTAGATCATCATAGTTATAAGTTAATGATGTAAATTACTACATAATTAAATGTAGTAATTATGCCCTCGAGTAGGAGATTGCCAGTCTCTTTATTGATCTCAAATAAAGTGCATTTGGTCACGTTACTGTAACACAAATGGGACGTCAATCCCAATAGATCTATTCACTATATTCGCGCTCACCCGAAAGTGATTAATGGTCCATGATGTAGGGTCTTTAAGAGGCAACAGGTAACTTAGGCAATATCAATCAGGAAAGCATACAAAAAAATACTTGTGTTCAGTTTTGTAGCATGTATCTCCCCACAAGTTTGGAAAACGTATAAAAAGTGGGACTATGAACTCACCTTAGCAGTCTGGATGGAAAACAAATTAAATACAGTTGATAAACGTCTCCGGCACGCGACCTGGGTTGGTATGTCAAGTTTCAGTAATCGTATTCAAACATATATGAGTTTTAGTATTCGTTTCGTAACATTTTGTTTTGTTGACAGTTAAATATTTAAATGAGACAACATGAAGTCTCTTCAAAAGTTGGATAAGATTCTATCTTATTTCATATTTTTATGTTTCCGTTGGTTTGTTATAAATATATCTCGTTTACTAGTTTTTATTATAAATTGATTCGAAATATATTTCTAATAATAATTATAAGATGTTACACTTTTTACCCTTATAGTTTCATATATTGACAGTTTATACCCTGAACTTTCATAAAATGATAATTTTTACCCCTCAACTTTCATAAAATGACAATTTTTACCCCTCAACTTTGGTGAAATGACAGTTTTTACCCTTGTAGTTTCAAAAATGACAATTTATACCCACAACTATAAGTCGTTGGCAAAAATAGTCCTTGTATTAATAACTTTGAAATATTTACACTTTTGGCCCAATAAAACTCCAACTTTCGAATTTGACAGGTTTTACCCCTAAACTTTAGATCGAATTCAAATTAAGTCCTAGTTATAAAATTAGTTAGAGTTTTGGCAAATTTGGCCCTCAAAGCATTTTTGTCATATCATTCGAAGTCCTTATTTCATTTTTACGTGTTTTAAGCTTAGAAAAAAGACACGACTTGCTACGACTCTTTTATACATGTTATGCTAAGTTTGTAAACATCTTATTTACAACTTTTTAGCATATGATTCGAGCTTATAAGCTCGAATTATTTAAAAAGGGTGCGTTTGCATCAGTTTGCGATGGGCAGAAAAGGGACGCGAATAAAGGCGAGGCAAGGCTATGTTTTTACGACGTTCTTGATCCTACTATTAGCTAGCTGGGTGGTCTTTAAGTTGGCAAGTTTTTAGAATTTTGGTTGTCGTTTGAATGTCGAAATAATTGTTCAAAGTTGGGGGTTTGGGGACTATTTCAGTAAGAAAAAGAAAAGGAAAACGAGTTGGTTTTTGATGTTTTTGTTTACGTCATTATTTTTAGTGCATGTTAACATGATTATAAACATATTTAATCTATCTCCTAAGTGTTTTAGAGTTTCTTGATTAGTAATGTGTAAAAATAAATAATTTGGGTGCGTTTGGTTTGCTCGACAAAAGAAAGAAAAGAAAGAAAATATGATTTTTGGACCTAGCTTTCAATTACCACTTATTTAGTATCATTATTAAGGGTGTTTAAAGTGTACTAAAGTAATGAAAAAGGGTTAGATATACTTGTTTTTATTTTGATTAAGAAGGATTTTTGGCGAAATGGCTTGAAATTGAAGTGCTATTCCTTCTCCTCCTTCGTAGGCTTCTCAAAACTTATTCTTAACTTATAGTTGGGCTGTAGGATCAATGGGATAAGTGAGAGTGGGCTGTTTGGTGTGGTTCGAATGATGGTGAGGAAAAAGAAAGAAAACATGGGTCGATATTTATAAAGAAGGAAGGGTTATAGGGTTTCTAGTCATCTTATTGTGTGTGAGAGGGACATGGTGAGGTAGCTAGTTAGATGGGATGCCAAATGTTAGGAGGGGGAGAGGTGGTATGATGTGGTTCGAACCCTAGCCTTATGATTTACCTACTTAATTTGACTAGGGTGAAAATCATTGGGACATGATTATGTGGAAGTTTTTAGGTCATAGAAGTGAACTTATGGTGTATGTGTTGCTTAGTAGTTAGTGAGAAAATGATGTAGTTTGATAATAGTTAGGATCGAACTAGGAGAATAGCATATGGATTGAATGGCTTTGTTGATTAGTACATAGGCTATGAAATGTTGTACCTAGGGTTTAAGTGTAGTAATTAGGTTAGTTTAGGGTTAGGTTTAAGTATTTGTTGAATAGAATAAAATCTAGGGCTTGTAAGTTTATTATATATGTCGAATTGGTGAGAAAACAAGAGGAAATGGTTTTGTGCTTTAAAGGGTGGTACTATAGGCTTGGTAGGGTTGTACTAGGGTTTAAGTAATGTAGGAATTATATTTTTAATGTTTGGTTAAGTTATATTAATATATGTTAATTTTAATTAGGTTTAAAAGTATATAAATGTAATTTTAGGCTTTTGTGCATTGAACACTTGTACACTAGGTTTAGAGACTTGTATTTATATTTAGTAAGTTTAAGAAATCTATTTTTAAGGTTGGTGTATAAAATATTTGTATAGTGTGCTTTAAAATGAATACATTTAGGTTTATAATAAGATTTATATTAATATTATGTTTTTATGCTTTATTGACTTGTACATTATCTTGAAAGACTTGTATATTTATGTTTTATAAAAATCATATACATATTAATTAGGGTTTCTGATTTTATTACATAAAATCATGATTTAATGAAATTAGGGTTTGTATCGCGAGTTAAAGTGATTTTAGGGTTTCTGTGCTTTAGAAGCTTGTACCTTACTTTGAATGAGTTGTACTTTAGTATTTTAGGGTTTAGTTATTCATAATTGTTTTTATAATAATTTAGGGTTTCATAAAAACTCTAATATATATATCTAACTATATATTTGTCTAACATTACAGCGACACGTAAGCGTAGAAATGCCACCTCAATGATGACTCAATGATGACTCAATGATGACATGGCAATTTAATGATGACATGGCACACACTAAGCATGCACTAAAATTCGGAATTATAAAAATTTGCCATTAGTGAGAATCGAACCCATGATCTTTGCTTAATGAAACAAGCATGCCTACCACTAGATCACTTAATGATTTGTGTTCAAATCTTTCAAAACAATAACTACATGCTTATAAATCACCGAAAATACATGCATTAATTCGTTTTAAGCATGTCATTTATAGGAAAGATTGATTTGAATATTTCAAACCGAATTACATTTATTCATCAAACCTACAATCAAGGGATATAGGTTGCAACTATCAATTATATGTTACAAACACTTCAATGGTTTCCTAGAATCAAGGGATTACTATGAGATAATGAGGGAAACAATTAAGGTATTGTTATTCAAAATTTCAATTTTTTCAAAATTTATTTCAATTTCATTTTGAATGGAAAACCCTAAACCTTCGCTATATATTAGATCTAATTTTGTTTTTCATCTTTCACGAATCATTTTCATATCCTCTGTATCAAAGTTACTAATCATGAGCAAGAATTCTCATACCAGGTTTGCAAATAAGGGCAAGTCTCCAAGCAGTAGTTCCTTCAAATCTCCTGGTATTCATTTAGTTATCAAAACGATTTCAATAATTTTTTCATTTATGTATTCAAATGTATACGATCGTGGTATTAATTTAGTTATCCAGACGATTTAAATATTTTTTTCATTTATGTATTCAAATGTTTAATGTATATAGTTACTGTATACTCAAATGTATGAAACCATTTCAGTTTTACATTGTCTAATACAATTTTTAATGGTTACATGAACGTTTTTCATCGTTACAGTTAATGTAGCTGATTTGAAAATCACTAAACTTGAAGATGTGGACCCCATGATCGATGACATTGCTGTGAAAGCGCGCTGCATATCGCTATGGCATTCCCACAGAAAAGGCGATGAAAAAAACCCGTATAGCCTTGATTGTGTTTTACAAGATGAAGAGGTAGTGTATATTTTTTTTTGATTTGTTTAATTAATTAAGTTCATTATAAATGTATGTTATATTAAAATGATTCAAGTTTTTTTTTAATAACAGGGTACCAGGATCGAGGTTTATATCAAAAGGGAATTCAAGTATGCTTTCGAGCCACTCTTAGTTGAGGGCCAGTGCTACGTTATATCTAATTTTGCGGTTGCAGAAAATGGTGGCACGTTACCATTGTTGCCTCACAAATGGAAGATCGTATTTTATCGACACACAATTTTGACACGGATTGACCCGTTCAATGAAGACCTCCATGGTTTCCAGTTTGAACCATTCAATTCACTTCTTGATGTGAGCAACAGATATGAAACTTCTGATTATGTTGGTATGTATGATTATTAATATTTTGTTTACTTTTCATTAACATTGAATACATTTGCAGCAATTGTGGAAGCCTTGAATGATAATTCTTACTCATGATTAGTAAATTTGATACAAATGATACGAATATGTTTTGTGATATTTGAAAAATAATGATAGACCAAATGTACAAAATGATGTAAAAAATTCAATTACTATATATGACTCAGTAAAGGCATTGGCATTACTTGTATAAAATATGTTGTAAATCTCAATGACAGATGTGGTTGGTACCGTTGTTGCCATTGGTGATATTGTCGCTGTCAATTCGAAATGGGGCAAAAAGACTCGCAGGGATGTTTTGCCTGAAGATGCTCAGTAAGTCCTCATTTTTTCACAATCATATTTCATATAATCATAAAATATCCATATACATTTACTGAATTTCATCTTATGTGTCTGTAGGTCTTTCAGAATCAAACTCACTTTTTGGGACAATTGGGCAAGCATGTGGAACGACTATTCACAAAAGCGTGATACATTAGGATGTCTCATTGTCATAGTACAACTTGGTAAAGTCAAATACTGGGATGGTAAGTATAGTTATTGACGCATTCTGTAAATCATCATGTGTATCATCATCATATTTTTCTAACCTATTTTGAAATTATAATATCCTATTATGTTTAACCGTATAGATACTCCTGCTGTTCATAATGCTCTTTTCGGCACGAAGGTATTCATGGACTCTTCTATGCTAGAAATTGTCAACTTCAGGAAAAGGTAATGTTGTACACAAAATCATGTTATTAACACGAGGATTTTCATTAACTTAATAATATCCTGATAAATAGTACACATCTATATCTGCTTCAGTTTACAGGAACGTGAGGATTTCAATGAAACGGACTTTAAGATCGAGTTATACACTCCACCCAAAAAGATTGAAAGCCCATCGGAGTTCATGTCTGGCTGCGTTAAGCAAATGGTTGGAACGATCCGTGATACACATCCTGTACGTGTTTATTTAACTCTTCTTTGTACATCATAAATGTTATTGACATATTTGCCATCACCATTGCCTTGAATTAAATCAACGACTACCCCAAAATAAAGTTACACTAACAATGGTCATATGTTTTTTTAAAAGGATTCACAATGTGTGGTTTATGCTACCATACATAAAATTATGCAAGATGAAGGTTGGGCCTACACGGCATGTAAAATATGCAACAAGCGCGTTGAAATCATACCTGCTAAGGCTTATGGCCCATCAAGAAACCGCAAACCAACATTCCATTGTGAGAGTCATGGGACGGTTAATGCGGCACCAATGTATGATTTGTGTACATTCATTAGGACTAATTGATATAACTATAATGTCTGTTCTAAAATTACTTATGTTGCTATTTTTTTATACTTGACCAGGTTCAAGTTAATTCTTCGTTTCGCTGACGAAACAGGGTCTGCATCCGCTGTCTTTTTTAACTCAACTGTGTTCAAATTGTGCGGGAAGACTGCTTGGGAGATAATGGAAAAAAAAGGAATGAATCCGGATGAGTATTTCCCGGACGACTTGGATGTGATTGTTGGGAAAAAGGCGCTGTTAAAGATATACTATTCTGAATATAACCATAGTAGGAACAGTCACAAGTATAGGTGTGATGCTGTGTGTCAAGATTCCGATGTTATATCGTACTTCCAGGATGGCTTTCTAGAATCCGACGTACGTAAACATACAATTATAATATTTAATTTATTTGCATAATCTTATGTATAAGTAACAAATATCATACTTGTGCGTCATTGCAGGATCAATCTGACCAGTTTAAGACACCAATTATGCTTCTTAAACCACCAAGGCCTCCGAAATCAACATACCAGGGTGTGACAAAGACATTGGATCTCGATACTCCACCCACGAAAAATAACGAAACATCAAGCAGTGTTGATGGCAATACGAAGGAGTCTCCTGGCAGTTCTGATGGTTCCAATGAGAAAAAACATGAGCGTGTTCAATACATTGACCTTGAAGATTATCCCAGTGACTTGGAGGATGCAGAGCCTAATCCACTAAAAAAACCAATGGTTCAAGTGAAGATCGAGAAGGATCCTTGAGCAAACTATAACGTGCCATGAGGAATGTTTATACTACGTTTCTCTACATTGAATAAATTTTGCTATGTCATGAACAATTTCTATTTTCGTTTACATTTGGTTTGGTTTTTTCATAAAGGTTCATTACCTTAGACAATTTTATGTTTTTTGTTATTTATATGGTTTGTTTGTTTCACCACATGTTTATGTTCTGTTTTGAACAAGGTTTTAAGTTTCATTCATCCTTTGATACATTTACAAGTACAAAATTGCAAAACCATTCCTTAAACTAAAATGCCTTAACCACTTCACACAAGGAGTTCCCCTTTTCGATACGGATAATTGAAGGCATACTAATCTAATGTTGATACACTAAAAGTATAAAACTATTCTCTAGACCAAAGTGTTCCATGTAATTGAATATTAATCCTGAAACATGAATATATTCAAACAAACATTCATTTGCATAAGCAAGCATTAAGTTACATAACATAACATATATAAGTTATAAGCATCTAATCACAACCTCTTTCGTTCAACTAAGAACCAACATTTCACCAATTGCAACCATATAGCTAACAGATAAACATCTTAACAAAAGACACTAACCCAACAAGATTTTGAACACCCTAATCATGAAGATCCATCACAAAGATGTGATGATCCTTCTCTGCCCGCCCTTCTCTAGCAATTTCAAGCACAGCAACCAACCCAGCTAGCATCCTAGCCTCTCTATCAGCTGTCTCATTCATCGCCTCCACCACATCTTTAGCTACTTCATTATTTGGGCTCAAAGTATTGGTTTCAGCGGTCAACACTTCACGGTTTTCAGCAGTGGCTCGAAGCTCATCACATATCTCCCCAAGAAGCTGAATACGCACCTCAAGCTCAGCTCTCTCCTGTCCAAACAAAGACCTAAAACAATCTTGAAGACGATCGGATCCACAAGCCTCCTTCATTTTTTCGATATGTGGAAGAGTCCCCATGACCTTATTCTGATCCAAGTTAGGTGATAGAATATTTTTAGGTTAGAATAAAAGATAGGAAAATGTTATAATGTGTTTAGTAATTATATACTTGGATGAAAACATATTGGGAAACGATTTTCTAATAGTAGAACCGCCTTCATATCCTCCATTCAATAAAGTCACTCAAATACTACTAAAGATCTTGATTGTGGTAAACTAGACTGGAACAGTGCTTCTATCAGTTCCATTTCCCATGCAATAAAGGCAATAGAGTGCAAACACATATAAATACTAGATACACTTTTATTCACATAAATACCTTAAGAAATAAATACAATAAAACATAAAAAAAAAAAAAAAATAATAATAATAAAAAAAAATAAAAAAAAAATAAAAAAAATTAGTATAATCACATTTTGAGAAAAATAATATCACATTCTTATATACAAATTAACTTTTAAATTAACACTACAACATCTTATAAAATAAAGAAACAGTAAAGAAAACAACACCACAAATCATTAAATTTCTATTTTATATTATAAACACAAAATGTGTTTAATCCCGCGATAGAACACGCTAATATTTTTTATTGTAAACCCATAAAGAGAGATTGTTAAAGGTTTAAAAGGGTTGATGTCTTTGGTGCGAGTGTGTCCCACGCTTTGCTTCCCTTCATTGGTTTATATATATATATATATATATATATATATATATATATATATATATATATATATATATATATATATATATATATATATATTTTAAACTTTACTATGGAGGTTTGTTTATAACGTCATAAACAAATACTTTTTGTACAAATCAATATTGGAACAAATAACAATTATTTAAGAGAAAAAGGACTCAAGGAAAGTAGTGAATAAACAATATACTTAACTAAGTGCAATTTGAAATAAGCTACCAAGCTCATACAAGGTGGACTGCAAATTGACTTTGTAGCCTAAGAAATAATAAAAACAATGTAAATAAACAATTCAAAACAGAGTAAGGTAAACCAATAAGGAAATTAGCATCAAATACGATTAAGTAGATAAGGTGGCATTTGCAGCCCAAAGCAGTCTAATTAGGTACTTCTGAGCTCAATAATGAGCTCAGAAGCAGTAAGCAAATCTACATACAATCCAAAATACATGACAACCATTCAGGAAATAACCACTAGAACAACTGGAAAGATTAAACGATGTCTTGCCATAACAGCTTACTACACGGACAACCATACAGAGTTTTATGCATCAGCAAGTATGTCTTAACACATATGAAACCTTGGGATGAGAACAGGGGTACGTGAAGGCAAAGAAACACTGACGTCTGCAACAGTGTCAACAAGCTTGAACCTAACCATTTTGTTTGGTTGCCATTGACATAACTCAACAATTTCGTTCCACCTGCATTTGATCGTCACGTGATTCTTGCTATTTGGCCTGTCACTATGAGGTTCCACATCCACATCCACGTAGAACTCTTCTTCATTGTACCTCAGGAGTGCGTTGTGGTACTGCCACATCTCATGTGCCTTCACAAACTCATGAGGTATGTTCTGCATTTTTATTAAGTTTGTTATAACCAAGGTGATAATGGAATATAGTTAACATAGGAAATATGTATCTGAATGTTTAAACCCAAATACACTAACATGTCATCTCACAGAAAGTTGGAACAGAGAACACAATATGTAAACATTTACCCAAAATTTTACTGAATAATATTTCCAAAATAACAAACCAAAATTGTGAACAATAACATTATGTCAATTAAATGCAAGAGGAAATAGTTAAAAAACGAAGACTTATATGGCAAAAACATGTTGTGTTTAGCATCGACGAAGTTCACAATGACTGAATTGAAAATATAAATTGCCTACTTACCAGACGGCCTCTGTCTGTCACATATGCCACAATTGGAGCGTAAAAACAATTGTCCTCATTCTCATGCTCCATGTGCCCATCCCAATCGCACATGTGTTGCATTCTCTTATCTACATTCAAAGTAAGCAAACACAAAACAATTAACTGCAACTTGAGTTTGTAAAAGGTGAAATGGAAATAAGCTAACAGAGTATGCAAGTATTAACTCCCGTAATAAGATAATACAAGTATTAACTCCCATAAGCAACCATAAATTTAAAAGTATGATATGTAATGCTTTTTAAACTCCCTTATTAACTACATGTATTGTGCATAAAATTTCATTGACCTACCTTCATCTATACTGCTTCTCACAAATGGCTTTCTTGAGCTCATTACCATTCGTTCTACCCTTTCCTGACGCATCTCCAAACCATTGCTACCAAACGGCATGAGCGAAACAGAATTGTTTAACAGATTTGTCAAAACCAATCTTGTGCCAACAGTAAGGTTTTCAATGTGAACCAATATATGCCATCCATTACCTCCAAACACATGCACATGCCTACCTTCTTCCACAATCTGAATCTCACGATGTGTCACAGTTGCTACCAGCACGCCGCTCACATAAACCCGAAATTCAGGATTATTTTCCTTGGTAAAGAAACCACAAGGAATGGGCTGCATAACAGTTTTGTTTGAAGAAAAAAAAGTTGACATGTAAGTATTGGTTTTCATTAAATTTATAACAAATTTATATAATACAATGATGTAAATTAGTGAATTTACCGGAGATTGTTCAAGGTCATCCAAAGTAAGCAAGCATCGACGCTGCCTGTAACCTACGACATTCAGGTTGTATCCACTCATCTCATACCCGTCATTCTTATATGCCGTCACGTAGTACGTATCTTCTTCTTGACGTATGAAATGAAATGTGGCCACCTCGATATATTTGCTGTCATCTAAAAATGCCCGCCACTCACTTTCATACAGCTTTAAACAATTACCCCCAGCCATTTTCACATAAACCTTGTGCTTGGTTCCTCTATTGTGTATTAAGTAAACAAATCCGTTTTTAGGGTACATTCTTTCCGTAAACAGAGATGGAAGAAGCTGAAATTAATAAACGTTGTCCGTGTATTAATTTTAACAATCTTAAATAAATGGTTAATGTATATAGTTTTTTCAAATAGAAAATACCTGTAGTGTTCTAATGTTTCGGTGGTTTGCTTCCACTAGAAATTGAAAGTTCATTCTGTTTAACAAAATCAGAAACGTGTCATTTGTGAATAAGTTTTTCACATGTATACTTATATTTTGACATTCCTGTAGAACATCAACACATATTATGTTTAAAGTGTCAACCCAATAATTACAGGAACGCTATTAGCATGGATGAAAAGAGTCAATCAAATTCTAAAAAACGTACGGGATTAGTTTCTATAATCTACCTAACACCGTTAGTTAAACAATACAGAAAAGAGTGAGTTTATTAGTTAGTTAAACACGCTTCCAACTCCTTAATTAACATGTTAGTTCTATTTGTCATCAATTATTTTTTTCATGTAACTGAATTTTGTTTCAGGATCGAGAACAGAAACACCAATGTCAACGCAAAAGCATACTAATACTTATGGTAGTGGCTCATCAAGTGGACTGTCAACGGTGACATCTAGACCAAAGGCACGTCAACGAATATGTAACATTTCAACACGTATGACACATCTTCACGATTACATATTGTTGCTTTTCCTATTGTATACAACAACTATAGATGACATTATTTAATATAGGATTAACATATTTTTTTTAATAATATTTTCAGCTGTCAATTTTATGAATATTGAAACTCAACGTACCCCTAACCTTACAAAAACATTAACAACCCCATCTCAACACCATATTAATCTTCGGTCCAGGACACCTAAGTCGGTGAATATTCAAACCCCACGGACCTCTCACGTTACAAACACATTATCAACGCCATCTCAACACCATATTAATCTTCACTCTAGGACACCTAAGTCGGTGAATATTCAAACTCCACGGACACCCAGCGTTACAAACACACTAACAACGCCATCACAACACCATATGAATCTTCGTTCCAGGACACCTAAGTCTACAGTAGTTGATGCTTCCACGACAAGAAACTCAGCTGTCCCAAATATAAGAAAAGGTATCTCTGTCAAATAAGATATATCAAATATTTTTCACTATCCTTTTTTGTAATTGAATTATGTTTTAAAATTTCATTAATGTTATTTAAATTCAGGTAATATGAGTAACCAAAGAACACATTTTGTCACTCCCAGTCCTGTGAACTTTACTTTAGGTAAGTTATAATTATCATCTTAAGTTTTTTTTGTCTATCAACAAAATTGATTTAATATACTTATTCTATTATTAACAGGAGCAAGCTCATCTAATACAAACCAGCGATCAAATGGACAGTGTTCTACGATGGCTGCTGATAGGCGATCATTAAAAGGTAAAATGGGCGTTCGTAAAAGTTCACGTCGCATTAATTTCGCAGAATATGATATGGAAGATGATTCCGCATCAGAATCACGTCGATTGCATGGTATATGTGCTGGTACGCATAATATTTACATCACCACATATATAAATTATTGTTACAAATATTTACAAAGTATATGCAATTTGTAATATGTTGATATAAATAATGCCTAAACACGTTATTAATATTTTTCGATATCTCTACGTTTTGATAATCACAAAATGTAAAATCATTAATCGGAAAATTATGACGTAAACAAGTATTTAGTTGTAAATATCTATTTCTACAACTCAAATCACTTAAGGTATGAATGAACTAATGCTTAATGCATTATATGATCAAAGGAACATTTTCTTAAAAACTAGATTTTTTATAAAACATCAAAAACATTTTATATATTTTTGAAAAACATTTTTGGCATTAAATAAAAATGTTTAATCTTTTATAAAAATATGAATTCAAATTTTTAACCAAAATCAGTTAAAATGTTCCAGAAAAACCTTCCCCACAAAAGGACAAAATTGGCCAATGGACAGAAGGGGCGGCCCCCTTAATTTTACGAGGCGGCCCCCTTAATTATTAAGGGGACCGCCCCCTATTTAAGGGGACCGCCCCCGCTCCAGTAGACTTCCAGCTGTCCAATTTTTCTCCTATAAATACCAGTCTTCTCCTGGACTTTTACTCACCTTTTGCACACTAAAACTTTCTGTTCTAAATTCATTCTAAACATTGTAAATTCTTTGATCATATTTTCTTAAGCATTGGTTTCTAAGTGATCCAAGCTTCCACCACCAAAAGTGCAAAAGAAGAACTCTACTTCAACTAGTGAAGAAGTGTTATTACTTACCTCATTCAATTGTGTTGTTGTGTAAAGTGTTGTGTAGTTGTGATAAGTAGATCTAAGTGTAACTACGTAGTTGTGTTGTAAATTTGTTGTGAAGTAGTTGTGAATAAATAGTTGTGAAGAAGTAGTCGTGAAGTAGTCGTGAAGAAAAAGACGTGAAGTAGTCGTGAAAAAGAAGTCGTGAAGAAGTCGTGAAGCCGTTGTGAAGAAGTCGTGAAGAAGTTGTGATTAAGTCGTGTAGAAGTTGTGTCTAAGTTGTGAGATTGGTTCTAGCTACGATTAGGACTCGACATCTAGCTTTGTGTCGTTAAGCCGGTGTAAGCTAAAGTTGTGTAAGGTTTCTCCGCCATAAGGGAGTTTGTTGACATAGTGAAGAAAACTCTCGAGTAGGTGACTCGAGGAGTGGAGTAGGGCAAGGAAGGTGTCCTTGTAGCCGAACCACTATAAATCTCCGTGTTGTGGTTTGATCTTTCCATCTCTCTCTCTTATTTCATTATATTTACCTTACTTGCATTACTTATTTATATTTGTTTATATATGTTCATATTGATCAAGAGTTGAATTCACATAAGATAGAATCGAAGTTTTAAAAAGTAAACAAAAGTTTTTATAAATTAAAAAGACGTAAAACTATTCAACCCCCCTTCTAGTTTTCCACAATTGGTATCAAGAGCCAGGTCAAACAAGATTTTTAAAATTAACTGTATTTTAAAACTTGAAACGATCTATGGAATCTGAAAAATATTTAGAAGGGTAATCTATGAAAAGACCACCACTATTTAAAAGTGATGGATTTTTATATTGGAAAAATCGATTCGAAACTTATGTGAAGTCAAAAGATCTAGATCTTTGGCATGTTATTACTAATGGTGATTTTTTACCTATTCAACATAATCTTGAAACTAAAAAGGATGAAGTTGTACCTTTTGAAAAACAAAGTGATGATTTAAAAAGAAAACTTTCTAAAAATAATGAGGCGAAAATGGTTATTTACAATGCGTTACCACGTAAAGAATACTTAAGAATCTTTATGTGCGAAACCGCAAAAGAAATTTGGAATTCTTTACTAATAACTCACCAAGGTAATAGTCAAGTCAAAGATAATAAAATAGATCTTTTTGTTCAACAATATGAACAATTCACGATTCCGGAAGAGGAATCAATTGATAATGCATTTGCTAGGTTTAACACAATCATCACAAGTTTAAAGGCACTTGATGAGAGCTTTTCTAGTAAGAATTTTGTCAGGAAATTTCTTAGGGCTCTTCATCCAAAATGGCGAGCTAAAGTTACGGCGATTGAAGAATCAAAGAACTTGTCAACTCTTCAACTTGACGAGTTGATTGGCAACTTGAAAGTCTACGAAGCAATAATCAAGAAAGACTTCGAGATGGTCAAAGGAAAGAAATAGCAAAGCAAGTCAATCGCGTTGAAAGCTAGGAAAGCATCAAGTGACGAGGATAGCTCAACCTCCGAAAGTGATGATGAAGAATATGCCATGGCCGTAAGAGACTTCAAGAAGTTTTTCAAAAGACGAGGAAGATTCGTTAGACAACCATATGACGAAAGGAAAACACTCCAAAGAAACAAAGACGACAAAGGTAGCAAGAGCGAGAGGAAGTGCTTCAAATGCGGTGATCCAAATCATCTCATTGGAAGATGCCCTATGATGTCAAAGGAGCAAAACCAAAAGGCGTTCATTGGAGGAGCATGGAGTGACAGTGAAGAAGACGAGAAAGAAACCCCAAAAGAAGAGAAGTGTCTTATGGCTAAGACATCAAGTGAGGTACGTTCCGAAACCGAATACTTTAGTGATGAAAATTTATCATTAGATGAAAAAGACCTAGATAACGAATATAATAGGTTATGCATATTAGGCCAAAAAGTAATGACTAAAAATAAATCACTAAAACACATTAATAATCAATTAGAAAAAGAAATACTAGAATTAAAAATTAAACTACATAACTTAGAAAAGGGAAAAGAAATTCTTGAATGTAAAACATGTCTAGAAACAAAAAATGAGAATGAAATACTTAAGGAGGAAATTTGTAGGCTTAACAAATTCGAAAATAGTAGTAATTCTCTTAGGGAAATAATAAGTATTCAAAGAGTATCAAGTGATAAAACCGGATTAGGATTTAATTCAACTAAGGATTCAAATAGTCAAACTAAAAATGTTAAGTTTGAATGTGAAACTAGTGAGCAAAAACCTTTAGAGTCAAAACCTAAGTATATACTTATAAAAGATAGAAAAATACCCATAGCTAGTGATGAGGAAGTAAAAACCTTTTATAAACCATCCTTAAAAAATGAAGTAAAATACTCTAAACCAAGGTTAAGGTCAAAAACACCTCCACCTAGAAGACCACCTAGTCCTCACCCTCGGCCTAAAACTCCTCAACCTAAAAGAAACCAAAATATACCAAACCTTCATAATAATAGTTACCCAATGTGGAATTACCCAAATCCACCAAGCTACAATCCTTGGGGAATACTTCCACCGTATATGCATCCGAGTCAATTGCAAACCATGTTTGGGCCAAACAACTTTGGAAAAATGAGATCATGGGGACCAAGTGGCTAGATTGCATACTCATCGGGAAAGGCATTTTCTCTTTCGTAATTGACTTTTATAAGTTAATACGCTTTGAAGAACTTGAAGACCACACATTGAAGACTAAAAGGTACGCACCTCCTTCATGCTCATTATTATATACGTAGATTAAGTAATTAGCCTATTGCATGCTCCCCATTAGTTTAAGATGCCTAGTTTATTATTTTTATGTAAGTATTAGTATATACTTCCTCTATACACATACATATAATATATACCTATTCTATTATACATACTACATACATATATATACATATATACACACACATAACATAGATACATCATTTGTTGATTATCTAGATCTAAAAGAAATTGTTCGTCCTCGAACCTTTTCTTTCCCCCTTTGCCTCTTTTGAACTTTAACGTTCAACATGAAAATCTTCCGTGTCCACTGTCACATAACTCATGGTGATGAAGAGAAGTGAGTTAAGTGGATTAACGTCGAAGTAGCACTTTGACCGTCGAGTCAAGAAAACTATGGATGAAACAAACTCCCGTCACCGCCAGCACCTATCTCCGTCATTACCCCATCATTCCTTAAAATCTACTCAACATCCCACACTTACACATAATACTAATATATATATATATATATATATATATATATATATATATATATATATATATATATATATATATACGCACATTTCTTCCCAATCCTTAAACCTCCTGTCGACTTGACGTCTTGAGCATTTTGTCCAAAATTATCAAGATTAAGTTTATTAACATAATGTTAATAAAATGTGTCAAGTATTCCTTCTTCGTGCCAGTAAACGTATTTTTGATATATTATAAATATATACATATAAATATTTTGCCGTCAGAAACAAAAATCAAGAAATTATAAAATTTGGCAGGCGGCCCCCTTAATGTTTAAGGGGACCGGCTAGTAAACGGGGGCGGTCCCCTTAATATTTAAGGGGGCCGGCCTACTGTTGCTGCCAAAACGATTTTTCTCCTTGAAATCTTTGCCAAACACCCCATTTTTCAAACTCACTTCACTCCCACTCTGCTGTATACGAACTGCCATCACAAATCCATCATCAAATCACCTCTTCGAGTCAATTTCACAAAGGGCAAACATCTATACATCGATTAGCAACACGTTTAGTAAGTTTTTCTTTATACATTTCATCTAATTTCATTCAATTTTGAGTCTAATCTTAATTAGGTCTTTTGCTAAACTTTTCCAAACTTTAATTTTTATTGAAATTGAGTCTAAGAATGTTGTAATCAAATGCTCCCCATAGGATTAGAATGCTTAAACAACCTAGAAACTAAGTAATTAAAAAACCATTATGTCAAACTAATCACTCCTTTTCAAAACTAATCATATTGTTGAATTATGCCATAAACACATGTTAAAACTAATCACATTGGTTTATTACAACTCACAAATCCTAAAAATATATTTTTCGAATCATAAAAAAAATGTTTTTGTTAAATATAAGAGAGTGTTTGGATTAGGAGCTAGAATCATCAAAACTTAATCTAAATTAAGTTTATAACTACTTGTCAAAGTTTGTAAACATGAAATTAGTTGTTTTAAGTCGTCAAGATACATAATTCATATGTATATTGAAATTTTACTTGTTATCTTCTTATTTAAAGGAGCGTTTGGCATAACATTTTGAAAGAAATTTTTGAGTTAAAATCTAAGTTACTTAACATAAACACTCGTAAGAAATAGCTAGATATACAATCCAATGTTTGTCTAGCCACATTTCAAGGTAGCTTATGACGTATAAAAGAACGTTCGGATATTGTTGATTTCTTGTCATAATATCCCTATAACTATTCTTTAAACATCATAAAACACACTTTAAGCGAGTTAAAAATTAAAACTAAGGAACATTGTAAACTACTTCTTAGGAGTTATGTTTTAGAGTCGAAGTATGTTTATGTTCCATACAAGTAGCATATATAATATATGCATGTCATTTTCTTATTTTTTTGCTTGTTGCTATCTTGTATAGGTTAAAATGCCCAAAGTGACTGTTGGCGATGTCTCAAGATCAAAATCATACATTCCAAAAGTTTCTGCCATTCCAGGGATAGCTCCCTCTGTTGCTTGTCTCTATCGTCACATTGAGGATAGAAACATTCATGAGGGAAGAATTGTCCATCCATCGTTCTATGAATCCGACTACATAGAACGTATGTTTTCCAACGTAAGTCTTGATTGTCTCTACAAAATTAATGAGCCAATCATTCCACGCTTTGTCCTTGACTTCTATAGTCAAGTGGTATTGCAAACCGATCCCTTTGGCACTATCCTCATATCCTTCATGATTCAACACCAACTCATCACTCTTACTCTTGCTCAATTCGGGCAAATTCTAGGTATTCCCTCTTCCGGTCAAGCTGTTTTCTCGAATGAGTGGGACCTTTCTTCTCTTGAGGAACATCGACCTCAACAGGGTCCTTACTACTCCGAGATTCCATCTCCTGAAGAGATTCGTCAATATCTTGGGCTAGCTCGTGGTACGACTAGTCGTAAGATCAAGTCAAAAGATGTTGAAATCTCTGAAAACCAAATCCTTCTCAAAGATCTACGCCGCGACATGAAGAGTTGGGAAGAACTCATTTGTGAGAATGCGTTCGGTACCAGTGGTCATCGTGATCATATCACGGCTAGCATAGTCCACATGTTGTATTGTATCGTTGCTGAACAACCGTACAATTTGGCATATCTCTTTATCTACCGTATCATGTCCGCCAAAAACACTCATAATGCAAATCTACCATATGGTATGTTTCTCACTCGTCTCTATAATCATGTCATGATACACTATCCACATCTTCGGAGTCCGATTTATGAGTCTGTTCAACCAACCCTCAATCCACTTGCTCAAGTCCGTACCCGTCGCCCCCGTAGTGACAAGGGTAAATCTCGTAAGTCAATCTCGTTTCCACCTCGTGGCTCCACGTCTCATCAAGGTGATGATGATGATGATGATGATGCGGAGGAAGGCACATCACGTGCTAGTACCCCATCACCAAGGACTTTCGTTGAAAATCTCCCGGATCTTGATTACACCGAGTATCAAGTTCCTCCTCATGCCGACATGACAGACGAACTACTCTTCGAAAGGCAAACCGAGATGCTCAACTCACAACGGCAGATGCACCATGAAGTACGAGGCGGCTTCAAGTCCATAGGAAAGTCACTTGGAAAGTTGTTTGGGAAGAAGAAGAAATAAACATATTTGATGAATGTTTAATTGAATTTTATTAGACACTTATATGTAGTACTATTATCTTGACACTTGCTTGCTATGTTAGTTGATAAACTTATTAGAACCTAGCTACTAGTTTATTTGAAATTATGTGACTATGCTTCTAATATAATTGTTTCATGATATTGTTTTAAATATGCAATTGATAATATTTAATCATTCTTGATGTACATGATCCAAATGGAACTTGCTGCAAAGACACCCTAAAAATAACCTTTTTCTGGAAATTTTTCAAATTTGGTCGCCTGGGAAATCACCAGATGGGCGGCCCCCTTAATTCCTTAGGCGGTCCCCTTAATTTTTAAGGGGGCCGCCCAACAATTAAGGGGACCGGCCATCTGGACAGTAAAATTTACTGTTTCCTTTTGCATCTTGTGACCACTTTTACCTAGCCCCAGCTACCATTACCCTTAATGCACGAACTGGACTTGGAATATTACCACAATATCTCCACAATTTGCCTAAATCAACCACATTTTCACAATATAAAAACCCTCCTTACAATTACCTTTCACTTCATCAACCATCACCTTCATCAAACACCCATTGTCATCCACAATGCTATCACCTAAATCCTCCATCTCTAAGCCTTCAAGGAAACAAAGACTTGTTATCATACCACCAAAACAACCTTTCATTGACCTAACCCAAGATGACACCAAAACTCCATCACCACCACCTCAAAATTCATCCCCAAGTGCACCAAATGCACCATCAAAAACACCATCCACCCATGGAGCTTCATCTTCCTCCATTCCATCTACCTCATCCATAAATGACTACATCCACACTCACCTAACATCATCACCAAGAGCATCATCACCACCATCCACTCAAGAACCTTCATACACCCAACTTGCCATTTCCCTATCACCCATCACACCTCTTGATGCTCATTTTTCACCATCACCAACCCCACCACCATTCTTTCCTATACCTTGGGCAATGCTTGAAGCCCATGGTGATAATTGTCTTTGTTGCGTCCATAACCGGACCTTAATCTTTGGTCTTAGAGATGAGATACACTACATGTTTTCATCTCTTGAACACATGATTGCCAACCCACAACCACCACCTCCTCCACCTCCTTCACCCACTACACCACCACCACCTCCATTTTCACCCAATTAAGCATATGCAATGCTTAAAAATAATTTTTTCAAACCCTTCTTGCAAGCAAGCTCCATGGAAGACCATGTACCTTTAAGACGATTATGTAGTTTAATTATTAGTTTTTATTTGTATGCTTGCATGCTTCATGTTGTAATCTTTTGGTTGTGTATTTATACACAACACCTTTATTGAATGAATGATTTTATATGCTTGCTTATTGTTGTTATATATACTTGTGCTTCTAACATTTTTTTTTGCAAGCGTTCCATAGCTCGTTTCCTTGGTGCCCCCAAACGAGGGGGAGTACACATCAAGGGGGAGTTCTCGTCCCGACAAATTTAATTACTAAACCTTGTCGGCTTAACCTTTTTGATTCTACAAAAAGGGGGAGAAATAGATGTAAACTCACTAAATACTTGTCTAAAAACTAATTTTTAGATTTAATGAGTTTAGATTTTGTAATCATCAAAAAGGGGGAGATTGTTGATATAAATAATGCCTAAACACGTTATTAATATTTTTCGATATCTCTACGTTTTGATAATCACAAAATGTAAAATCATTAATCGGAAAATTATGACGTAAACAAGTATTTAGTTGTAAATATCTATTTCTACAACTCAAATCACTTAAGGTATGAATGAACTAATGCTTAATGCATTATATGATCAAAGAAACATTTTCTTAATAACTAGATTTTTTATAAAATATCAAAAACATTTTATATATTTTTGAAAAACATTTTTGGCATTAAATAAAAATGTTTAATCTTTTATAAAAATATGAATTCAAATTTTTAACCAAAATCAGTTAAAATGTTCCAGAAAAATCTTCCCCACAAAAGGACAAAATTGGCAAACGGACAAAAGGGGCGGCCCCCTTAATTTTACTAGGCGGCCCCCTTAATTACTAAGGGGACCGCCCCCGCTCCAGTAGAGTTCCAGCTGTCCAATTTTTCTCCTATAAATACCAGTCTTCTCCTGGACTTTTACTCACCTTTTGCACACTAAAACTTTCTGTTCTAAATTCATTCTAAACATTGTAAATCCTTTGATCATATTTTCTTAAGCATTGGTTTCTAAGTGATCCAAGCTTCCACCACCAAAAGTGCAAAAGAAGAACTCTACTTCAACTAGTGAAGAAGTGTTATTACTTACCTCATTCAATTGTGTTGTTGTGTAAAGTGTTGTGTAGTTGTGATAAGTAGATCTAAGTGTAACTACGTAGTTGTGTTGTAAATTTGTTGTGAAGTAGTTGTGAATAAATAGTTGTGAAGAAGTAGTCGTGAAGTAGTCGTGAAGAAAAAGACGTGAAGTAGTCGTGAAAAAGAAGTTGTGAAGAAGTCGTGAAGCCGTTGTGAAAAAGTCGTGAAGAAGTTGTGATTAAGTCGTGTAGAAGTTGTGTCTAAGTTGTGAGATTGGTTCTAGCTACGATTAGGACTCGACATCTAGCTTTGTGTCGTTAAGCCGGTGTAAGCTAAAGTTGTGTAAGGTTTCTCCGCCATAAGGGAGTTTGTTGACATAGTGAAGAAAACTCTCGAGTAGGTGACTCGAGGAGTGGAGTAGGGCAAGGAAGGTGTCCTTGTAGCCGAACCACTATAAATCTCTGTGTTGTGGTTTGATCTTTCCATCTCTCTCTCTTATTTCATTATATTTACCTTACTTGCATTACTTATTTATATTTGTTTATATATGTTCATACTGATCAAGAGTTGAATTCACATAAGATAGAATCGAAGTTTTAAAAAGTAAACAAAAGTTTTTATAAATAAAAAAGACGTAAAACTATTCAACCCCCCTTCTAGTTTTCCACAGTATATGCAATTTGTAATATAACCTATTACATATAACGTTTGCAATTACAGATTACATTGATCATGGAGATCCAAATGTAGAATGTGCAGAATGCGGTGCAATGTTGTGGTATCATGAGAGTATACGTGGGGATGGCAATTGTGTTAAAGATGCATTTTCTCTTTGTTGTGGAAGGGGAAAGGTTAAGCTGCCTATAGGACTTAAAGATCCACCAAGACTTTTGAAGCAACTTATGAACAAAGAACACCCTAGGAGTTCCTCATTTATTGATAATATTAGGCGTTACAATTCTATGTTTGCATTCACCTCCATGGGCGGTAAACAAGATAAGTCTGTTAATGTTGGTCGCGGTCCATATTGTTACCGGATACAAGGACAGAATTTACATAAAATTGGTACTTTGCTGCCTGAAAAAGGAAAGCCTCCAAAATTTTCGCAGCTATACATTTTCGATACCGCTAATGAGATTCGCAACAGGATAAACGCTGTCAGGTTTGTAACTCAAATTAACATTTTATATATTCTGACTCATTGAAAATATAATTCATTTGTACTTTTTAAATTGATTAGATTTTTTTAACTAGCTCTTTCATTCTATGTTTGTTTAGCATATGATTTTACTTTCTTATGCAGCAACGATGCGTAAACATCATCAAGTACAAATAAACTTGACTACCAGCTAAGCTGTGATTTACGTGACATGCTTGACGGAAATAATCCGTTGGTTGCCAAGTTTCGAATGGCTGGGGAATGAATTTCATCGGCACATGATGACAAGCAGTATAAGCTTAAGTTTATTGGTGCAAGGCCGCGCGATGGTAGGCAATATAACCTACCAACTTCATCTGAGGTTGCCGCCTTAATAGTCGGTGATTTTGACTCTACCACAAATAGTAGAGATATTATTTTGCACAAACAAGATGGCAATCTTAAAAGAATAAGTGAGTTGCATGTCTCATACCTCCCACTTCAATATCCTTTGCTTTTTCCTTACGCCGAAGACGGATACAGAACTGATATTTACCACGCGGACGTTACGGATGCGACGCCAGATGACAAGAAGAAACGCGTATCAATGAGGGAGTGGTTCGCATACAGAATTCAAGACAGGAAAAAAGAATATTCCTTGATACTAAATGGTAGGAGATTGTTTCAGCAGTTTCTTGTGGACGGATACACAATGGTTGAGGCTGAACGCATGTTGTTTATAAGAAACAAAAATAAGGAGTTAAGAACTGAAACGTACGCAAAATTGGCAGCCTTGGCAGGAAATGGAGATTCTGGGGTTATATTAAGGGGTAAGAAAATTATTTTGCCATCGTCATTCACTGGCAGTCCTAGGTATATGATGCAGAACTATTTGGATGCCATGACAATTTGTAAGTCATGTGGATACCCCGACTTATTTATTACATTTACATGTAATCCTAATTGGCCCGAGATTGCACGAATGATGGAGACAAAGGGTATGAAATCTGAGGACAGGCCTGATGCAACAACAAGGGTATTCAAAATCAAACTAGACACCCTCATAAAAGAATTCAGGGAGAAGCGTACATTTGGACGTGTTAAAGCACGTAAGTTATTGACACCATATGTTAATTGAATTTGTTATATTCAATTAATAAAAAAATTGAAAGGGATCAGCCTTATCAGTTACTGATGTTCTGACTTTATTTTTTTATCTAATTATTACAGTTGTTTACACGGTTGAGTTTCAAAAGAGAGGACTCCCACATTGTCATATATTACTTTGGCTTGAAGCTGAGGATAAGCTAACCACACCTGGGCGGATTGATCAGCTTATATCAGCCGAAATTCCTGACAAGAATGAAGACCCTGAGTTGTATCAGATTGTGACTGATCACATGATTCATGGTCCTTGTGGAGCCGAGCATCCAACATGTCCTTGCACCGTTGATTTCAAATGCACAAAGGGTTTCCCTATTCAGTTTAATGAAACCACAACAATTGATGAGAACGGTTATGCAAAGTATAAAAGGAGGAATGATGGTTCAACCATCAAAAAAAGTGGTGTTGATTTGCATAACGGTGATGAACTCAAATAAGTACATTTTATTACTATCATTTATCCTATTAATTTGACTTGTTTGACTATATTATGTATGAGGATTGATACTTAATCGTTTACTTTTGTAATTCTCAGGTAAAAACAAGCATTTGGTGAAACTTAGCGATTATGGACTAATAATGGAGCAAAACGTGCATAAAGTGGAAGTCTACTGACATGGACAAGATCAAGTCAATTCTGCTCCAGATGCGCCGCATCTTACTCTCGACATGCGCCGCATCTCTATCAAGATATCACCAGATACGATCCAAGATACAAGAGGACATGCGCCGCATCTAATCAAGAGTTACGCCGCATCTTCTGGCGGTGTACGAATATTCCTGAATATTATAATCTTGGACCCCACGCGAAGTTAAGTACATGCGCCGCATCTACTTAAGTAGATGCGCCGCATCTTCCCTCAGACAGAAACTATAAATACCCCGTAGACCAGACGAATTGAAGAGTTCGAAACCCTAAAACCGAAGTTCGGACAGCAGAGCAAAAGGACGAATTCAGTCAAGGAGGCAGCACAAGACACACCCAAATCGAAGATACAAGAGCTGTAAGAAGGTGCTGCATGTATTTAATTCATTAAGTAGTTTTGTTTTATTGTGTTAGCAAACTTTAATTCATCAGGATTGGTGGCTTGTGTAATGTGACAACGAAAGATTGCACTCCCTTTAATACTTGCTTTCCCATCAATTAAAGTTTATATGTTGATGTCTTTGGTTACTACTTATTAGTGCATTGATAACCTCTGTGTTTATTAGTGGCTTGCGGGCATCCGACTGCGGGACAAGATGTGGCTCCCACGGTTGTTTCTAAATTGATCACTTAGGAATAACTTTTAGACATAAGTAATCATTAAGGGTTTACTTGCCGATGAGAATAGGACCAACGAGAAAGGGTTAATTACATACACTTCATATAAAGCTATCAATAAAACAAGTGACAATCTACTTAATCATAAGGACAGCCCTCTTATTGTCTCGAGTATCTATCTGTGTACGTGTGTGCTACTTGCTGATTCGTGCCTATTTGTTTATTTTATTATTTTATTGCAAACAACAAATCGTGCCAGTCTCTCAGGCTGAAACCCCCTTGCGTTAGGATATTAAAATACTGATTAGAATAACTAGATAATACGTTCCACTCTTAGTGATCGACACTCTACTTACCATTATCTTCATACTGACCGGGTACACTGCTCGTTAAGTGTGTGTGTTATTGATAAGTCGGCTAAATATAAATTTAAAACTTGAGTAGGCATTAAAACTGCTAAACCGCAACGACACATCACGCGCATCAAGTTTTTGGCGCCGTTGCCGGGGAGTGAATTGTTATTATCTGTTAATTTGATTAGTATTTTAATTAGGTTATTTTTCTTTTTTTATTAGATTAATTGCATCATTGTACTATTTTGCATAATTGTTGTATTGTGTGCTATTTGTTTTCTTTTATTTTTGCTTTTATTTGTTTTTGTTCGTGTGTTTTATTTTTGTTTTATTTTTCGTTTTTTTGTGTGTTCTGCTATCGTTGTACTGTGCTAAATCAAACGATACGGCGCATCTGATCTCTCAGATACGGCGTATTGCGTTCAATTTTTTTATATACAACGCGTTTAATTAATTCGATACGACGCATCTTTTCCCCAAGATACGGCGTATCTGTTTTTAATAAGAAAATTTTTCTAAGCGATAAAGTAATACGACGCATCTGCTTTTGCAGATACGGCGTATCTGTTTTTGATAAAAATATTTTTCTAAAACGTTAACGCCATACGACGCATCTTCTTTCGAAGATACGGCGTATCTATTATTTTAATTAAAAACAGTTTGCGAATTATTAAACAGATACGGCGTATCGATCTCTGTCGATACGGCGCATCTTACTGAATCAAAAATCTTTTATTTTTAAACGTAACGAAAATACGGCGCATTAACTTTCGTTAATACGACGCATTTAATTTTAATTGGATAAGTTGATTTTTGATTAATTAATTCGATACGGCGCATTCTTAAATTCTAAAGCGGCGTATCTATTTTCTGAATAAAGTCTGATTAAATTTTAACGATTATAAGATACGGCGTATCCAACTTTTTGGATACGGCGCATCGTCTGCAGATATCAGTAACTTTAATTTTTCGTATTCCGTTTTCGTTATTAATTATCTGATATATTACTTTCTCGAGCATACCCTACTGATGCTTTTGTGATTGATTTCAGGAAGTGCATGACCAGGAGTTCTACGAGGAACTTGATTCAACCTTTTGAAGATCCTGAACGAGCCCTGCATTCGCTTAAGAGGCTTTTCAACACAAGAAGCTTTGATCTTTCAAGTTCACTCGAGCTTGATTACTTTTCTGAAGAAAAAGAGGAAGTTGAAACAGGAACAATGGGCGAAAACACTACTATGGAGGAATACATGAACAATACCCGTGCTGATTACACTTCAGGAGTTGCTAGACCAAAGTTTGATGACAAGTCAAAATTTGAGTTGAAGGGACAATTTCTCAAAGAGCTCAGAGAGAATGCTTTCAGTGGGACGGAACAAGAGGATGCTAATGAGCATGTCGAAAAGGTCCTGGAGATTGCAGATTTGTTTACTACAGAAAGTGTCAATACCGATCAACTCATGCTAAGAATCTTCCCAATCTCACTAAAAGGAGCTGCTAACAAGTGGCTAAGGAATGAACCTGCTAGTTCAATCACTACGTGGGAAGGTTTGAAGAGCAAATTCCTGAAGAGATATTGTCCACCTGCTAAGACTGCTAAGAAGATGGAGGCTATCAATAGTTTCAAGCAAGAGCCTGATGAAACCCTTTATCAAGCTTGGGAACGATTTAAAGATTTATTGATAAAATGTCCTCAACACTATCTAACCCCTATGCAGGAAATAATATTGTTTTATCAGGGATTGGACGTGCCTACAAGACAGATTTTGGATGCTAAGGGAGCTGTACCTCAGATGAGTGCAACTAATGCTAGGAAGGCGATCCAAGAAGCTGCTGATCATTCTCAGAAATGGCACGATGGGACCTCTACTAGATCTAAGAGCAGCACTAATTTTGACGGGATTGCTGCTATTCAAGCTCAATTGGATAAAATTAGTAGAGAGATGAAGAAGCGAGATGAAAGAGCGTATGCTGCCCAAGTTGGATGTGAAAAGTGCGAAGGACCTCACTACACTAAAGATTGCCCGAACAAGAATGAAAGTGAGACATTTGAAGAAGCTTATTACACCCAATTTGGACAACCGTTCCGACCTTCAGCAAGATTTAGGGAAGCTAGTCCGGGATTCTATCAAAAGAACAACTTCAATCCCGCTTATCAAGAGAGGAGGCAGACTTTAGACGATACTTTAAAGCAAATTATGGCCGATGCTGCTAAAAGACATGAAGAGAATACTGCTATGATCAAGGAAATTCGAGCTTCAACGGACACTACTACAAGAAATCAAGGAGCTTCGATCAAAGCATTGGAACAACAAATTGGTCAAATGAGCAAAGTTCTTCAAGAAAGGGGATATGGAAGTTTACCGAGCTCAACTGAAACCAACCCAAGGGATCATGTCAAGGCCATAAGCACCACCGAAGAAGTCACTCCTAATATACCTAGAAGGTCGATGAATGGTAATGATGGTGCAAGACCCGAATTTTTCTTTAACTCTTCAATCAGCTTAAGGAGACTACTAAAAGAGAAGACAAAAATTGAAGAGGAGATCAAGGCAACAATGAAAGAAGAGAGCCCTGCAACCGATTCAAATGCCTTGCCTCATAAAGAAAAAGACCCAGGAAGTTTTACTCTACCTTGTTCTATTAATAATATATCCTTCAATAATGTGTTGGCTGACTTAGGAGCTAGTGTTAGTGTTATGCCTCTTAAGACATTCGCTACCCTAGGACTAGGAAAATTAGCACCAACTAAATTACTTATTGAATTGGCTGATAAAACGGTAAAACGACCTGAAGGGATTGCTAATAATGTGCTAGTTAAGATTGAGCAGTTTATTTTTCCCGTAGACTTTATTATACTAGACATGCCCGAGGATGTTAAGATTCCTTTAATCCTCGGAAGACCTTTCTTGTCTACTGCCCATGCTAAGATTGATGTGTTTAAGAGAAAAATTTCATTAAGGGTAGGGAATAATAAACTAGTCTATAAGTGCCAAGATCCGGTTAAAAGCATAATTAGAGGTGTTTATGTGCTAGGATTAAGAGAGCGTATGGACCTCGATCTTGAAGCTAGACTTATGGGAGAAACATTGATTCAAAACAACTCAACTAATCCTAATCATGAAGACTTTGAGGAATTCATTGACCTTAATGTACCTACGGAACTTAGACGAAATATTGTTAGTGATTCTGATGATGAGTGGTATGATTGTGTAGTAATTAATAAACGTAGGAGAGTAGTTGAGAAAACGAATTTGAACAATGATGTGTTTATTGAACTACCACCCCACCTTGCTTATCTGTGCCTATATGATAATAAGAATTTCCCGTCTATCATTTTGTCATCTCTGCCCGTAAGGGACAGGACTTTGTTTATACAGATATTGAAGAAGAACGGCGTGGAAATTAAGGACGAGCAAGGAGTGTTCAATATTACTAAATTGGCGATGAAGGAGCGTGATGTTTCCGACTCCTTCAATGATCGATACTAATGAGCTGAACGTGAGTCTAACTTGAAGACTCTGGAATAAAGACAAGTGCTTACCGGGAGACAACCCGGATTTATCTTTTATTATTCTGTTTTCTGTGTCGAGTCAGTCCAGGCCGCACGAAGATACGGCGCATCTCAGTCCTGAGATGCGACGCATCCTCTGCAATGGTCATATCTTATTTTATTTTTTTCTGCATTTTTATTTTTCGACTTTAAAACTTTTTATCAGTTTATTTTAATGCGGCGCATCCCTGGTTAAGGATGCGGCGCATCTTTATTCTGATCCGTATTAATTCCAGGCTCGATACGGCGTATCTTCTTCAATAAGATACGGCGCATCGACTGACCTGATGATTTTCAGTTTTAATTTTTAAGTTTTATTTTTCCTAACTACTAATGTGTTATGCAAGTTGAACCTTTCTTATCTTAGGTGTGTTTTAAAGTGTTGGTGGTATAATAGTTTCCTGGATTTCCTGTGGATACATCAAGTATGAAGTTTTAACGTTCTAATCCACAAGAAGTTGATTTTTGCTCTAATCAAATGGAGGATCATACCGAGCAAATCTCAGGGGAGTTTTTCCGTTCTAATTCTTTTCTTTCCAGTTTTTAACCTTTTATACAAACAACGAGGACGTTGTTTAACTTAAGTGGGGGGATAGGAGAATTAGAACACTTAACACTTACTTGTCCTACTTTTTCAAAAATTATGCTTAAAATGTGCTTAATATATCAAACTTAAAAAATTTTAGCATGTTTTTGTTTAAGATCTAAGTTGCATAACTGCACACAAGACGTTATTTTCAAAAATTGTGATTTTTCCAAAATTCACAAATCTATGAGTGTGCCGGTGACTTGTAAACTTTAGAACTTGGCTTGTATACTATTCGAGACCACCATAATAAGTATTATTTTATATAATTGGAATGACTTGTCTAACTTGGTAAAATTCTAGGATTACACCCAAATAGCCTATATATGTTATGTGTTATTAGCTAACTACACTGGTTAGTTAACCCCCGTATAAAACCCTTTTGTTACTCTCATTTTTAGAGTAAGATACCCCTAGAAAAACCCTCAGAGCCATTCCTTTCGTTTCTTACACCTATGTTTAAAATGTTTCGTTACACCCTTACACCTTAGCCTACCCTGTAGATTAGAATCCGTGGTTGGTTAATTGCTATAGGCAGAGTGTGTTTCCTTACATTACCTGTGTTCGCGTGCGTAATTCATTATCTATGGTTAGGTCGGGAAATTGCACAATGCAAATTGGAGTGAAAGTAAATATTGTATATTCTTGAGTTTATTTTTCGTGTGTTTACTACTTTCACTATTACCGTTATTTCTGAAAGTATGAAAAGTATGAAAAAAAAATTATCCGGAAAGAAAGTTGTAGTGATGTGGTGAAATTTTACACATCTATGTTTATGTTTCAAAAAAAAAAAAAAAAAAAAAAAAAAAAAAAAAAAAAAAAAAAAAAAAAAATCGAAAAAATGAGAAAAGAAAAAGAAAGAAAAAAAGAGTTGGATGTTTATTTTAAGCCAACGATGTAGAGTTATGTAAGTGGTCGATATCACCACTATTTGTTATACTATATTTATGGATTGAATGGGAATTGGCAGTTATGGGAATGCCGATTAAGGTTTATTCTTTGATTAAGATTTTGTTGAGTATAATTCGTGTCTACCAAAAGCGTGTGTTTCAAGTGTTAAAGCGTGAGTTATTCAATGATATGAGTCTTATTCATGGGATGGTTGGGATAGTGATTAACCACACTTAGGATTTTAATCTATTTGTTTTGTTTTGTTTATTTTTATTTTTACACCAATTTATATCCCAAATATTATCCATACCCTGTATTGTTCTTTATCCAACCGAACCTTTGATTTATTGAGATTAGGGATTTGAGCAATCTTAAGTATCGTAGTCGTGGATTCGGCTATGTATTTATGATTTTGTCGCCCTTTTTGATATATTATTATTGGTGAAGTTTGGACCTATCTTTAGCCTATTCGAGTTAAGGATTTGAGCAATTGCAAGTATCGTGTTCGTGGATTCGATCATGTATTTGTGATTTTGTCGCCTTTTCTGGAATTTGAGATCGATAGTGTAAAAAAGAATAATTAACCCTTAAGCCTAAAAACCCTTTTTACCGCTTTAGACTTGTTATTCCTTAGCTTTAGTGGTGGAGATGTGTATACTTGCCAAGCTTATGATAGAATATTCGTCGCGACTGGACAGTTAAACGATTAGATTTGCTTTTATCGACTTATTTTATTTTACTTCTAATTCGTTAAGTGTTTAGTTGTGTGATTATGAAATAAACGAATACATGCTTAAATATAAAAATAAATCCTAATACATCTTTTAGGATAAATTTTCATAAATGAAATTCTAAGGTTTACTTGGGGACAAGTAAAGTTCAAGTGGGGGGATATTTGATGAACTCAAATAAGTACATTTTATTACTATCATTTATCCTATTAATTTGACTTGTTTGACTATATTATGTATGAGGATTGATACTTAATCGTTTACTTTTGTAATTCTCAGGTAAAAACAAGCATTTGGTGAAACTTAGCGATTATGGACTAATAATGGAGCAAAACGTGCATAAAGTGGAAGTCTACTGACATGGACAAGATCAAGTCAATTCTGCTCCAGATGCGCCGCATCTTACTCTCGACATGCGCCGCATCTCTATCAAGATATCACCAGATACGATCCAAGATACAAGAGGACATGCGCCGCATCTAATCAAGAGTTACGCCGCATCTTCTGGCGGTGTACGAATATTCCTGAATATTATAATCTTGGACCCCACGCGAAGTTAAGTACATGCGCCGCATCTACTTAAGTAGATGCGCCGCATCTTCCCTCAGACAGAAACTATAAATACCCCGTAGACCAGACGAATTGAAGAGTTCGAAACCCTAAAACCGAAGTTCGGACAGCAGAGCAAAAGGACGAATTCAGTCAAGGAGGCAGCACAAGACCACCCAAATCGAAGATACAAGAGCTGTAAGAAGGTGCTGCATGTATTTAATTCATTAAGTAGTTTTGTTTTATTGTGTTAGCAAACTTTAATTCATCAGGATTGGTGGCTTGTGTAATGTGACAACGAAAGATTGCACTCCCTTTAATACTTGCTTTCCCATCAATTAAAGTTTATATGTTGATGTCTTTGGTTACTACTTATTAGTGCATTGATAACCTCTGTGTTTATTAGTGGCTTGCGGGCATCCGACTGCGGGACAAGATGTGGCTCCCACGGTTGTTTCTAAATTGATCACTTAGGAATAACTTTTAGACATAAGTAATCATTAAGGGTTTACTCGCCGATGAGAATAGGACCAACGAGAAAGGGTTAATTACATACACTTCATATAAAGCTATCAATAAAACAAGTGACAATCTACTTAATCATAAGGACAGCCCTCTTATTGTCTCGAGTATCTATCTGTGTACGTGTGTGCTACTTGCTGATTCGTGCCTATTTGTTTATTTTATTATTTTATTGCAAACAACAAATCGTGCCAGTCTCTCAGGCTGAAACCCCCTTGCGTTAGGATATTAAAATACTGATTAGAATAACTAGATAATACGTTCCACTCTTAGTGATCGACACTCTACTTACCATTATCTTCATACTGACCGGGTACACTGCTCGTTAAGTGTGTGTGTTATTGATAAGTCGGCTAAATATAAATTTAAAACTTGAGTAGGCATTAAAACTGCTAAACCGCAACGACACATCACGCGCATCAATTTGCATAACGGTTACGTTGTGCCTTACAATCCAGGTTTGCTTAGACGATACCAGTCTCACATAAACGTTGAATATTGCAATCAGATTGGTTCTATCAAATATTTATTCAAGTACATAAACAAAGGACCTGATAGGGTGACGGTTGGTTTAGAGGACGAAGAGGCTGACGAGATTAAAGACTTCTATTGTCACACCTCGCCGATGGCGGAAACGCGAGTGCAACATCATGGATATCATCACAACACATGGCGTCTATATAGAGAATTACTATATGCAAATATAAAGAGTAAAGAACAGACACAAAGTGTCGTAACGATACCCCAAAATAAAATAACCAAAAACAATCTCCAAGGTGTCTCCATTAAAACATAAAGTAAAAATGAAAGACATTCAAGTATCACAAACAAAATCCATCTTATTCAAGCTAAACTAAAAAATAAGCCATCCTCAATGCAAACTAGGTCTCTTCTAATCGCGCCCTTCTATCTTAGCCTTAGAATGCTCACCTGAAAATGATGCTTAAAACGTCAACATAATGTTGGTGAGATTCATAGGTTTAAGACACACAAAACACCTTGATTATCCGTTCACTGTGATTATAAAACATAGCATAGCAGGACAGCAAAGATATATAGTTATTATACACTAGCATGCAATCATAGCTTACGGGACGGAACGTGCCCACCGATCCAAAATTTGGGACGGAACGTGCCCACCGATCCAAACACCACATAAATTGGGACGGAACGTGCCCACCGATCCAAATACCACCACAATTGGGACGGAACGTGCCCACCGATCCAAGTTCACAATAACTGGGACGGAACGTGCCCACCGATCCAATATAATTCCCCTTCTGGCCGGACATAATAATAACGAGTAGAGCCACTAGGGCATCTTCCCACTCGTATAATCACCACAAATAAACACCATAATAACATGTAGTATAAGTATAATAACAATTACACGTCCATGCATTTTATAACCACATAATCACAGTAACTCAAAAACAATTTAAACAAGCATCATCTCCATCCCAAGTTTAAAACAAAGTAAAAATATGGGACTATGAACTCACCTCAAATCCGCAGCTTCCAAGTTATCAACACACAAATCTATATCACACAAAAATAACAATCACGTTACACGCGACCAAGCTAAAAGCCATAGTCCATGTAACACACATATGATGGATGTCTAAGGTTCATATAACCCACTATGGATTACCTAAACTCCATACTAATCATCACCCAATACCTTATATTCACTAAATCCCTTAATAAAAACTTTCAGAAAACTCAGATTCATAGGGTACTTTCACCCACATAAAATCACAGTGAATAACGCTTTATAACTCACACAAAAAAATTCACCATGGTCCTTCATAAGCATACAAGCTTTTTCCAGAAGGCCATGCACTAAAAACACACACAAGTACTCAATGAAAAATCAAACATTACAACTATCCAGATTCGGATCTGATCAGACATCAAAAAGTTTTGACCTCATAGACCCACTCGCACAACTTATTATCGCCTAATTTTCGCGTGGAAGTCAAGTATAATATATAACTTGATTCTCACATAAGGCCTTATCCAAATTCCACTTTAAAAACCACCTTTGACCTCAATACTTTTACCCTAATTCTGTCCCGGTTTAACAGTTTTGACACCTTAACTCATAAAATTCGTTTGACTGACTTCCCGACCTCGAAAACACTTGTGGTCGGACTTTTTGGAAAGCTATTTCACTGTACTATAATTTAGACATAAAATTCGTGATCTAACTCATCTTCATCTATTAATTACAATCGTATCTTTACAGCCTATTAATTCTGCCAGATTCATAACTCATTAATTAACACGTTTAAAACCCTAATTACTTCACCAACCATTATAATATCACTAATTAATGACTCTAACATGTTTAATATCATAAATTTACAGATCTAATTACAAACCCTAGATCCACCATAACTTGTTACATGAATAATAAAAATTAATTACACAATTAGGGTTTACTAGACATACCTTAAATTGAATTATTGAAACTCAAAAAAAAATCTTCTCCTCTTCCCTTGGGTGTGATCGACCGAATTTTCAACAAGAGAGGGAATGAGGGTTTTTGGTTTGTATTTATAGACCTAGGGAAACCCTAAAGAGATAACTTTTCCACCAAGAATCCTAATTAGAATAAGATTTGTTTTTTTTTTTATTTTTTTTTTCCTTTATCCTAAAATTCTTTTTTTAATATATCCATATATAATTTTTTTTTTATTATTATTAATTATTACACTTAAAACCTTGTACCTTTGATATTTTATAAAAACCCTATATCAATTTTTAACATCTTACGCGATAAACCTTCGTTTTTTACGACAAACCGGAAGAATATCATTTTCAAAATAAAGTTTCCAAAAATAGATTTTTCACACTTTCCATAAATATACCCAATAAAAATAACCTTCACGTAACTTACTAACGCTCAAATAGTTGAACGGAGTCTCGTTACGCAAAACCACAAAACACCAAAACTACACAAGTCATTTCTACACCACAAAGGCGATCAAAATGAACTTTTCCCAAAATTCGCACTACTCAACTCATCAAGAAAATATCACATCAAGGGATTTAGTGCTAACACACGTACATATTACCCATAAACCGCACATATACCACACCTAAGCACATAGTACACATCACATAAAAGCTAAATAGGTTGAGACTATTAGTCAAACTAACCTGCTAAAATCACGGTTGTTACATTATCCCCCACTTAGGGAAATCGCGTCCCGAGATTTAACAGCTCGTCTCATCAACCTTCTCAACAAACAACTTCGGGTACTTGGACCTCATCTGATCATCACGTTCCCAAGTAAACTCAGGACCACGCTTTGAATTCCAACGTACCTTCACCAATGCTATCTTACCACGTTTCATACTCTTAACCTCTCGGTCCATAATCTCGACAGGTTCCTCAACAAAATGAAGAGTCTTGTCGATCTTAATCTCATCTAATGGCACATGCAAACTAGCATCCGCCAAACATTTCTTCATATTAGATACGTGAAACGTATCATGCACACTACTTAATTCCTCAGGCAATCTTAACCGATATGCCACCAGCCCAATCCTCCCCGTAATTTCAAACGGTCCTACGTACCTTGGTGCTAATTTGCCTTTCTTACCGAAACGCACAACACCTTTCCAAGGAGACACTTTCAACATTACAAAATCACCAACACTAAACTCCAAAGGTTTACGGCGATTATCCGCATAACTCTTTTGGCGATCTCTTGCAGCCTTAAGCCTTTCCTTAATCTGAAACACCTTATCCGTAGTTTCTTGTACTATTTTTGGACCAATTAGTTGGCTTGTCCCAACCTCTTCCCATAAAATAGGTGATCTACACTTCCTCCCATATAACATTTCAAATGGTGCACATCTAATACTGGAATGATAGCTTTTGTTATAGGAAAACTCAGCCAAAGGCAGATGAGTATCCCAGCTTCCTCCAAAATCAATAGCACATGCTCTAAGTAAATCCTCCAAAGTCTGAATCGTTCGCTCACTTTGCCCATCAGTTTGTAGATGATAAGTAGTGCTAATATCCAAACGCTTATCCAATGCCTTTTGCAACGACTGCCAGAACCGCGAGGTAAATTTACTATCGCGATCAGAGATAATCGACACAGGCACACCATGTCTCGCCACAATCTCATTAATATAAATTCTCGCCAGCTTCTCCATCTTATAATCCTCACGAATGGCCAGAAAAATGTGTAGACTTCGTCAGTCTGTCCACTATGACCCATATCGTGTCATGTCCATTACTTGTTCTAGGCAACTTGGTAATAAAATCCATTGTTATTCCTTCCCATTTCCACTCAGGAATCGGCGGTTGCTGCAACAATCCTGAGGGTTTATGATGCTCAGCCTTAACTTTCAAACAAGTCAAGCATTGGCTAACATATTCAGCTATTTCCCTCTTCATTCCCGGCCACCAGTAAGCATCTCTAAGATCATAATACATCTCATCCGATCCTGGATGAATCGAATATCTCGATTTATGAGCCTCATCCATGATCAACTTCCTTACACCTCCTACCAATGGAACCCATATTCTATCTAAGAAATACAGTCCACCATCCTCCTTTTTCTTCATTTGTTGATCCAAACCCCGTAACATCTCAGCAGTCGCATTCTCATCCTTAAAAGCTTCCTCTTGCGCTGCCAATATCTTACCCTTAATCCCCGACTGCAATGTCATACACGTCGCTCGTACACGCTTAGGCTTAATCCTTTCCTTCCTACTTAAAGCATCAGCTACCACATTTGCCTTTCCAGGATGGTAGCGAATCTCACAATCATAATCACTAAATAACTCAATCCACCTTCTTTGTCGCATATTCAGTTCCTTCTGACTGAAAATATGCTGAAGACTCTTATGATCTGTATAAACAACACTCTTCGTGCCGTACATATAATGTCTCCAATTCTTGAGAGCAAATACTACCGCACCGAGCTCCAAATCATGAGTGGTATAATTCTTCTCATGAATCTTTAGCTGTCGAGATGCGTACGCTATCACCTTACCTCTCTGCATTAGCACACACCCAAATCCTTGATTCGATGCATCACAATACACAACAAAATCATCTGGCCCATCAGGTAACGTCAGAATAGGTGCATTGCACAAACTATCCTTTAGTGACTGAAAAGCCACCTCCAGCTCTTCTCCCCAAACATACTTCTTGTTCTTCTGAGTCAACAAAGTAAGAGGTTTAGCAATCTTCGAAAAATTCGCTATAAATCTTCGATAATATCCTGCCAATCCTAAGAATGAGCGTATCTCGGACGGCGTCGTAGGAGCCTTCCAGTTCTTAACCGCTTCAATCTTACTAGGGTCCACATGTATTCCTTCACTATTAACCACATGTCCAAGAAAATATACTTCTTCAAGCCAAAACTCACATTTTGAGAACTTGGCGTACAACTTCTCCTTCTCCAATAATTCAAGAACTAATCTCAGATGTTCTCCATGCTCCTCCTTCGTCTTGGAATAAATTAAAATGTCATCTATGAACATAATCACGAACTTATCCAAGTAAGGCTTGCAAACGCGATTCATCAAATCCATGAATACCGCAGGTGCATCTGCCAACCCAAATGGCATAATCGTGAACTCAAAGTGTCCATAACGAGTCCTAAAAGCAGTCTTCGGAATATCCTCTTCATACACTCTTAACTGATGATAACCATAACGTAGATCTATCTTTGATAAAAATCGAGAACCTTGTAGCTGATCAAAGAGATCATCGATTCTAGGAAGAGGATACCGATTCTTAACCGTTAACTTGTTCAATTCCCGATAGTCAATACACATCCGGAACGAACCATCCTTCTTCTTAACAAATAACACAGGTGCTCCCCACGGAGAATGACTAGGTCTAATAAACCCCTTCTCCTGAAGTTCTTGCAACTGTGCGGACAACTCCTGCATCTCAGAGGGTGCTAAACGATATGGGGACTTCGCCACAGGTGCCGCTCCAGGAACCAACTCTATACGAAATTCAACTTGACGGATTGGAGGCAATCCGGACAAGTCCTCAGGAAAAACGCCAGGAAACTCACATACCACAGGAATCTCTTCTATCTTACGTTCTTTAGCCTTCGCAGTCTTAAGGGTTTTCAAGTCCTTCCCTAAGTACTCTCCTTGTATCCGAAGGACACCACCACTCTCCAAAGGTATACGAACTACCTTTTTATGGCATATGACCTCGGCCCTATGCTTAGACAACCATCTCATCCCTATCACCACATCAAAACTCCCATGCCCAAAAGGTATTAAATCAATCATGAATGGAATGCCCTCTAATACTATAGTACACCCACGAATAACTTTGTCAACCTCTACCTCCTTACCACTAGCTATTTCAATCACAATACTAGACCTAAGCTCACTAGGTTCAACATTCAGAACGTTGACCAGTAATAAGCGTCTCGGTCTTTTTGGTGCCATTTCCTAGACACACAAATCATTAATACCATTAGGCGCCATTCACGACATTCGCGCATACACATCCATACTTAACACAAGTACTCCCATCGAATGGGATAATTAACACAAATATCACAGCATTAGCACCAACGGATAATCGTGGTATCAGCATATGATTGGTAAAATGTAATCTTACCACCCATACACTCCCACATACAATGCTTTCCCAAAAGGTTAAGAGATTACATCTCTAACCATGCAACCATCATCAACATGATATCACATAACATCTATCGCAACATATAACAACAAACATCAATCAATGTAATCATGGTCACAAATCCACGTGTGTGATACCCTTATAATTATGTTCGCGACCATAGTTATAAGGCCTATTCCACACGCATACTTGCTTCCAAAACCACACATCTTAATGATAACGCACATACAGCACATAGCACCTAATACATAACACAATCCATGCTATCATACTTGCAAGTCCACTTGTGTTGTGAAGCATGTATAATTATGTTGGCCACCATAATTATCTATGCTTCCTTTCACAAGTGTACTTCCTCCTATGACCACACTTCATGCAAACAATCATCTCACATGGAACAATTCCAACGATCATGGAACAATTCCAATGACCACTTTAACTCTATAGTCAAAATCACTTAGATAAAACTGATTCAATATTCAGGAGTAATCGTGCCCCAACATGGCTCCAGACGGCAAAAGCCAATATAAGAATTCCAAAACATGGCACAAAACAAAAGACATCACACAATGGCTCAAGCTCCTCTCTCGTACTTGCCTCCCCACTCAGATTGGTTGAACCTACCACCTTCTGCGGACTCCAGATCCGATACTACGTCATTCCATCCTAACTCCCCTTCATTTTTGCTCAACCACCCATTCTTGTTTCTCTCTTCCAACTCCGCATGATCCACAAGTACATACAACTCACGAGGTTTAGACAGAACCACCTTTCCTTCATATGAGAAGTGAGGACACTTCCTAGAGTACTTGGTATCGGCTCCATCTCCAAATGTCACTGTGGTTGCAAACCTCTCCACTTCTTCTCCATCAATGTTTTCCATATACATCCCATCCTTGTCCGAACATAGATTTATGTTAGCGGGAACTCAGATTCTGCGGTTAGTCCGCTTCATCCTTCCACTTCCCTTAAACCGGTAGCAAAATGGTAGCCCAACGAAACTTCTTACGCGAGGGAGGTCGACGTATACAATACTAAGTATGAGGGTCCAATCGGCGTCCGAAATTCGATGAAACTACTAATAAACTCAAGGGAAATCGACATATAAAACACCACACTTACACATAAGCCCTAAATGCAACTATATGAGGGACTCCTAGGTTATAGTCTAGGTTCAACCACCTACTTCTCTATAACCAAGTCTCTGATACCAATCTGTCACACCTCGCCGATGGCGAAAACGCGAGTGCAACATCATGGATATCATCACAACACATGGCGTCTATATAGAGAATTACTATATGCAAATATAAAGAGTAAAGAACAGACACAAAGTGTCGTAACGATACCCCAAAATAAAATAACCAAAAACAATCTCCAAGGTATCTCCATTAAAACATAAAGTAAAAATGAAAGACATTCAAGTATCACAAACAAAATCCATCTTATTCAAGCTAAACTAAAAAATAAGCCATCCTCAATGCAAACTAGGTCTCTTCTAATCGCGCCCTTCTATCTTAGCCTTAGAATGCTCACCTGAAAATGATGCTTAAAACGTCAACATAATGTTGGTGAGATTCATAGGTTTAAGACACACAAAACACCTTGATTATCCGTTCACTGTGATTATAAAACATAGCATAGCAGGACAGCAAAGATATATAGTTATTATACACTAGCATGCAATCATAGCTTACGGGACGGAACGTGCCCACCGATCCAAAATTTGGGACGGAACGTGCCCACCGATCCAAACACCACATAAATTGGGACGGAACGTGCCCACCGATCCAAATACCACCACAATTGGGACGGAGCGTGCCCACCGATCCAAGTTCACAATAATTGGGACGGAACGTGCCCACCGATCCAATATAATTCCCCTTCCGGCCGGACATAATAATAACGAGTAGAGCCACTAGGGCATCTTCCCACTCGTATAATCACCACAAATAAACACCATAATAACATGTAGTATAAGTATAATAACAATTACACGTCCATGCATTTTATAACCACATAATCACAGTAACTCAAAAACAATTTAAACAAGCATCATCTCCATCCCAAGTTTAAAACAAAGTAAAAATATGGGACTATGAACTCACCTCAAATCCGCAGCTTCCAAGTTATCAACACACAAATCTATATCACACAAAAATAACAATCACGTTACACGCGACCAAGCTAAAAGCCATAGTCCATGTAACACACATATGATGGATGTCTAAGGTTCATATAACCCACTATGGATTACCTAAACTCCATACTAATCATCACCCAATACCTTATATTCACTAAATCCCTTAATAAAAACTTTCAGAAAACTCAGATTCATAGGGTACTTTCACCCACATAAAATCATAGTGAATAACGCTTTATAACTCACAAAAAAAAATTCACCATGGTCCTTCATAAGCATACAAGCTTTTCCCAAAAGGCCATGCACTAAAAACACACACAAGTACTCAATGAAAAATCAAACATTACAACTATCCAGATTCGGATCTGATCAGACATCAAAAAGTTTTGACCTCATAGACCCACTCGCACAACTTATTATCGCCTAATTTTCGCGTGGAAGTCAAATATAATATATAACTTGATTCTCACATAAGGTCTTATCCAAATTCCACTTTAAAAACCACCTTTGACCTCAATACTTTTACCCTAATTCTGTCCCGGTTTAACAGTTTTGACACCTTAACTCATAAAATTCGTTTGACTGACTTCCCGACCTCGAAAACACTTGTGGTCGGACTTTTTGGAAATCTATTTCACTGTAATATAATTTAGACATAAAATTCGTGATCTAACTCATCTTCATCTATTAATTACAATCGTATCTTTACAGCCTATTAATTCTGCCAGATTCATAACTCATTAATTAACACGTTTAAAACCCTAATTACTTCACCAACCATTATAATATCACTAATTAATGACTCTAACATGTTTAATATCATAAATTTACAGATCTAATTACAAACCCTAGATCCACCATAACTTGTTACATGAATAATAAAAATTAATTACACAATTAGGGTTTACTAGACATACCTTAAATTGAATTATTGAAACTCAAAAAAAAATCTTCTCCTCTTCCCTTGGGTGTGATCGACCGAATTTTCAACAAGAGAGGGAATGAGGGTTTTTGGTTTGTATTTATAGACCTAGGGAAACCCTAAAGAGATAACTTTTCCACCAAGAATCCTAATTAGAATAAGATTTGTTTTTTTTTTTTTTTTTTTCTTTTTTTTTTCCTTTATCCTAAAATTCGTTTTTTAATATATCCATATATAAATTTTTTTTTATTATTATTAATTATTACACTTAAAACCTTGTACCTTTGATATTTTATAAAAACCCTATATCAATTTTTAACACCTTACGCGATAAACCTTCGTTTTTACGACAAACCGGAAGAATATCATTTTCAAAATAAAGTTTCCAAAAATAGATTTTTCACACTTTCCATAAATATACCCAATAAAAATAACCTCCACGTAACTTACTAACGCTCAAATAGTTGAACGGAGTCTCGTTACGCAAAACCACAAAATACCAAAACTACACAAGTCATTTCTACACCACAAAGGCGATCAAAATGAACTTTTCCCAAAATTCGCACTACTCAACTCATCAAGAAAATATCACATCAAGGGATTTAGTGCTAACACACGTACATATTACCCATAAACCGCACATATACCACACCTAAGCACATAGTACACATCACATAAAAGCTAAATAGGTTGAGACTATTAGTCAAACTAACCTGCTAAAATCATGGTTGTTACATCTATGATTGTCGTTATTTATCTGCATGTGAAGCGGCTTGGCGTATTTTTGGCTATGACATTCATTACAGGTTTCGAGCTGTAGAGCGACTACCATTTCATTTGGAAAACGAACAGTCTGTGGTGTTTGATCCCGCTGAAAGTATTGATTACCAACTTGAAAAGGCATCAGCCAACGAAAACAAGTTCCTGGCGTGGATGGAAACAAACCGGACCGATACGTTTGCCCAAACTCTTCTTTATGTAGAATTTCCTAAATATTATGTTTGGAAACCTCAAGAGTTGAGATGGCAACGCAGACAAAGAGGTGAAAGCCTTGGACGTATACATCATGTTCCACCATCTTGGGGAGAGCTTTTCTATTTACATATTTTGCTTAACAAGATCAGAGGTGTTAAGGATTGGGTTGATTTTAAGACACACGATGGTGTTGTTTATCCTACGTATAAGGATGCTTGCTTTGCTCATGGTCTGTTGGAGAACGACAAGGAGTACGTCAATGGTATATTGGAGGCGAGTTTATGGGGAATGGGAGATTATCTGCGGTCATTTTTTGTTATGCTCATCATGACCGACAGCATGTCTCGACCAGAGATTGTATGGGAGAAAAAGTGGCATGTTTTGGCTGCAGACGTTGAACGTGTAGAGCGAAAAAAACGCAATGATCCAGGTACTTTATTTAAAATCGTAACTTTCAAATCATATTCAACCATGTTGTGTACGATGTTATTTTTTTTATTCAATCTAAATGTTCCATTCATGTACGATAGGACTTATGCAATTGCACTGTTATTTTTAAATTTCACAAAATACACAAAACTAAATCGTAAATTATTTTGCAAACTGTATTGAGTTATAGGAATTCTTCATCCTTATAAACCATTCCAACAAATGTACAACTGCATCAACTGTCAATCTGTACATATCATTCTTTTAACAAAAACTAAAACTTATACATTTATTACGTTTGTTACACTTTAGTAACAGCATACGCAAACTAATGCATAATCCATGTACTGATTATTTTAAGCAGGTCTTGAGCTTTCAGATGTTCAGAAGTATAACATATGCCTCACTTATATTGAACACATGCTTTTGTGTAACAACAAAAGTCTAAAGAATATTTAAAACATGCCATACCCTAATCAAGATCACACAATGGATTCCTATAACCGATTGATATACGACGAGCTGGCGTACAACGTTGACGAATTAAGAGAACAACATAAGCAATTGTACGGTAGCTTGACAACCGAGCAGAAAGCAATATATTCACAAGTAATGGATTCTGCTGTTCACAACAAAGGCGGCATGTTCTTTGTATACGGGTACGGAGGTACTGGCAAGACATACATGTACAAAACAATGTCCGCTGCATTACGTTCTCAAGGTGAAATAGTATTAAATGTCGCATCAAGTGGAATTGCTGCACTTTTGTTTGAAGGCGGAAGGACTGCTCATTCAAGGTTTGCTATCCCTATTAATGTCGTCGAGGATTCAATGTGCAGCATACCAGCAGATAGCGATCTTGCTGATTTGATAAGGCAGGCAAAGCTTATTATTTGGGACGAGGCACCTATGATGAGTAGATACTGTTTTGAGTCCTTTGATAGAACCTTGAGAGACATATGCAGAGAAGATATTTCAGCGCCTTCTCATAAGGTTTTTGGTGGTAAAGTCGTTGTGTTTGGTGGCGATTTCCGTCAGATTCTACCGGTTATACCTGGTGCATCCAGACAAGAAGTAGTACATGCCACAATAAACTCTTCATATCTGTGGGCTGAATGCACCGTACTAAATTTGACTGTCAACATGAGGTTGGGTTTAGGTTGTGCAGAATCAGAAAGAAAAGAAATTCAAGAGTTTGCTGATTGGATCTTAGATATAGGCAATGGTAATATTGGTGGTGATAGTGATGGTGAGGCAGTTGTCAAATTTCCAGAGGATATGTTGATTCCAAATTCGGACGATCATGTTGGTTCCATTATTGAACATACATATCCTGATTTGGGCGCCAACTTATGGGATCCTGTTTATTTTCAAGAACGAGCTATCCTTGCCCCAACACACAAAATGGTCAACATTATTAATGATAGAATGATGTCTTTAATTGATGGCCCAGAGAAAGTTTACGAAAGTTCCGATACAGTAAATGTACTTGATGCTGATACAATTTTTGATGAACAGGTATACACTACGGAATTTCTAAATAGCATAGAAATGTCAGGACTTCCACACCACAGGTTAACTTTAAAAGTTGGTGCACCTGTCATGTGTATGCGCAATATCGATCAAAAGGCTGGACTATGCAATGGTACAAGGTTGCAAATCCAACGTATGGGAACGAATATCATTGAAGGCAAGATAATATCAGGTGGAAAACTTGGTTGTATATGTGCTATACCTAGAATGATCATTACAACTACGGACAACAAGATGCCATTCAAATTGAACAGGAGACAGTTTCCTGTTCAAGTTTGTTTTGGTATGACGATTAACAAAAGTCAAGGCCAAACGTTGTCACAAGTCGGCCTATTTTTACCAAAGGCGGTATTCTCACACGGACAACTGTATGTTGCTGTTTCGAGAGTAAAGACGAAAAAAGGTTTGAAGGTTATTTGTTGTGACAAAGACGGCGAATACACAGACTCTACGACAAACGTCGTGTACAAAGAAGTTTTGTATCGTATATGAGTAACCATCATTTAACAAAAATTTTGTATTTAACTTATCACTTTTGTGTTTTATTCAAAGAAGTTTTATATTGTATGTGAATGTCCATCATGTAACAATGATTTAGTTATACTTATCACTTTTATTTTTATTTAAAATACTTATCATTTTATTTGTTATATTATGTTTATTTACATCATCATATTTCTTAAACATATTTACTTTGATATATTTTTGTAAACAAATGATACTCATAATATGGATAAAAAGATACAAAATCATTCAATACTTTCAAAAATTATCCACATAGTAACCAATTAGGCGATTTTTTTTTCAACAAATCACAGCATTATTTAGGAAATGATTGGCTTGCTACAATCAAAACATAACAACTTTCAACACATCAAGGATTAATATGTACAGATTTAATGATTTAAATTGGAAAACTAACCTTATCGCTTCCTTAATTAATAGAATGTCTTTTCATTTTACTCCTAATGCCTTATATAATTCATGGTTTTTCACCATTTAACACGTCCAAATTCACAAACAAACTATAATTACTAATCTGTTAATCATGTTTCCTCTGATGAAGATACCTAAACGACCTGCTGAGGATGCTACAGATGAAGCCAACCCACCCAAGTAAGTATAACATTTTCATGATGCATTTTTTTTGATTTTCCAGAAACGTTAGTTTATAAATTGAATATAATACTTCATGTAACAGGAAGCAACGAAGGGAATCATCGAATGATTCGGTTAATAAAGAATCTGTAGGGTCCTGCACAGGTATATAAAACACCAATATATTTATTCTTTGAAAGTTAAATAATTGTTTTTTTTACGCTAATATTAAAAATATATACGTGATTTTAAACTGTAGTCAATGGGGACGTAAAAGATGATGCAACAAGCTCTTTGCTGCATCCTGCACAGGTGTATTTGAACCTGCAGGATAAAGCAAGAAAGAAAAAACTGAGAGTCTGGATAAAGAGCAATCTGAAGCAAAGGAAAATGAAAATGGTAAAAAAGAAGAATGCTGCAATCCAAAGAATGTTGAAAGGTTTTGAAGGTGAGGAAGAAGACCACTTCAGCAACGAAGAACTCGAAATTGTTGAAGAAGAAGACCTCACCGACGAAGAACATTTGGATGGTTTAGAATATGAAAATGTTCATTTAACATTTGATCCAGAAAAATCACCCAAATTTAATTGTTAATCTTTTATTGAATATCTTAGTTTGTTAAGTTTTTTTTTTATGTCTTATTTTAATTTATCATTTTACAGACATTTCAATTTAATATTATTTTGTTTAATTATAACAATCTTATGTCATTCTTTTTACAATGCTATTTATAAACATTTCTCTTTGCTAAATATGTGAACTAATATAAACTTAACGATGGCATGCAAAAACTGCATAAAATCCTATTTATTACACGAGTGAAACACAAAACCAATTCCCAAATAACCAAAACAACATATTCAAAATGAGAAGTATTTAAAAAACTAAAATTAAATAATAAAACATATAACTAAGCTCAGTCTTCATAGTCGCTAACGTTGTGGTCAACAACAACATCATCTGTTATGTTCTGTCCTGCTTCACGAAGTGCTTTGATCATTTCATCAGCCTTCTTTACCTTAGTCATCATGTTATTCCAACTGCCGTTTTCATTCTTACTAATCTTGTGCCAAATGCCTTTATAATTTAACCATGCTTCATCTGTTTCAATACATCAAAAAAGAGAAAAAATGCTGATTGTAATATAGTTATATGACATAATGGAAATATAGAAATCGCAAATCTTTGTAATACATTTTTACATTTACGCTACCTTTAGTTTTTGATGAAGGTTCTTCCTCAATGATTTCCTTACCTGCGCCATGATCATGATCAGATTCACGATGCTCTGCTGGTCCGTCTACAACACTAATAATCTTACCAGCATCATTTTGCGGTTCTGATTTTGATGAACTTGAATCAACGGATTCACATCTTTTTGTATTACTCGACATTTTCTGAAACTGTTTTTTAGTTATGTAGTATTTGTGTGTGTTTGTTTTGAGAGGTTGTAGATATTATATGTAATGCTTAGAAGTTATATATTAGGAATATATGCACTAATAATAGGGAAATCATAACCACTTTATCAATTTTTAATATTAGGTATTAATGTACAAACTTAATCAATATTTTTTTTGAAACTTTTACCCAATTAATTACCTTGAGCTATATATGGAGTCGTATATAAGGATCAATTATGAGTAAATATAATCTATTAATAAAGTCATTGAAGTTATTTTTGTTAAACATAATCTTCCGATTATCAATATTTCATTATCATAAAAATAATCACGTAAAACAATTCAATGAAGCGTACCCGGCCATCGGCCGGGTCATGAAGCTAGTATATATATATATATATATATATATATATATATATATATATATATATATATATATATATATATATATAATATATATATATATATATATATATATATAATTTGAACGTTTATTAATCGTACGTTAACGAATTAACATAAAGTGGCAAATGAGATATCGTAAAGTTTTTACACTTGACATATGGAAATGTTTATATGAAATAAACATTAAGTAAGTTGATGTCGGTCCGCATGTGAGCACGTTTATCGAGGATGTGAGTTACGTCACATTAGATAGTAGTCATGATCAGATAATAATAAAAAAAATTATACGTAGAAAAATGATAAGTATTCTTTATTAAGAATATGAGATAGTTTATTACAAGGTGAAATTTTTACAGTGGTTACAAGGTAACTTCACACAAAACAACCCGTGAAAGTAGAAATGATTACACCAAAATCACAAAACTGAACCACTGATCATCTCTGTGGACGTCTCTCCAGTAGTAATAAAATTGTAAGCTCGATCACGTGAATCTGTTATGCGTCCCCGATGTGCACATTTCTTCCCCCTGATTGCTGATACTTATGGAAAAAGAGTGTTTTCGCAAGGAACTCAAGAAAAGTCAAAGATCATCCACTCTCACTTCCCCCACGATGTCTTTACGGAATCGGAAGCATACACACTATGTTTACGATGGAAACGGAGGCAGCGTAACCCTGTATGTCCTATTAGTCGAATATGTGTGAAGTACCATAAATAGCCCGTGAGAATCAACTGCTGATAAAATCTCTACTCTTTTATACTCCTCTCATCTAACTCTTTACCGACCCCATTATCATTATGACGGCTCTTTGTAATGACTACTGATGGAGAAAACCCAGTATTACGAACTTGAGACTGAAGTAAAATAACCCAAACTTGTGACTTAAACTTGCACTATTGTCTGACTAAGAACCAATACTGAGAATTTCAATACAGGTAGAATCATATACCCATCCAACCATCCTTAACTGTATATGAACTTCTCTCAAATTATCCACAGCTTTTTGTGACACTTGAGCACTACAACGTAACTCCTTTAAAGTGATAGCTATACACTGTGAGCACAACAACGTAACTCCTTACATCAGGTATAACTAGATAACTCAAGTCGTAATCATTCTAACGGTTAAAAGCTCGAACAAGGATCTCGAAGAATCATGCATCCAACCAACCCCGATATCTTGAGATACTAAGTACACGCACCCGTTAAATTCCACTTCAACCTCAAATAAGTAATAATGAATTAACGCCGTAGTCACATCTTGCGGTTAAATGCCCAAAACTAGCCTTTTGACGGTTAAAGTGAATTTTGATAATGAATTTTCCCGATCTTGTCAAAAATGTATCACCCCGTGAAAAAATTGTAACACCAAACTTACCTCTCTTTTTGCCAATAAATTTGTATATCCAATATGAATTCATTCATTTAGTTCACCCAAAAAAAACGGATAACACATATTGCAAGCAAAAAAATTCATACAACCCATTTAGCATTCATACAACCCCAATCCAGTCCACAACCGGATCCAACACCAACAATGATAGTATACAGTTCATGACACAAACCCTAAGCCCATATTCTTGTTATACCGCCCCCTCCTAAGGTTTTCTCTCACCAAACCTTATCTCCTCCGCAAAGACAATATATCCAAATCTGATCTCATCTCCATCAATCGACAAACACAACACAAACAAATCACTGAATAATTACCACGAATGAACAATCCAAACAACCCAAACTTGAAAACCTTTTCGTATGTCTTATACCGTGAATGAATAACAACAGAGTTTTGGCTTCAAGTTCTGAATACGGATCTCAGGTAGGCTGTTTGATGTTATTGTCTTTTCTTTGAAACTTTCGGATATAAAATTATTGTTAGTGTCTTTTCTTTGAAACTTTTGGATATAAAATGAAAGTTATAAACACTTTCCATGGATCGATGATGATATAATTTTTTCGTGTTTATGACTTTTGATGTCAATGAATCTATTGTAACACGAAAAAAATTTGAGATCTTTGTTTATTTAATTATATGTTCGAGTCTTGGTAGTTGATATGTGTCTAAATACACATATATTTACCTTGTTTAAACCCACATAAACAGCCAAAAACACTTTGAAAAGTCAATAATACTGAAAATATCATAAAATGTGTTTTTATGTGATTCAGGAACAAAAAGATTGAAAACAAGTGAAAAAAGAACAAATTTTGCATAATTGTCACTTTCAGTCCCTGGAGTTTCACAAATTGGCAGATTTAGTCCCTGAAGGTTTAAAATGAAAGAAAAGTCAACTTTAGTCCTTGGGATATCAAACATATTCACTTTTAATCCCTGGATGAAAGTTTTCTAAAAATGACAACTTTTACCCCTCAAGTTTCAAAATTGGCAAATCTAGTCCTCGGGTATTTAAAAATTGGAATTTATCAAATATTACCCTTGTGCTATTTATAATTGGCAAAATAAACTCTTTTGATAACTTTGGTAAAATTACAATTTCAACCCTTCAATTTTCAGGAATTACAAAATTGGTCCTTGTGATTTAACTATAAACCAACCGGACCTTTATATTAATAAACCCAATCCTTTATTACAAAATCCAACCCAGTTAAATTCCCAAGCCCACAAGCCCAATCCATAAACCACATAACCCGATCCAACCCAACCCTTTATTTAAACCCAGGGTCAAACTAATGTTTGACCCGTCTTCTTCCCAACTTGCCGCCAAAACCACCATAGCCCACCTTATCTCTGCAAAACCACCCCCCTCCTATCCCACTTACCTAACAATACAAAAAACATTAAATGCTTCTTCTCCACCTCCACAAAATGCATTTAATGCTATAACCTGCTCGAATCCTCCACTAGTACTTTTGGCGCCAAATTTCATTTGAGTAGCTCAGATCAATTGAAGATAATTCAGGGGTGCAGATATGTTCAAGGATGTCGGCTAAGGATTTCCCAGCATAATACAATATATATAGATCAATGTAATAGGAATTAGGAGAGTAGTTAATTTTTATTAAATCGTCTTTTACTTAATTGTCTTTCTTTATTGTAATTTTCATTTCCAGTCATTAATATAAGCAATTTACAGTCATTTTGATCTCATTTTAATATATCTTGCATTAATTTTCAGTCACTTTATAATTTCAAGTTCTATTGTAATTCGTATTAAGTTAAATGTTATTTAGAAAAGCTTGTTATCTGTTTACATAAGCTTATATAAGCTAATTATAGCTTACTGTGAGCTTGTGTTAGTTTAAATCAGTTCTAAACCAAGAAATCCAAGAAAGTCAATGAAAGTCAACCTGGTGGCCATTAAGCTGTTCTAGGTGATATAAGCTGATCTTGGAGGATTTTCTGGGTTTTCTAGCTTGTTTCTGACAAGCTAGATTGGTTCTAGTCCTTGTTCTCTCAGTTCCATAGCTACCTCAGTTGTAAGCAAATTTCTATATTTTGCATCATTTCTCAAGTTACTGTATAACAGCTTATTAATAGCTTATTATTGTGATTCTATGCTTATTAATAGATTGTAGTTATATCTCATCAATCTAATCAGTTTTAAAAAGCATTTGTTTCTGTTTTACTTAAAATCAGTCAAAAAGCCAAAAAACAGTCTTACATAGTATAAGTTGCTTAACTGCTTATTTTTGTTTCAAAGTTGTTATTGATAGTTAAAATAAGTTAGTATAACCATAATATATCAGAATCCATAGTTAGAAAAACCATATTTAGTTCAAAATCCAAAACAGACACCTAAAGGGGTGTTTGTTTAAGTAGGTCAACTGGTCAAACTTGTGTGTTACTGTTGATTGACCATAAGCCCAACTTTTTTCAAGCTTATTTTGGTCCTTATAAGCTATTTCCAGATTCTGATTTAGCCATATAGTAGGAAATCAAGTTTTTAGCAGCCCTTGGTGAAATCAGACCTCAAAAAGGTCCAAATAAGCCAATTTTAGCCATGACCTCATTTGACCCTTGTTCTTGGTTTTTCTGAGTCCATTGTGATCCATATTGAGTAGTTGCAAAAGGTGGTTTGAAGCCCTAAGGCTTGTGCAACTCTGCACAACCCTGCACATCAGCAGAATCAGTATATACTGATTGCTGTGACTGCTGAACTCACCCAATTTCTGGCTTATCCACATAAGCTCAGGCCTAACTTTTTGGTTTTCTGAATAGCCAGTAGTACTATTTCACTTTTGCCCCCATTAGATTACATCTCAGAGCTTATTTGAACTGCTTAAATTGCCTTGAAAGTTGGCCAATTTCCTGAGTTTCTGCTGAGGTTTTGCTACTGCTTATCTTCTATTCAGCTTAATTCATAGTGCTTATTTGTGTTTTTAAGTTGTTTTGTGTTTATTTAAGTGTATTAAGCTTATCCTGAGCATTTGGTTGATTTTTGTGCTTATTAGCTTATTTTTAGCTTATTAGCTCAACTGCTTATCTGTCCAACTGCTTATCCAGGCTTATTAAACTTTTGATTTTATTTTTCACAGCTTTTAAATATTAATTTTGACTTATCCTGAATTTTTCAGATTTTTCCTAAGTCATTTGATATTTTTAATCTTTTTTATTAGTTTATAATAGTAATTAAATCATAATAAATAGAATATTAATCAGAAAAATATAATTTTAATTTTCATAATTTTCTTTTATTAATTATAATCCAGGAAAAATATAATTATATTTTTAGACCTTAAGAAAAACCAAAAATAGAAAAATAGTGATAGCTTCTATTTAATAGAATTTATCTTTTTAAATTTTAATTAAGCAAGTTTCATTTTTATAATTTTCTTAGCTTCTATTTACTTAATAATATTTTTAGAAAAAGTTTTAGAATTTTCTTTGTTCATTTAGTATTTTTTATAAATTTAAATAGTTTAATAAGTAATTAAATAAATAAATAATTAATAATAATTAAATAAAAAGTATAAAAAAATATATAATTTAAGTTTTTAAATAAGTTTTAAGTCATTTTACATTTTTAGGTTTTAAATTTCATAAATTTCAGTTTTAGTCCCATTTTAGCTTTCCCGTTACGCGTTTTTAGCTTATTAATTCGCGTTTAATTTTATTGTGTATATTTGTTTTAATTTGTTATTTAGAATTATTAAAAAAAGCAAAATCAATATCTAATCATCAATCACTCTAATCCTAGCTTTTCACAGTTTGCCCATTCACACCTCGTTAGGAAACGACCCAGGTAATTACTTACCTGGCTTCACACTACACACGAACGTGAGTTTTTGCAAGTATCCTTTTTCACAAAGGGGTAATTTGTAATTATTCACGAGTATCCGCTGTCTGCATTTATTTAATAGTGCGTTCTCTACGGATCAAATTTTGGCGCCGCTGCCGGGGAGGTGTGCTGCGACAGTTGTGTAAGTTTTAGCGATTAGTGATTCGAGACCCTTCTTCCAAGAAGTTCCTATTTCCCATAAACAATATAAAATACAAAAATATTTCTCTTTTCTTTTCTATATATATTATTAATATTATTATCATATAAAAAATTAAAACCCAAAAACATTTTTCCGTTTTCTTTAATAATAAATAACAATTAAATTACCATCGAGAACCAAGACTGAGTACTACCTAACTGGGGGTACGACCATAATAAGTTCCCAAACATCAGATTTAAAACTTGCCTTTGTATCACTTGCGAATATCAGCTCACCTTTGATTGATAAACAAACTATAACGGAGGTTTAAGGATAGTTTGACATTAAATTGTCGGACTGAAAGAAGCGGGTTTTTAAGGAGCATTAATTGCCCACCTTTGCTTCTCCGCCACTCTGTGCGTTTATCTTTTAGAGAGCTACCGTACGCTTGTTGATTATTGGTTTAAGTTCACTTGTGTTTTTTCTCGATCTTGATTTTAATTGAAAAATTTTGCTAAAAGTGCATGCGCACTCGTTCTTCTAGGTCATCAAGCCCTTTTCGTGAGCTTGGAAACATACCTCGAAGACGTCGTAGACGTTCTGCTCCATCAGTCGTACCCGAGTTACGTACTGATCCCAAAACCCCTGTCATCATGGCAGAAGACCGTCCTATGAATGAGCTTCTCCAAGCTCCCACCATTGGGTACGGAGATGCCATTGTTGTTCCAGCCATCGTGGCTGAGAATTTTGAGCTTAAGACTGGGTTGATAAACTTGGTAACCCAGCGGCAATTCTATGGTTTTGACAAGGACGATCCTCAAGATCACATTAGATGGTTTAACAAAATCACATCCACCATCAAATGCAAAAATGTCCCTGAGGAATCAATCAAACTTCTTCTTTTCCCCGTTTTCCATCGATGGGGCAGCCCGGATTTGGCTTGACAAACAACCCCCTCGATCGATAACAACATGGGAAGATTTGGTTCAGAAATTCGTGAATGAATTCTTTCCTCCTTCTAAAACCACGTATCTCAAAAATGAAATCATGAAATTCTCTCAAAGGTTTGATGAACCATTTGGAGAGGCATGGGAACGTTTCAAAGAATTGCTCCGCAAATGTCCTCATCACGGTTTCACCGATTTGATGCAAATGGACACTTTTTACAATGGGTTAAACCCATCTGACCAAGATTCTCTTAATGCCTCAGCTGGAGGTAATTTTCTGAGCAAATCCACTAAGGAAGCCATTGCACTTATTGAAAATAAGTCAAAGGTCCGCACTGCACGAGCCAGACCATATAATCTCAGGCTAGTGCTGGACCTTCTACTTCATCTCCCGTGAGTCAGTCTAGTACTGATACTCAGCTTGCTGAACTCACGAAGGTTATTCAAGCTTTGGTTTTCTCCACACAAAAGAAAGAGTCCGCTCCGCAAACTTCTCACACTGCTGAAGTCAAAAAAATAGAAGTTTGTGTTACTTGTGGTGGTCCTCACGCTTACTACAATTGTACTGCCACCGATGGCAATGCGTTTGAAATCAAAGCTTTAGCCGGATCTTCCAATCAAGGAGGTGGTCAATACCATCCTCAAGTGGAAACAAATTACCGTGCTAGCAATCAACATGGACCACCCGGATTTCCTCCTCCTAACAATCCAAATAGGATTAATCCTAATCAGCAAAGAGGGCAAAACACGCAGAATCAATATCATGCCCCGAACAATCAATACCCACCCCAAAGGGGTAATCAAGGGTATTCAGCTCCAAATTCCCAAAGACCTCTCTTGAATGAGCTTGATAGCTACATCAAGGTTAATGAGACCAATATGAAGGCAATGCAAAATCAAATCTCTAATTTGAAGAATGAATTTCAGTCCTCAATACACAAGCAAGGAACTGAGCTTTCAAACAAAATCGATCATTCTCAAAGCGAAGTTAAGAATATGTTTGCCAGTCTCATGGACCATCTTAATCCACCTTCTACCTCGGGAGGTCTCCCAAGTAACACTGTTGTCAACCCAAGGGGTGAACTCAAAGCTGTCACTACACATAGTGGTAAAGCTCATGATGGACTCAAGGTGATAAAGGACCCGGTACCTCCCACTAACAATGGAAATGCTAAATACGTCCAACCTTCGGTTATCCAAAAATCTACACCCACAATTGCTCCTCAACCGTCAAGAATAGATCCTACTTTATCACGATTTACGGTTAAAAGTTTGTCAACCAAACTTAGTGAGCAAAGAACAGCCAGATATTATTCCGAGATGCTCAATGTTGTTCCTGTCAGTGTGCTTGATGACAGTGATGATGATGAAAATACCACTTTCGTCAAAGCTATCACCACTCGGAGTGGTGCTGCTTATGAGGGGGCCCGCTGGCCCTATTCCTCCTCCGTTATTTGAAATGGAGAAAGAGACGGAGGATACAACGGACAAAGTGCAAATTCCAAACCCACAAAGTACAGCACATGTCCATCCTCCGGTTGTCCCTAAAAAGAAATCAAAACCAGGAGTTGTCTTTGAATCTGTTAAGACTCCTGAAGTCATTGCCCCTAAATCCAAACCTTATATTCCTTACCCATCGCGCTTGAACGAGCAAAAGCTCCGCGAAAAGGCTAGTCAACAAATGGACAAGTTCTTTCAAATCTTTAAAGAATTACATTTTGACATAAGTTTTGCGGATGCTATCATTCTGATGCCCAAATTTGCATCAACAATCAAACACTTGTTAAGCAACAAGGAAAAACTGATTGAAATGGCTAAAACTCCATTAAATGAGAACTGCTCAGCGGTTATCTTGAAAAAGCTTCCGGAGAAGCTTGGAGATCCTGGAAAGTTTCTACTACCTTGTGTATTTCCAGGAATGGTTGAATGCTATGCCTTGGCCGATCTTGGTGCAAGCATCAACCTGATGCCTCATTCAGTATGGAAGAAACTTTCTCTTCCGGCTCTTACTCCTACATGCATGACTCTTGAGCTTGCAGATCGAACCATATCTCATCCTTGCGGCATTGCCGAAGATGTGTTTGTGAAAGTAGGAAAGTTCCACTTTCCAGCTGACTTTGTGGTTGTTGAATTCGACGCAGATCAAAAGGTTCCTCTAATTCTTGGAAGAGGATTCCTAAAAACGGGCCATGCTCTTATTGATGTATTTAAGCATGAGATCACCTTGCGTGTGGATAAGGAAGCTGTTACCTTTAACCATGATCAAACTTCGAGGTACTCCTCAAATTATAATTCTGCATCGGTTAACCGAATAGATGTCATTGACATTGCTTCAGAGGAGTACTCTCAAGAAAGTGTTGGTTATTTTCATAATTCTGTGAGTGGTAATCCCACCGCATCTTCTCTACCTATCATTTCCGACTCTTCCCCTTCTCTCACTCCGTTTGAGGGAAGTGATTCCAATTTGGAAGAGATCGAGGCTTTTCTCAAGTGTGATTCATTTCTGGAAGGAATTGATAACGCCGAGATTGATCTGGAGGGAGATATTCTTCTTCTTGAGAAATTGTTAAATTAGGACAATTCTCCTCCTCTCCCTCCCGTTGAACTTCATAATGATAAAACTGATAAATTTCCGGAGATCAAGTTTAAGGACTTGCCTCCTCCACTTGAATATACAAATCTTGAGGAGGAAGTTCTTGTCTTAATGGCTATTCAGATCTCTCTTCTTCCCTTCACCTACCCGGTGATTTCCCCTATCTTTCACTCATTCGGGAGTGAGGATATTACCTTTGACCCCGGCATTGTCCATCTAACATTGGTTTAAATGCCGGATTTATCTCATCGGTGTGGAACTTTCTTATGCTCAATTGGTTATCCAAGCATCTTGAATGAAAGTCCGTTAGAGATGGTTTCTTCCACTTACTTCCCCATGAACAAATGAATTCGGGGTCGAGTCAAGCTAGCGACTCGGTTAAGAAAAACAGTAGCATAATATGGGTTTTCACCCATGTCTCACCCAAGTGTGGGAGAGATGCCCCACATGTTGTAAATATGTACAGTCAAAAAAAAATGTGTATATAAAATAATGGCTATTAGTATTTCCCTTTTTACGTTCTAAGTGTTGGTTTAACAGCCGGTTCTTTGAATATTGAGGGCAATATTCAGTTCTAAGTGTGGGGGGGAATTCTAGCGAATTTGATCAAATGTACCATCTAGTACCCCCATTTTTAGCCAAAATTTTAAAATTTTTTCTCACTTAGAACTCAATAAATGGTTATCAGTCCGCCATGTCTAACCCACATAAGGATTGGCTAATCCGAGAGCAAACGGCTCTTGGTAAAGATGTCTCAAATCCGTTTATGGCTTACAATTTGCCAAAAATTGTATGGTATTCGACTCACCATATCTTTATAAGTGAAGAGTTGGCTAGCCCGCAAGGTTATGGCTTGTGGAAAAGGCATTGAAAAACCATGATTGGTAATTAGCTCACCAAAGATAATAGTTATAATTTATCTAAGAGTTGGCTAGTCCAGAAGCAAACGGCTTTTGGTAAAGACAAATCAAAACCGTTGACAGCTGATGGTTTGCTCAAAATCATTTGGTTATCATTGTACCAAAGTATCACATACTAAAACATTGGCTACTCCAGAAGTAATGACTTTTGGTAAAGAGATAAAATCCATTAAATTTTCATAAAAGATTGCTAGGGACTAGCAATAGTTTAGTGTGGGGGATTTGATATGTGTCTAAATACACATATATTTACCTTTTTTAAACCCACATAAACAGCCAAAAACACTTTGAAAAGTCAAATAATACTGAAAATATCATAAAATGTGTTTTTATGTGATTCAGGAACAAAAAGATTGAAAACAAGTGAAAAACGAATAAAGTTTGCATAATTGTCACTTTCAGTCCCTGGAGTTTCACAAATTGGCAGATTTAGTACCTGAAGGTTTAAAATGAAAGAAAAGTCAACTTTAGTCCTTGGGATATCAAACATATTCACTTTTAATTCCTGGATGAAATTTTTCTAAAAATGACAACTTTTACCCCTCAAGTTTCAAAATTGGCAAATCTAGTCCTCGGGTATTTAAAAATTGGAATTTATCAAATATTACCCTTGTACTATTTATAATTGGCAAAATAAACTCTTTTGATAACTTTGGTAAAATTACAATTTCAACCCTTCAATTTTCAGGAATTACAAAATTGGTCCTTGTGATTTAACTATAAACCAACCGGACCTTTATATTAATAAACCCAATCCTTTATTACAAAATCCAACCCAGTTAAATTCCCAAGCCCACAAGCCCAATCCATAAACCACATAACCCGATCCAACCCAACCCTTTATTTAAACCCAGGGTCAAACTAATGTTTGACCCGTCTTCTTCCCAACTTGCCGCCAAAACCACCATAGCCCACCTTATCTCTGCAAAACCACCCCCCTCCTATCCCACTTACCTAACAATACAAAAAACATTAAATGCTTCTTCTCCACCTCCACAAAATGCATTTAATGCTATAACCTGCTCGAATCCTCCACTAGTACTTTTGGCGCCAAATTTCATTTGAGTGGCTCAGATCAATTGAAGATAATTCAGGGGTGCAGATATGTTCAAGGATGTCGGCTAAGGATTTCCCAGCATAATATAGTATATATAGATCAATGTAATAGGAATTAGGAGAGTAGTTAATTTTTATTAAATCGTCTTTTACTTAATTGTCTTTCTTTATTGTAATTTTCATTTCCAGTCATTAATATAAGCAATTTACAGTCATTTTGATCTCATTTTAATATATCTTGCATTAATTTTCAGTCACTTTATAATTTCAAGTTCTATTGTAATTCGTATTAAGTTAAATGTTATTTGGAAAAGCTTGTTATCTGTTTACATAAGCTTATATAAGCTAATTATAGCTTACTGTGAGCTTGTGTTAGTTTAAATCAGTTCTAAACCAAGAAATCCAAGAAAGTCAATGAAAGTCAACCTGGTGGCCATTAAGCTGTTCTAGGTGATATAAGCTGATCTTGGAGGATTTTCTGGGTTTTCTAGCTTGTTTCTGACAAGCTAGATTGGTTCTAGTCCTTGTTCTCTCAGTTCCATAGCTACCTCAGTTGTAAGCAAATTTCTATATTTTGCATCATTTCTCAAGTTACTGTATAACAGCTTATTAATAGCTTATTATTGTGATTCTATGCTTATTAATAGATTGTAGTTATATCTCATCAATCTAATCAGTTTTAAAAAGCATTTGTTTCTGTTTTACTTAAAATCAGTCAAAAAGCCAAAAAACAGTCTTACATAGTATAAGTTGCTTAACTGCTTATTTTTGTTTCAAAGTTGTTATTGATAGTTAAAATAAGTTAGTATAACCATAATATATCAGAATCCATAGTTAGAAAAACCATATTTAGTTCAAAATCCAAAACAGACACCTAAAGGGGTGTTTGGTTTAAGTAGGTCAACTGGTCAAACTTGTGTGTTACTGTTGATTGACCATAAGCCCAACTTTGTTCAAGCTTATTTTGGTCCTTATAAGCTATTTCCAGATTCTGATTTAGCCATATAGTAGGAAATCAAGTTTTTAGCAGCCCTTGGTGAAATCAGACCTCAAAAAGGTCCAAATAAGCCAATTTTAGCCATGACCTCATTTGACCCTTGATCTTGGTTTTTCTGAGTCCATTGTGATCCGTATTGAGTAGTTGCAAAAGGTGGTTTGAAGCCCTAAGGCTTGTGCAACTCTGCACAACCCTGCACATCAGCAGAATCAGTATATACTGATTGTTGTGACTGCTGAACTCACCCAATTTCTGGCTTATCCACATAAGCTCAGGCCTAGCTTTTTGGTTTTCTGAATATCCAGTAGTACTATTTCACTTTTGCCCCCATTAGATTACATCTCAGAGCTTATTTGAACTGCTTAAATTGCCTTGAAAGTTGGCCAATTTCCTGAGTTTCTGCTGAGGTTTTGCTACTGCTTATCTTCTATTCAGCTTAATTCATAGTGCTTATTTGTGTTTTTAAGTTGTTTTGTGTTTATTTAAGTGTATTAAGCTTATCCTGAGCATTTGGTTGATTTTTGTGCTTATTAGCTTATTTTTAGCTTATTAGCTCAACTGCTTATCTGTCCAACTGCTTATCCAGGCTTATTAAACTTTTGATTTTATTTTTCACAGCTTTTAATATTAATTTTGACTTATCCTGAATTTTTCAGATTTTTCCTAAGTCATTTGATATTTTTAATCTTTTTTATTAGTTTATAATAGTAATTAAATCATAATAAATAGAATATTAATCAGAAAAATATAATTTTAATTTTCATAATTTTCTTTTATTAATTATAATCCAGGAAAAATATAATTATATTTTTAGACCTTAAGAAAAACCAAAAATAGAAAAATAGTGATAGCTTCTATTTAATAGAATTTATCTTTTTAAATTTTAATTAAGCAAGTTTCATTTTTATAATTTTCTTAGCTTCTATTTACTTAATAATATTTTTAGAAAAAGTTTTAGAATTTTCTTTGTTCATTTAGTATTTTTTATAAATTTAAATAGTTTAATAAGAAATTAAATAAATAAATAATTAATAATAATTAAATAAAAAGTATAAAAAAATATATAATTTAAGTTTTTAAATAAGTTTTAAGTCATTTTACATTTTTAGGTTTTAAATTTCATAAATTTCAGTTTTAGTCCCATTTTAGCTTTCCCGTTACGCGTTTTTAGCTTATTAATTCGCGTTTAATTTTATTGTGTATATTTGTTTTAATTTGTTATTTAGAATTATTAAAAAAAGCAAAATCAATATCTAATCATCAATCACTCTAATCCTAGCTTTTCACAGTTTGCCCATTCACACCTCGTTGGAAAACGACCCAGGTAATTACTTACCTGGCTTCACACTACACACGAACGTGAGTTTTTGCTATTATCCTTTTTCACAAAGGGGTAATTTGTAATTATTCACGAGCATCCGCTGTCTGCATTTATTTAATAGTGCGTTCGCTACAGATCAGTAGTGTATTGGAGATGAGTTTGATGTTGTGGTTGTGTAGTTGTGTACTGTGATGGAGATGGGATTAAGGATAGGTATAGACGATTGTTGTTGAATGTGACGGGTTAGGTTACTCTCGATCTGTCTTTGAATAATTTTGTTATCGTTATGGTTTTGACTCGTGATGTAATAAACTGAAGTCAACACGAGTCTTAGTATTCTAGTCCACCTTCTTCATCTTTTCTTTTTCTTGAATTTCGATAAGTGGTCAAACGAACCAAATTGCGATAACATGGACTTGTTGACCTGTCGAATTGCGATGATTGAGTCCAATTCTGACATGTTCAATTCCGACGGTTTAGTCCAATTCCGACATTTTAGTCCAATTCCGACGGTTTAGTCCAATTCCGACGAACTAGGGTCTGCCGAAATTGCTTTACAAGCAATTCCGATAAAAGAGGGTTTTGACTATTTTTGACCATCAATTCCGACCACTTTTCGGACCATAAATTCCGACCACCATTTTTACCAGTATTCCGACCACATTATTTGTTAGACCCATTTCCCGGGTATTGGGACCCCACCCTAGATGAAGTTGACCCGAGCCTAAGTATGTTTGATTAAGAATATGTGGTTGAGTCTTTTAAGTGCATGTCTGGTGAGGCTTAGATGCGGAGCATCTAAAATATAGATACGGAGCATCAGTAGATGCGGCGCATCTAAAAGATAGATGCGGCGTATCGACCTAAAATGGGCAGAAATGACAGAAATGCCCTCTCAGCTAGTTTATATGTGTTAGGTTCTAGAGATCTCTACACAATTCTTGTGTGTTCCTGTGATGTCGAGATAGAGAGAAGAGAGGGAAGAAGATGGAGCTTAGGATGATGATTTAGAGATGGTTAAGTGTTCCAATTCATGGAATAATTCCCTAAGCTTGATTCTTCATAAGGTATGATGTTCATGAGGTTTAATTAGAGTTTAATTGGTGATTAAGAATTTAGGGTTTGTGAACCCTAACTTGGGATTAAAGGGTAAATGGTGTTTTAAGATAATTAAGAGTTAATGATGATTATGTGATGAGTTTATAATGGGTTTAAGTTAGTAAATGATGGGATTGATTATCATATAATCAATATATGATTATATGATGATTAGAAGTGTTTAGAGGTTAGTTATGGTTGTATTAACCATGATTATAGTTAATGATTATGTATTATATGTTATGTATGATTATGTGTTTTAGGATGCTTATGAGGATGATGATGATGTTGATGATATAGATGATGATGATATTGATTACGTGCTTAGCGTGGAGCTAAGGTAAGTAACTCTCCCTAAAGCATGTGTTATGTATGTATTTATCATGTATGTATTGTGGTGGTATAAGTGTATAAGAGTTGGACTAGTATGGTTGTAAGCTAAGGATGGATGGATAGTGACCTTGGATAGGAGTATGTTAGTGATCGGCTTTGGATTAGTTAAGGTATGTTGTTGGTTATGGTTGTGATGAATGAATGTGGTTATGTTATGAAGTTGTGTATGATATGAGTGATATGTGGTAGTTTAGAGGCTTTTATGCGATTATGACGCTTATGTGAGAATATGTGTATGATATATGTTTTATGACGGGTTACTTACTAAGCGTAAGCTTATTCTTTTAGTTGTTAATGTTTTTGTAGGCTTAAGTGCGGCGGAATGGAAGGCTTGGATTGTAGCATGAGGATTGGAAATGGATTTGGAAGATAACAAGCATTAGGAGCTAGGTAGAATACCGAGCTCGAGTCAAAGTTGTACCCCGAGAGTCTATTTTATGAGTCGTATAAAGTGTGTCAAAGTCGGGTAACGGTTTGGGGGTCTAACGAGTCGTCAAGTGTGTTTTAAGTGTTTGTAGTGAATGTTTAAAGGAGCGTTTGGATTTAAGCGTGTTTGTACCCATTTTGGAGTCTAACGGGTCAATTGCCGTGTATTATAGTTTGATATGGTTTTGAATGTAAAGTGAGTGTTTTGATACAAGTTATAGTGTTGTATTTGAGGTGTCAAAGTGGCTTGGGTGGTGAGTTGAGTATATGTAGGTTTTCCTGCTGATGTTCTGTCTAAATTGGTCGATGCGGCGTATCTAATATATCAGATGCGGCGTATCAGAGGTTTAAGGTGATACGGCGTATCACTTCATGTTGATACGGCGCATGGTCTATCAGTTTTGATACGGCGTATCCCTTTTTGGGATACGGCGTATCGTCGGTTACAGAAGGGTTGTTAGTTGTGTTATAAAATATTGTGAAATGTTTTGAAGGGTTTTCGAGTATATGTTCTTGCAAGTATTTTAAAGGGTTAAATGTTATAGTTTCTGGTCATTTAAATGAAGAATTTGTATGAGTCCGTTTTAGTCAAACGTTTCCGCGTCAAAAGTTTTTAAATTTTAGTCTAAACGGGTACGGGGCGTTACAACTTGGTATCAGAGCTTCGGTTTAAGTGAATTAGGTTTCCTTTAGGTTGCCTAGTCTTAAACCACTCGTAGACGCGTGAAGATAAGTTTGAGATAGGCGGGCTTATAGTTTGTGAGTTATAGGATGTGAATGTAGAGTTTGAAACGAATGATGTGATTGCTATATGGGTAGTATGATAGGGACTTAGGGATGTGTCTTATGTGATATATGACGTGGGAGACTTGATGTGTGAGTGATAGGATTACCGCGCACATCGGGTTGTCTCGGTAATTATTATATGATTATGTGATTGTGTGCTATGGTAGTTAGCGAGGGTGAATAGGTGTAATAAGTTGTGTGGTGGGTTATAAGAAATGTGACTAAAAATGAAAGTGCATGGCTTGTGAGCTAGGAATGACCAAAGTATGGTCTTATGAGTAGTTATACTTAGTGTGATGATCATTAAAGAGGTATTAGAGACGGGTTAGTGGGAAGTCAAGGTATTAGGAGCATGATTATGAACATGTGGTAACGTTGAATGTGTGTGGTGAAGAAATGAAATAAAAATATATACATAATAAGTTTCTGATGAACTTAGTTACAAGATGAGGAAAGGCATGGTGATTGAGTAAATAGTGAAATAGAACGAAACTTCCTAAGTAATAATAGCTAAAATGAGATGAATATGTGTGAAGCTAAGGTGTTGTCATGAAATAATTATATTACGGCTAAGGCGATTAGCTGTAATCATTAATAAATAATGAGCGTGTTATAATTGATGATCTATGTAAGGTCTACATGTAAAGGAAGCGAGTGAGACTAAAAGAAGAGAGATAAGATATGGAAATAAAAATGTGATGGATTAAAAACGTAAGAAAGAATGAGAGGAGTATGTGTGAGATAAAGACGTTATCTTGAAATTATCATATTACGGCTAAGGCGATTAGCTGTAATCACCATAATGAATGCATGAGTTTCGGTTGGTAAAATGTGAGAAGTCTAGATGTAAATGAGTCGAGTGGACTAAAACGTAATGTAAGAATGTGAAAATGATTAACGAAGGCTAAAAATGCAAGAGGTAAAGTAAAGATGTGAAAATAACTAAAGCGGATTAAGAATGTAAGGAGTGTGTATGAGATAAAGGCGTTGTTCTGAAATTATCATATTACTGCTAAGGCGATTAGCGGTAATTACTATAATAAACGAATGTAATAATGTGTGTGTGGTGCTTATGACTTGGATCCGTTGTTAAGGTGATAAAGTGTGAATGTAATGATCCTTCGGGATGAATGTTAAATGTGGTATCCCTCGGGATGACCAAGTAAAGGAATGTTAAGGAATCCTTCGGGGTGAATGTTAAAGATCCTTCGGGATGAAAAGTGTTGCCTTCACCGGCAAGGGGTTGCCTACGTCCATGGCATATAAAAGTATCCCATGATGAATGTGATAATGTGAAGGATCCAAGTCTAAGAAGAGTAAAAATAATGTAATAAAAACAATGAGAAAATAATAAAAGTTAAATTGGGAATTAAGAGTAGTGGTGTTATGTCGGGAGTACATAACCACTAGTTTATATTTCTTGATTTACATCGATTGGGACGCCTCTCCATGTAAATGAGGAATTATAAACGAGTGGGCTATGTGTTGCCGACATGGCACGAGTAGGGTTAGAGAAGTAGAAAGCGGGAGTTTAGAGTTAGTTAGGAATTGTAAGGACTAAGATAAGAGGGTTAGAATTGGACCATGGCTTTTAGTTGGGACTTAGGAGAAACATTGATGGAGTGGAGAAATTGTAATGATGATATAATGTGCCTTGCAGCGTGGTATAAACATGATGAATGAAAGTAATGGAATGTGAACGTGTTAGTCGAATGTAACTATGATAAGTCAAATAGTACGAGTTTCTTAAGTATCAAGTAGTAAAAGAATGAGGGTAGAGGATAAAGCAAATGGGATTGTGAAGTAATGATAATAGAGTGGATTAGAATGATGGCTAGTTGTAATGAGTATGTTTTGTATTATGTAAATCTAAGCAGGCGTTGTGTGGTGTAGAAGTAAGCAGGAGTAACGTGGATTAGGGCATGTGATATGATATGGTATGCATAGAGTTGCAAGGTCACTTAGATCGTTGCAATAAGTAAACTAGTAAGTAAGGTGTTGGGAAAAAGATGAGTTATGAGACTAAGTTTTGATTAGAAATGGACGACAGATTTCGGGGAGGAAATCTAAATAAGGGGGTAGAATTGTTAGACCCGTTTCCCGGGTATTGGGACCCCACCCTAGATGAAGTTGACCCGAGCCTAAGTATGTTTGACTAAGAATATGTGGTTGAGTCTTTTAAGTGCATGTCTGGTGAGGCTTAGATGCGGAGCATCTAAAATATAGATACGGAGCATCAGTAGATGCGGCGCATCTAAAAGATAGATGCGGCGTATCGACCTAAAATGGGCAGAAATGACAGAAATGCCCTCTCAGCTAGTTTATATGTGTTAGGTTCTAGAGATCTCCACACAATTCTTGTGTGTTCCTGTGATGTCGAGATAGAGAGAAGAGAGGGAAGAAGATGGAGCTTAGGATGATGATTTAGAGATGGTTAAGTGTTCCAATTCATGGAACAATTCTCTAAGCTTGATTCTTCATAAGGTATGATGTTCATGAGGTTTAATTAGAGTTTAATTGGTGATTAAGAATTTAGGGTTTGTGAACCCTAACTTGGGATTAAAGGGTAAATGGTGTTTTAAGATAATTAAGAGTTAATGATGATTATGTGATGAGTTTATAATGGGTTTAAGTTAGTAAATGATGGGATTGATTATCATATAATCAATATATGATTATATGATGATTAGAAGTGTTTAGAGGTTAGTTATGGTTGTATTAACCATGATTATAGTTAATGATTATGTATTATATGTTATGTATGATTATGTGTTTTAGGATGCTTATGAGGATGATGATGATGTTGATGATATTGATTATGTGCTTAGCGTGGAGCTAAGGTAAGTAACTCTCCCTAAAGCATGTGTTATGTATGTATTTATCATGTATGTATTGTGGTGGTATAAGTGTATAAGAGTTGGACTAGTATGGTTGTAAGCTAAGGATGGATGGCTAGTGACCTTGGATAGGAGTATGTTAGTTATCGGCTTTGGATTAGTTAAGGTATGTTGTTGGTTATGGTTGTGATGAATGAATGTGGTTATGTTATGAAGTTGTGTATGATATGAGTGATATGTAGTAGTTTAGAGGCTTTTATGCGATTAGGACTGTAACACCCCGACCCGACAAGGGTAAAGATGTCACAATAATGGCTCCATATCAGATCAAAACAAAGCATACATCTACAGTAATACAAAAATCTCAAAGGTTACAAAAGAAATACTGGAACTTCAAGGTTACAAATGAAAACTTCCAAAACACTAATTCTAAAACATACAATCTTCTAGTCAACTCTAATCCAGAATAGCTATCCAATCTTCTAAGTCCAAAGGTACACTCTCCACTCATTCTCAGCTTCCTACTAAAACCTGCCGCAGGAAAAGAAATGCGGCTGAGCTACGAGAGCTCAGTGAACAGATATATAGATGACAGAAACAATAACAGATAGCAATACAGAAACAAATCAGAAATACAGATTATACAGATACAGAATCAAAGTGAAAGAATAGGAAAGGAATAAGGGTAAAAGAAAAGAAATGAGAAAGGGATAATGAACAAACCAGGTTTAGGGAAATACAGAAATCCATCACGAGCCCAGAGATAACAGATAATATCATAACAGAGTAATCATATAATAATCCAGAGGGGATGCCTCTCAAGTAACAGATAATATGAGGGGTGACCTCATGTATCAATGGAGTGATCAGCTCCCAGAGGTTGTGAAAGACGTGTATCGCACACACCATCAGTCACCAGAGATAATAATAACAATCATATAATATAAATCAGATAATCCACTAAACAGATAACAGATAACAGAGTCAGATCTAGGATGCATCCATGCGCCCCCGGTGGCCAGAAACTCCTCAACACACCAGATAAAATAAGTCAGGGACGGGACAGGTCATCACTCTCCTGCCCTAGAGTCATGCCATCGGTGCATCAATGACATGGACATGAAACCCTCATGCCTAGTGAGTGGCTCGGATATCAAACTGTAGGTCAGAGGTCATATGTACTACCAAAATCAGAAGGTCATATCATAAGGGTACATGGCAAAAAGGTTCATGTCAAAGTCCAGAAATATCAAAGGTTCAATTCAGAGTTTAAGCAAAGGTTCAGAATAAAGAATCATATCAGAAAGTTCATGTCAAATATTTCAGAATTAAATATCAGAGATTTAAAATCAATTTGGTTCATATCAGAGTTTATCAGATCAAGGTTTATAGCAAAAATCCAGTCAAGGTTCAGATCAGAAGTTCATTTCAGAAATTCCTATCAAAAGTCCATTTTAAGAAATCCTTTAATAACTGTTTTCATAAAATGACCCTTCGAAACGGTTTTTCATAAAGATAGTCTTTGAAATAGTTTTTATAAAAGCTAGTAGAATTTCATGTAAAATCATAAACATCATTTTTAACCAATAACTCTTCTCAAAACATTTACAGGTCAAAATTTAAAAGGTTTTCACAACATAGATTCATATCAGAGGTCATAACGAGGGAAATCAATAGAAAGGTTCAAGGCAAAGAAATCATAGCATCAAATCAGAAGTTAAACAAATCAGAGTATGAAAAGGGACCATATCAGAGTTCACAGAACAGGGGATACATAGCAATGGCTTAGGGAAGACCCTATGATGAATCAGAAATACAAAATGGAATGAGAAAGAGGACACCCTTACTGAAAAAGGGCAGAATATCTGTACCTTATTAGCAGTGCAGAAAATAAACAAGCAAATAAATACTGAACAGATCAAGGCTTCTCCTTCTTCGCACCTAAAGGAGTAGAAGACGGAATTACTACAGATTCTAATTCAGATTATTATTTTTTGTTTACCTTTCCATTTTAAGTAACTTCCTATTTTTAGTAACTTTCCAGATTTAGTAAGTTTCCAGATTTAGCAGGTTTCCATATTTAGCAGGTTTCCAGAATTAACAAGACATTAATGTTACAGATTAGGTTAAGTCCTTATTTCAGAGTTATTATGGACCTTAAGTATATTTTATCAAGTTACAGAAGTCTAAGGTTATTTATGGCAAGTTCACAAAGTTCAGGGTTTTAATTGTAATTTCATCACTTTCAAGGGTATCAAGTGAAAATACTTCAAGTCACTGATTTAATACACATTTTATTCAGAATGACATCATAATCCCTTTAGTTTCATAATTTTACAGTTTATACCCCTCTAGTTACAATATTTACAAAACAAACCTTATATTTACATAATTTATGATTTAATCCCTCTAATATCCATATTTACCAAACAAGCATATTATTTTACCAAATTTCAGAATGTCACATCAGAGTTTACATATATTACTATTCAGCCCCTCAGATTTCAGAATTTACACAATTAGTCCCTTAAGTTTACAAAACTTATAAATTAAATCATAATTCCATAATAATTACACAATAGGCCCATAAATACTCAAAATTACACAAAATACTCTTAATATTATTATTTGCTCAAAATCACTTCAATTTTCCAGAATTTACATATTTAGTCCCTCTAGTTAAATTAATTTCAATTCGGATTAATAATTATATATAATTACCCATTTAACCTTTTAAATACAAAATTCACATATCAAGCCCTCATTTTATATTTTATACGAAATATACATGGTCCAAAATAATTTACAAAAATATCCCTTGAGTTTTTAAAATTACAAAACACCCCCTTACCTTTTATTTTTAAAATCGGTAATACATAAAAATGACCAAAAATATTACAAGCCCTAATATCAATTGCCAATCATTACCCCATTGATTACTAACAACCTTAAACCATCATAAATGACCAGATTTCATGGCATAAACCCTAACCCTAGCTCGATTTAGTTAGGGTTTCTTTTATTTCCTTTTTATTTTTTTATTAGCCGATTATACAATAAATTAACAACACAAGATTTAGGCCTCCGTAATTCCAACCATTATTTTTCTGAGATCATATATATTATATAGAGTCCATATAAAATAGTGCTCATGCCTAGAAAATTCGTATATAATTATTTAGAGTTTTATGGCGTTTTTAAGGTTTAATTCGCAAATAATTCATAGAGCATGCATGGTTCGTGTTTATCATTTTATTTGAGACTTATATGATGTAAGAGACGTGAGAAAAATACCAAACCCAATATGGAACGCGTAGAATAGGCTGGACGAATTTTCTTCTCTCGGATTGAATAAAACGACACCAAAATTCCCACGAGCACAAACGCGACCAAAAAACCTTGGAATCAATTTTCACAGATCATATACGATGTAAGGAACTTAGGAAAAATGGAAAACAAATTTTACAAGGGTCGTAGGAATTAAAATGGAATTTTACCTCACTTGTGAACAAAATTCGACAACAAAGAAAATAGGCCTTTATAATTCGAATGGCTATTTTTCTTGGCTTCCTAGAAATAGATTGAACTCAGAAAAATTATGCTTGGCTCTCCAGAAAGTCGCAAGAATGAATGGTGAATTTTTTGTGTTTTGTGTTTACTCGGCAAAATTATTTAGGAAGGAAAAGGTAGAATAAAATTATATAGAGTGTATGATCCGGTCTTAGGGGAGGGTAGGCTTAAGTCTCGGTCCAAATATGATAAGGAAATCAGATTTTGATTTTTAGAGATCATATCCTTATTTATTTGATATTTATCTAACTTTTTAAAACATTTTAAATGTATACCGAAATTATTATATATATAAAATCGGTTTTTAACTTTTGTATGGTATAAAATAATTATTTTTGGACATATAAAATTATTAGAAGTCTTGTCTTAATTTTATTGTAATTTATATGTAGTTTATTTGACATAATTCGGATTTATGTAGCTTAATATAGGTTTTAATTAAATTTTCAAGTTAGTGAGGGCATTTTGGTCATTTGACATGTTATGTGAATTTCAGGTATTACAACTTCTTCCCCATTAACAAAAAAAATTCGTCCTCGAAATTTGCAGAAAGCAGAGAGAAAAGAGAGCAGAAAACGTAACAGAGACATACCAAACTAAAACGAGAATTGAGGTGAAACGAAACAGGACCACAACTGACGGTGAACAGACATATGAAAGATTTGTTTCTCATAACTCGAACTTGCAGATTCCAAAATTGTTTCAGGTCCTCAGAACAGACATAACATACTGAATCCAGATCAGAAGGATAACATACCAAACGTAGTAGATGAAAATCATATTCTCTCGGAAGAGACAAAGAAATACATAGGGTTTTGACGGATATGCGGTTCACAGAAATTGATTAGACAAATCAGATTTTGACGTACAGGAATTAGATTATCAATAACATCAATTTGCATAAGGTTCTACAATGGAACCTAAGATAGTTATCAGAAGTACAGAGGTCAGCAAAACGCGTGACGAGAATCCAGACGTATCAATTCGCATAACGGTGAAAGCAGATTACGCGTATAGGTAGAATGAACTTAAAGTCTCACTAACGCAGAAAATCTCAAACAGTTATCAGAATTTCTAAAGCTCTAAGGCACTTCTCGAGATATCCTATGCCCACAACAAGTGCACGTTATATTATGTAAGTAATATCACGTTGGCCAGACGTCATAATACTGGCATCATATAAATATGCCCTCATGATGGTCATACTTTATCTCAAGTCATGAACAGAACAACTTATCTTAATCCACCTAATCCAACTACAGTCTTAGAGGTCATCAGAATCAACATCATAACTAAGAGGAGAAACGAACTACTCGAAAGAGTTAACGGAACAGGTCTAAAGTGTCTATCAGAACCAGATACGTCGCCAATAGCGTCAATACTTCATCACTCATCAGAATCAACTCAGAAAATACCAGAGGTTGCTTCAAAATCCTCATAACAAACCATCGGCCTACATACGCAGAATGAATACATAACGGAATTATTAACAGAGGGTCTAAATCATTCAAAGGATCTTATCATCTGGTTACGGAAATTTAAGTAAGTTAAGTGAAATACGTCATCCATAGTTTCATCCTTCACAGAATCAACTCTTCCAAACGCAAATGTTTGCTTCAGAATTATCATTCCTTCAATACATGATCTTCTTCCAAGTCCATGCAGTCTGTCGTATGATCATAGGGTGTAAAGGAATTATAAACTTGAGTCTGGCCCCTCAAGCCTTCGACACTTCTTCTGGACATTGTGGTGTGGTAACGTGAACCTCTGACATGGTCACTGTGCGTCTTTCCTTCGTGAGTCTGCTTCTGCTCTCAATTCATGTTAGTACAACTAAAATGAATAGAGAAAACAAGACGGTGTGTTTCTGACAGGTCTTCCGGCACAGTTCGAAATTCGCCAACTCAACTGTTGTCATCATAGGATACGGGGTAGTGATACAATTAGGTTTACGATAGTTGACACGCTGACGTGGGATTTTCTCTTTCTTCTTCATAAATGAAATAGGGTATTCAAAAGAAACACTGAGGTGAACAACATTATAATCCATCAACTTCTTCAATCTCTCAACCTCTATAGCATCATGTGTCGTCGATTGAGGTCGGTTCAAGGTCAATTCTACTTTGCAACAGGAGGGGAAATATCAAGAGTTTCATCAGAAAACATCAGAATATTTGTACAATAAAGCTTCCAATGCCCAAAACTTCTAAGGGTGGATATCAATGGTGTCAGGAGAAATTCGACAATCAAATGAGATCGGAGTATGTGCTTCCGTAGCAACATTAATCTTAACAGATTTAAGCGGCGGAGGGTCATCATAATAAAAGTAGAGTAAAACAGATTTGTTAAGAGTCATATTTCAGATACGGTAGTCTATGGTAGCTTTATGAAGAGTCAGCCAATCCATAACCAAAAGACCTCAAAATCAAATATATCCAGAGTAAACGGATTCGTAGGATGAGCACGGTCGCCAAGCCAGACGGATAGTTCATATATCAAGGTTAAGTACATGATTCATCAGAGTGTGGAAATAAATAAGCGAACAATTCAAGGTGTTGGAGTCTTATTTAGCTATTTAGCATAAGTGGCAGGTAGGTTGGATCAGCGTATAACTGTCAAAATGAAGCGTATAGAATATCGGTTATTAGCATCATCATACTCAGTTAACAACTTCATAACGAGACAAAAATTATCATCACATCATTCCAAAAGGAACTAGTTGGCGGCAAGATTCATTATTCAGAAGGGGGAAATAAACTTCCTATTTCCGTGTTTAATAATCACGAGAGTTCTCATAGGAGTAGTAATGGGTTTTGCAAGACAGAGTAGTATCAGATGATACATTTATATCCGGCATGGGAAATAAATTCATAGAATGTGTCAAACACATTAGGGTTAAATGACCTTTCGGAATAGTCGGAGAAGTATCAAACTATTTATCAAACAGATCGGAATGAAGATCAAAATCAGGTAGGGGAACACTCCCATAAGATATACTTAAGCGGCTCACTTCCTGGTCTTCGGTTGTTGCTCTTTCTGGTTGCTCACGTCAACTGGTATGATCCGAAGGACATCTTCGCTTGGCAGCTAGACAATCTCTCGGTATCATGTCAAATCCTACTTCGCAGTCCGGTGAAAACTTGATGGTTCAAACTAGGAATCATCTTCGGAAAACTCAGGGTGTCATTAAATTTTCAAGATAAAGTTCAATCATTGGTGTACAAAAATGGTTTCAAGGAAAACTTCATAACCGTGAAAGTAACACACGAGTCTCCAGAGTAATAGTGCTAGCAAGGAGTTTAACAATCGGTAATAATGGTAGGAAGTTCAAAATTGTTTCAAATGCCAAAGATGAGACATAGGGGGATAGTTGTCAGTATTTTGAGGGTTCAATCAATCTCTTATAAGAATAAAATCAAAGTTAACTATCAAGAAAGACGGATCAACAAAACAGATCTTACCGTTTCGACTAAGAGGGAAAACATTTTTATACTCGTGGTCAAACACCACAAGACTTCTCATGGGAACAGAGGTGGTTAAGGCTAAATCAATTAATGTCAGAAGATTCATAGATGATTATCAGAAGGAAGAGACAAGTAACAGATTGTATCAGGTGTATCATCTTCATGGAAATTATCAGAGTGCCCGAAGAGATCAGAATGATTAACAGAAGGTTCAGGGGTTAGAGTCGGAATCTGAAGACAAGGATCAAATAGTGTCAGGAAATTACTATGCAAGTCTCAATGCTTTCAAAGTTTCCAATCTTAGGTGGTGCAAGACATACGTTTTGAATCTCCAAGAGTGATTTCAACAGGCTTTAATCAAAAGAAAGGCAGGAATCAGAGTGATGCGGAAGCAATGATACTTAAGCAAATGCCTTATAGTCTACCCATTCCTCACTGGTCAGATTTTAAGTTTCTTATAGGGAAATCCTAAAGAAAATTCTCAGGGTTGTCCTACGAGTGCCTACAGTGGAAACTTAGTGGTCCAGACTTCACAGGTCAAGGGTAAATGTATTACGAGTCACAGCCTGTAGTCTCTGATACCATAAATTGTAACACCCCGACCCGACAAGGGTAAAGATGTCACAATAATGGCTCCATATCAGATCAAAACAAAGCATACATCTACAGTAATACAAAAATCTCAAAGGTTACAAAAGAAATACTGGAACTTCAAGGTTACAAATGAAAACTTCCAAAACACTAATTCTAAAACATACAATCTTCTAGTCAACTCTAATCCAGAATAGCTATCCAATCTTCTAAGTCCAAAGGTACACTCTCCACTCATTCTCAGCTTCCTACTAAAACCTGCCGCAGGAAAAGAAATGCGGCTGAGCTACGAGAGCTCAGTGAACAGATATATAGATGACAGAAACAATAACAGATAGCAATACAGAAACAAATCAGAAATACAGATTATACAGATACAGAATCAAAGTGAAAGAATAGGAAAGGAATAAGGGTAAAAGAAAAGAAATGAGAAAGGGATAATGAACAAACCAGGTTTAGGGAAATACAGAAATCCATCACGAGCCCAGAGATAACAGATAATATCATAACAGAGTAATCATATAATAATCCAGAGGGGATGCCTCTCAAGTAACAGATAATATGAGGGGTGACCTCATGTATCAATGGAGTGATCAGCTCCCAGAGGTTGTGAAAGACGTGTATCGCACACACCATCAGTCACCAGAGATAATAATAACAATCATATAATATAAATCAGATAATCCACTAAACAGATAACAGATAACAGAGTCAGATCTAGGATGCATCCATGCGCCCCCGGTGGCCAGAAACTCCTCAACACACCAGATAAAATAAAGTCAGGGACGGGACAGGTCATCACTCTCCTGCCCTAGAGTCATGCCATCGGTGCATCAATGACATGGACATGAAACCCTCATGCCTAGTGAGTGGCTCGGATATCAAACTGTAGGTCAGAGGTCAGAGGTCATATGTACTACCAAAATCAGAAGGTCATATCATAAGGGTACATGGCAAAAAGGTTCATGTCAAAGTCCAGAAATATCAAAGGTTCAATTCAGAGTTTAAGCAAAGGTTCAGAATAAAGAATCATATCAGAAAGTTCATGTCAAATATTTCAGAATTAAATATCAGAGATTTAAAATCAATTTGGTTCATATCAGAGTTTATCAGATCAAGGTTTATAGCAAAAATCCAGTCAAGGTTCAGATCAGAAGTTCATTTCAGAAATTCCTATCAAAAGTCCATTTTAAGAAATCCTTTAATAACTGTTTTCATAAAATGACCCTTCGAAACGGTTTTTCATAAAGATAGTCTTTGAAATAGTTTTTATAAAAGCTAGTAGAATTTCATGTAAAATCATAAACATCATTTTTAACCAATAACTCTTCTCAAAACATTTACAGGTCAAAATTTAAAAGGTTTTCACAACATAGATTCATATCAGAGGTCATAACGAGGGAAATCAATAGAAAGGTTCAAGGCAAAGAAATCATAGCATCAAATCAGAAGTTAAACAAATCAGAGTATGAAAAGGGACCATATCAGAGTTCACAGAACAGGGGATACATAGCAATGGCTTAGGGAAGACCCTATGATGAATCAGAAATACAAAATGGAATGAGAAAGAGGACACCCTTACTGAAAAAGGGCAGAATATCTGTACCTTATTAGCAGTGCAGAAAATAAACAAGCAAATAAATACTGAACAGATCAAGGCTTCTCCTTCTTCGCACCTAAAGGAGTAGAAGACGGAATTACTACAGATTCTAATTCAGATTATTATTTTTTGTTTACCTTTCCATTTTAAGTAACTTCCTATTTTTAGTAACTTTCCAGATTTAGTAAGTTTCCAGATTTAGCAGGTTTCCATATTTAGCAGGTTTCCAGAATTAACAAGACATTAATGTTACAGATTAGGTTAAGTCCTTATTTCAGAGTTATTATGGACCTTAAGTATATTTTATCAAGTTACAGAAGTCTAAGGTTATTTATGGCAAGTTCACAAAGTTCAGGGTTTTAATTGTAATTTCATCACTTTCAAGGGTATCAAGTGAAAATACTTCAAGTCACTGATTTAATACACATTTTATTCAGAATGACATCATAATCCCTTTAGTTTCATAATTTTACAGTTTATACCCCTCTAGTTACAATATTTACAAAACAAACCTTATATTTACATAATTTATGATTTAATCCCTCTAATATCCATATTTACCAAACAAGCATATTATTTTACCAAATTTCAGAATGTCACATCAGAGTTTACATATATTACTATTCAGCCCCTCAGATTTCAGAATTTACACAATTAGTCCCTTAAGTTTACAAAACTTATAAATTAAATCATAATTCCATAATAATTACACAATAGGCCCATAAATACTCAAAATTACACAAAATACTCTTAATATTATTATTTGCTCAAAATCACTTCAATTTTCCAGAATTTACATATTTAGTCCCTCTAGTTAAATTAATTTCAATTCGGATTAATAATTATATATAATTACCCATTTAACCTTTTAAATACAAAATTCACATATCAAGCCCTCATTTTATTTTATACGAAATATACATGGTCCAAAATAATTTACAAAAATATCCCTTGAGTTTTTAAAATTACAAAACACCCCCTTACCTTTTATTTTTAAAATCGGAAATTCATAAAAATGACCAAAAATATTACAAGCCCTAATATCAATTGCCAATCATTACCCCATTGATTACTAACAACCTTAAACCATCATAAATGACCAGATTTCATGGCATAAACCCTAACCCTAGCTCGATTTAGTTAGGGTTTCTTTTATTTCCTTTTTATTTTTTTATTAGCCGATTATACAATAATTTAACAACACAAGATTTAGGCCTCCATAATTCCAACCATTATTTTTCTAAGATCATATATATTATATAGAGTCCATATAAAATAGTGCTCATGCCCAGAAAATTCGTATATAATTATTTAGAGTTTTATGGCGTTTTTAAGGTTTAATTCGCAAATAATTCATAGAGCATGCATGGTTCGTGTTTATCATTTTATTTGAGACTTATATGATGTAAGAGACGTGAGAAAAATACCAAACCCAATATGGAACGCGTAGAATAGGCTGGACGAATTTTCTTCTCTCTGATTGAATAAAACGACACCAAAATTCCCACGAGCACAAACGCGACCAACAAACCTTGGAATCAATTTTCAAAGATCATATACGATGTAAGGAACTTAGGAAAAATGGAAAACAAATTTTACAAGGGTCGTAGGAATTAAAATGGAATTTTACCTCACTTGTGAACAAAATTCGACAACAAAGAAAATAGGCCTTTATAATTCGAATGGCTATTTTTCTTGGCTTCCTAGCAATAGATTGAACTCAGAAAAATTATGCTTGGCTCTCCAGAAAGTCGCAAGAATGAATGGTGAATTTTTTGTGTTTTGTGTTTACTCGGCAAAATTATTTAGGAAGGAAAAGGTAGAATAAAATTATATAGAGTGTATGATCCGGTCTTAGGGGAGGGTAGGCTTAAGTCTCGGTCCAAATATGATAAGGAAATCAGATTTTGATTTTTAGAGATCATATCCTTATTTATTTGATATTTATCTAACTTTTTAAAACATTTTAAATGTATACCGAAATTATTATATATATAAAATCGGTTTTTAACTTTTGTATGGTATAAAATAATTATTTTTGGACATATAAAATTATTAGAAGTCTTGTCTTAATTTTATTGTAATTTATATGTAGTTTATTTGACATAATTCGGATTTATGTAGCTTAATATAGGTTTTAATTAAATTTTCAAGTTAGTGAGGGCATTTTGGTCATTTGACATGTTATGTGAATTTCAGGTTTTACAATGACGCTTAAGTGAGAATATGTGTATGATATATGTTTTATGACGGGTTACTTACTAAGCGTAAGCTTATTCTTTTAGTTGTTAATGTTTTTGTAGGCTTAAGTGCGGCGGAATGGAAGGCTTGGATTGTATCATGAGGATTGGAAATGGATTTGGAAGATAAAAAGCATTATGAGCTAGGTAGAATACCGAGCTCGAGTCAAAGTTGTACCCCGAGAGTCTATTTTATGAGTCGTATAAAGTGTGTCAAAGTCGGGTAACGGTTTGGGGGTCTAACGAGTCGTCAAGTGTGTTTTAAGTGTTTGTAGTGAATGTTTAAAGGAGCGTTTGGATTTAAGCGTGTTTGTACCCATTTTGGAGTCTAACGGGTCAATTGTCGTGTATTATAGTTTGATATGGTTTTGAATGTAAAGTGAGTGTTTTGATACAAGTTATAGTGTTGTATTTGAGGTGTCAAAGTGGCTTGGGTGGTGAGTTGAGTATATGTAGGTTTTCCTGCTGATGTTCTGTCTAAATTGGTCGATGCGGCGTATCTAATATATCAGATGCGGCGTATCAGAGGTTTAAGGTGATACGGCGTATCACTTCAGGTTGATACGGCGCATGGTCTATCAGTTTTGATACGGCGTATCCCTTTTTGGGATACGGCGTATCGTCGGTTACAGAAGGGTTGTTAGTTGTGTTATAAAATATTGTGAAATGTTTTGAAGGGTTTTCGAGTATATGTTCTTGCAAGTATTTTAAAGGGTTAAATGTTATAGTTTCTGGTCATTTAAATGAAGAATTTGTATGAGTCCGTTTTAGTCAAACGTTTCCGCGTCAAAAGTTTTTAAATTTTAGTCTAAACGGGTACGGGGCGTTACATTATTGACCACAAATTCACGGTTGGTACAAAACTGTCATAAAAATGATATACACAAACTGATATTGTAGACAGTTAAGAACAAAAAAAATCCGTTTTTGTGTATAAACTAAACATGAAAGTATATGACTTTTTGACCATAAAAGACACATTGTATGACCAGATCCTCACAGAACTGTTAACCTTAAACAAGATTTAAAAATCAGAAATGACCATTTGTGAACAGTTTTTGACAAGATAAAGATCACAAATCAACCAATAACTACAACCTTGCTCTTGATACCAATTGTTGGATCGTGTTTTGGATGATATTGTGATTCGGGAGGTCGGGTATGATGGAAATACATGATTTCCAATGTTAGAGAGAGATAGGAAAACCTCGTGTTTTATTAATTAAAGTGAAAGTGAAATAATACACACAAAGTCTCACCCCTCCATGGAAGTATGGAGGGGTATATATAGCCACACATACACATAACTTTACAATAATTACGTTTCTAGTCCATGTGTTTGAGGCTTACATAGTAACTAATGTAATCCCGTAAATGTCGTTCCATTTACGTGTTAGGAGCATTCCCAACAAGGAAGGATGAAGAACTAAGGTGAAATGCTATGATATTACACACACTAAACTTGCACTCACACCTTCAAATGAATGAGGGTGAGGCGTTTATAAGGTTACAAGGATGGCAAGTTTGGGCCTTGGTGTGCTTGGTTTGTATTGGACTTGAACTAGCCTATCACAAGTAACATATTAGCTTATGAGTTCCTAAGCCCACCACTCTAACTAGAAGTAAATGAGGTTCATAATGATAAATGATCATCACTTCTATAAAGCTAACAACGAGTGTCGTGATTCTAGAAAAATGACAAAAAAAAAAAAAAAAAAAAAAAAACACGGGGTGGGGTTTGTTTGTTTATATAAGAAAAAAAGGTGTAAAGTATGGTAACTTGGGTTAAATATTTGTACGTATGTTGTTACTTTTTTATATTACAGTAACATTTAAGATGTTTGTTACTGTGATAAAATTTTATAAAGATCTATAGATATCATAGCATAACACATCATAAGATAATATGTAGTACTTTTTTCATTCTATAAACCAATTGTGGCTAACATAAACCCTTCATCGATTTAATAAACATCTCTTATACTACTATAAGAGAAACACAAAATTGAAAATTTGGCCTTTGGCCTTTGGCAAAACCAAATTGGATCAATAAGAGAGCTTCATTTCAAGATTGAGTCCTCTCACTGTCCAATTGAAATTTTCCCTTTCCTACGTACTTTTGTTTTTTATTGATAGGAAAGTGTGTGTATCTATCGACTATATTTCAAATATAAGAATAGGATAACAAACCAAAATGATGTATACACAAAAATTATGTATGCATTTAAATCATTCCATAAACGAAATTTGGCTGGTTTTGACAAAATAAAAACTAAAGATGATCCATATGGTGCTAGAATAAAGGTTGTGGTGCGAGAGTTGCAAAGCAAAGATCCAATTCCATTCTTAAAAAGACATATCAACTTCTCAGACACTTGGTAAAAACTTCATCATCACTGCTTCTGCTGCAAGAAGGTCCAGTTTTAGATACGCAGTGGCAAATCGGACGATTATAAGTAACATACGTCGCAATTAGCATATCTACGCAAAGGCTAATACAAATATAAGGTGCTTACCTCTGGTTCGGCTGCTTTGGCCTCTTCGCCTTTAGGGTTCTCATCTCCTGCAGTAAAACATGAAACCCGTTATATACTTATATAGATTCTACGTATACACAAAACCATATCCTAATATAGATGAAACATTTCCTTTTTATGCACAACTTCAATACGATTGCCATTAAACAGTACTATCTATCAATGCACAGATTTAGATCCATGAGCTGTCTTTAAATATCTCACTAACATTATAATGTAGCACTTCTGTAAAGCTATGTATTAAGGGATTTAAACACTCCGATTAAACTAGCTGTGGGTCTAGCTTGGGCATCATACTATTTCAAGAGACATTGCGTGTTCTACAGTTTATTAAGAATGCAGATCCTGATCAATATGATCACATTCAATTGTTCGTGCCCTAGATACTTTACATTTTTTTATACAAAAATGTTACTCTTTCTGGGACATTCCAAATTATTATTTGAAGTCAACATAATATTTGAATATGTGAAATATTACCTCCATCCTCAGGCAAATCGGAAGTCCAGAGAGTGAGGTTATCTCTCAACAGCTGCATGATCAAGGTGTTGTCTTTATATGATTCCTCACTCAAGGTGTCTAACTCGGCAATTGCCTCATCAAAAGCTACCAGGGTACTTAGAATTTACTTTTCAGGTGAATTCATGATTTCATAGTAGAAGACTGAGAAATTGAGAGCCAATCCGAGACGAATTGGGTGGGTTGAAGGGAGCTCTGTGTTTGCAGAAGCAGAAGCAGCCTACAATGGTTTATCGCAAATATTGTAAGTAAATAATGTTTAGAAAAATCAATGCAACATATATAGATTATCTAATTTATCCGTCTTTTGAAAAATTTAAATACTATTATTGAACTAAAAACACATGCCTCGTAGCCCTTCAATGATTGATCCGAAGCTTCCTTTCTTTCCTCATCTGTCTTGAACTCAGCAAGGTATCGGAAGTAATCACCTTTCCTGTTTTAGTATACATCAAAACAGTATAAAAAAACCAGTTTTTTAAGAAAGATGTGTAAGTAGCTAGGTTATAAAGTTCAAAGCTTAATGTATATTCAATCTTACGTTGAAAGTCTATTCTATTTGCAAATTTTAATATTTAAATACGTTGGAAAAGCTAATAGCTAGCAACAGTTAAAAGTTAAAACAGTAGTCGTTCACAAGTTTATCAGACAGTTCAAAATAACCGAATTGTAGATTAATATGACTCACATTTTGTAGTAGAAAACAGTAGCTTCTCCTTTGCCAGAAGATGGTATCAGATGCTTATCAATGATATCGAGAATGTCACTGCAAATCTTGGAAAGCTCATCCTCAACCTTTTTGCGATAGCCCTTGATCAAATTAACATAGCTCTCATTTCCTTTTGATTCCTCTTTTTGTTCAATGGATGACATGATACGCCAAGAGGCCCTCCTTGCCCCGATGACATTCTTGTATCCAACTGAAAGCAAGTTCCGCTCTTCGACAGTAAGTTCAACATCAAGTTTTGCAGCGTTCTTCATACTTTCAACCATTTATGCAATATCAAGTGAATCATGATATACCATCAGTATACACGTTTCAGCAGAGTCGATATATTTGCAAAATGATGTTTCCATTTAGATGAAAATAGTCAGTATACTGATGAATAGACAAGTTTTAGCTGACGATGGCGAAACCAATCAGTCAATGTGCTAATAATTAATGAGGCTGAATAGATCTTTCCTCCTTAAAGTTTCTACGATCTTTTCAAACATAGAAACAAACTAATAATAAAACCAAAAAAGGGTGATGCAGTTCTTTTGCTGTCACGATGCCACCACCATAAAACTTGGATTCTGCCATTGATTGTTATTGTTTTATGGCAGCTTAAACTAATCAATGCAAACTAAATTGCTTCCATGTATAACTTTTTTAAAGATCTAGATATATATATCAGAATACGCAAACTTGTAACTTCTACTTTCAAGAATAAAACACCGATATATATAAACAATAATTGCGTGAAAACGTAACGAACTTTAAGAATTTTGTGAATTTTTTCATTGTATATAACAAATTTCTTATTTTAACAATCTGTAAAGCATTCTTCTAAACTGTACCGCACAATAAGCTTTAAATTTCTAACCATTTCACCAGTGTATGTAACTGGTGTCCTGCACAATAAGTAACCAGTTAACTCCTATATTTTTTAGAAAGTATGTTACATCAAATGGAATTTGAAACATACATTTACTAGTATAACACATCAGTAATATCATCAACTAACAAAAGTTTGTAGCATTTAATTGTGAGATCAATGGATAACCAACAAAACTACCTTGGTAATATACATATTTACATGTAAACTTCCTATTCGCATAACATAATCAAAAGGAACACGCACTCCATAACTTTAATTTACTCCAAATTCTCGATCGTATTCCATATACACTAGAAAACACTCTAAATCAAACACGGATGCAGACTAAATGACTATCACAGCCGATTTAAAAACAGAAGATCCATATCACAATTTACACAAATGTATCAAACATACACATCCACCATCCACCAATTTACGTCATATAGTTCCATAACAAACTCATTATCTGCGTGTATCAAAACTGACTCTACAATGATCTATCAACATTAATAAACATGAATCACACAGATGTATCAAACAATCCACTAATTTCACATCAAACTAATACCATAATACACTCCAAAACACTATAATTCCATAATACACATCAAATCATAACTCACAACATGCATAGGTAACAACATTAGATCATATAAATCACACATATATATGAAACGCTCCACCATTGTTATTTAATTCCAAAATACACTCCAAAAAACAAATTACATAGCAAAATTTAATTTACAGCCTATGTAACAAAACTAGATCAAAATCCCCAAAATATATCAAACAGTTCACTAACTTTTACGTAAAATTATAGATCTATAAAAAAAACGGATAAACGGATGTGGTTTTCCCTATTCTGGTTACCCAGGGAGGGTGAGGCTTTTTGACTCACTCGCCGGCCGGGTTAATCCCGGGACCATTTCTGACCCTCCCCTGACTACCCCCAAATGTACAGTAAAATTGTTGATCTATATCCATAATTCCATTTCAAACTAAAATACATATCGAAACCTAATTAACAATCACAAATTTTAAGATGTAATCCCATAATAAACACAGATAAACATTTAAAACAATACTTAAAACTGATCTAAAATCAGGAATGTAGGTATCAAACATATATCCACCAATTTTACGTCAAACCACGATCTAAATCCATAACTGTCAAGCCGAAACACCGACTATAACAACATTGACAACCAATCTAACAAGATGTAATTGATATCACGTAAACGTATTAAACATGCATGCACTATTTTTACGTCGATCTAATTCCATAATACACCCTAACTTAATTAAAAATATATAACAAAACCTAATCTACCATAGATCTCACAATAACACATCAAAATGAATAATAATAAACGTAAAAAAACACGATTAATGATGGAGTTTTATACCGTCGTAACGTTCTGCTTGTTCGGCAAGTTTAGCCAAATAGACATGATTCTCACGCTCCTTTTCGTTCGACATTTTATTTTATTTTTTCCTTTCAAATGATGGTTTGATTGTAAAAAAAAAGTAAAAAATAATAAATTTTTATGATGGGGAAATAATAATAAGCAGATCGAAAGAGGAGATGAATGTGAGGGTTGGGGTTATATAATTCAGCCAAGGTGGTTAAGGGAAGGGAGATGAATTAATCTGGACCGTTGGATTTAGTTTTTAATTTGGGGTAGACCTTTTTTTTTTTTTTTTTTTTTTTTTTCTTTAATTTTTTTTTTAATATGAAATTGGGTTCTTTTTGTTTATGAATGAAATTGATTTAGTTGTAGATGTAACTAGATATAATGCCCGCGCACGCGCGGGGTTTTTACTAATCATTTAAATAAATTATTATTTTTAATTTCGGGTTTTAATTATTATAACAGGATCTTCAAAACCATTGTACTTTGATTGAGGTATTGAATTAGGGTTATTTACGAATGTAGTGGGTTTTAATATTAATTAGATTTGGAGGAGATGTTCTTGCGTCAATGATTGTGCGTGAATGAATTATAAGAGATCGAGTTTGATTGATGGAGGAGGAATTTGGGAATGTTGGGACTTCAAATATTTAGTGGGAATGATACTGAATTTTAAGTTTCAACCCAAATCTTTGAAAAACTTGCTCCACCGTTTTCAAGTTTTAATTTTTTATATTTTGACACATATATTTTTGTAAGTTTTTATTGAATGATTACAAATCACATTTTTTTTTTTTGTAGAATATGGATAAATTTAGAAGTATTTAGGCTTTTCTTATTTAATATTTAAGAAAATAATAATAATAATAATTCAATTATTACCAAATAAGGTATGATTTGATTTTTTTAAAATAAAAAAGTTCCCACTGGGGGTTTTGTTTTATTATATAAAAGATTATAATGTGTAAAATAGCGTGAAAGTTGCGTTAGAATTTTGAGGCTTTTATTATTAGCATTAAAAATATAGCTTTTAAGAAAAATACAAAGGCTAACGGCTTATTGTCAAACAAACTTTGTATCATAAACATTTTAAAGCACTCCACGTCGAACTCTAATACATTCATATTTTATTTTGACAGGAGTCATGCACTCATTCGGCTCTCATCATTTGCACAAATTAATTTGACATATGTCTCAACTACAATTTTAGGCCTAACCTTAATTCCATGAGTCAAACCTATAAATCATTTTGCTTGTATGATAAAGTTTATGAATTGGATAGATGTGACAAATCTTTGAGTGATTTTATAATAATTTTATGCTAATAGTAACATAAGTTAATTTGTTCATGTTTATGCAAGCTCTTCGCAAAACTTGCTGCCTCTATAAATGTTCAGTAAAGGTGTTCATCGGGTCAAAACTGGACCAAACCCGTAAAAAATACATCACGGGAAAACGCCAGTTGTGCTCATGTAACCCGTTTGGAATTGGTTTATCCTCGAACAAAATCGTGAATATCATTACATATTTGATGTAAAGCTTTTCAAGAATGATCGATTTTAGGTTTAGTTTAGGACTAAACCAAACCAAGACAGGGTATCTAAAAAAGAGAACCACATCGAAAACCTGTTGTTTTTTCTTCAGAATCCCCAGAACTGTAAATCAAACAAATACAGTCGGTTCTGGCCTGGGCAGGTTCAAGTTTTCGATTGTAGGTAGGGACAGAAATTTGCACATCCCAACTCATAACAATATAATTTCTTAGTTCTTTGAACCTCATGCAACCACAAACTAGCACATATGCCATGCAACCATAGCGAATACTTCGATAAACAACAAATATAGCATTGAAGATTGTATTGTAATCTATTTCACACAATAGGTGACCGAGGACACCTATTTTCTTGACAATATGATGTTTGTTTGGTACAAATGTAGTTTCAATTACAAAAATGAACAAAGAACGAAAGATGAAAGAACAAACATATGGGCGTAACAAATCGCTACAATTCCTTCAGAATATTTCAAAAAGAACTTGAACTATGCAGTAACAAAACTTTTTCTAATCTACATCTTGCAAATGCTCGTGTTACTTTGTATCTCAAACTTCATTTCATCTGTCCCCAAAATCAGAGTCAAGAGGTTGTGACGCATCACAATTGACGAATATCTTGCATCATCTCTTTATGTATATAGACGTGTGTATAGAAGGGATAGTATTGCATAAGGGAAGACCATGGTTAGACCGTCGATTCATTTTCTTACAAATGGCTTTTGGCAAACAAGTAGCCTTTGGTCACTACCATTTTCAAGATCGATTACCCTTGCTTCCCATCGTATTTGTGCAGCAATCATCCGTGCCTTCTCTATAGTTCCCATCGTGTCAGAAAGAACAACCCAACCCTGAGAAACAGTAACAACATTAGTCATGCGAGAATGGCGGAGGTAGCAAACTTGACTCAATCCACATATGAATGAGTTGGTCAGGTTTCATCTCTAATAGGCCAAACCAAGGTTTTAGCTAAAAACAAACGGGTTAAATGGACCTACAGGTCAAACCAGTTGAAAGTGTCAAAAGTATATCATTTATCACTTTATTCAACGACGTAGATTAGAAATACACAGAACGTGATTTCAGGTACACCTGACCTGTTTTGACCGCGCGCATTTTGACTGGTTACCAACCCACCCAACAAACCACCTACAAACTTTATACATGTAGTGTAGTATACAATGCAGCGATAATTGTATTTGAAGAGATATCAAAGAATCTCCACATCAAAAAGTAGGCTTCCTTGGTACCATGATAAACTGGGACAATTTACTTTCAGGACTACCCTTTAAAGTTAGCAGTGTTTGTTGTTTTCATCCTGAAAAATAAGTTGCTAAACTGATATGAACCAGAAGATTCTTTTATTTTGTTATTCAATAATATTTTCTTAGATATTTAACAGATAGTCCAACGCTATCCTTGGACTACCTGTTTTGTCAAATGATGTAGTTTATGGTGTGGGCTGTGGAGGAGTACAATAATGCCCAATGCAAGAAGCAGATAATGCAAGGGCAAACATATTAAATATACCTCAGGGCGTAGAATACGATCCATCTCCAAGAGGAAGTTTTTCATGCTGCATCCCTATGAAATATGGCTTGAGAGGAGCCCATTCGCATGAACCATGTCATATGTCCATGGATAAGTGGGAAAGGGTTCACACCTATATTCCAAAACAAAAAGAATAGCGGATTTGTTAGTTAATATGTGTTTGTACCATTTTAACTACAATTTCTACTTTAGGATGTTCCGTCAAAGTACCACCATTTTTATTCTTTAGCAAAGTTCCAAGTCAAAACTACCAATATGTCTATAGTCACCATGAACCTGTGTATCATGTTGAGTTTGTTCTAAAACACTCTTATTATTGGAAGTGTTAAATAGAAAATTTTATACGATTTTCCAAAAGATATGCGAATTGTCAAAAGCTAAAGTTCACCAGGGTAACAAGTCATTTTAGTGAGAAGACTTGTTAAAAACAAAAAGGATAACTATATTTAGAGGGAGAAAACTTTCTTCCGATTCTAAATTAGAAAATAAGTATATCCCGCCTCATCCGAATGAATAAAATCCACTTTCTGACTTACACGTCTGCTAAAGTGTATAATAAGTTTTTAGTTTACTGATATAAAATTTAATTTTCTATTGCCCCCAGTAAAGAATGCATAATTATTTCCTTGTGAATATTTGAAACCAATAATTTTATATATTCCTGAAACTCAGGGGCAGGGGCAGGGGAGGGACTAGTGGGTTACCAGCCCAACTCAACAACGCCCATGATCTTTATAGGAAATTGGTCCATTAGCCCTAGAAGTCCAATAGATACTTCAAACTCAAGCCATATATCCATATTAAGCATAAGTCAACGGTCCTAAAATCTAATTTACCAATGAGTACACATCTTCTATTTGATTTAATTCTCAGGTAAAAGATTCTTTTATCTATATGCAGTATATTTTCTTCTACATCCCATGTATTCTATTTAATCCTGGCTCCACCACTGCTGAAACTGATAAAGAATGTAACAAAGAATCCGAATAATAACAAAAGCTAACACCAATTGACAGATATGAGGTTTATCTTTTTATCAGTAGTTGGGTCGAATTCTATGAGGATTAGGCCTCCCCCTGCACCTTGAGCTCTAAGACTGTTGGTTACCCAACCTGCGAGCTCCCCGTCACGTTTAGCATGATTAAATTCCCTTTCTACATATTTTAATGATATTTGTAGCATTCCCCCAGGCCCACAATTGTCAGATGTAGTTCTACAATGTGAAAATGATGTGCCATAAAGTTGTAAATAGAAATTTCTGTAATCAAGTGACTATTTGTCATACGTTATCTGATAAAAGCCGTCTACTGCTCTGTTTTTGTTATAGGTGTCGAGGCAGCATGAGGCCAGCTAAAAACTTATTTTCATGCTCTTATCATACTTCACTTAAGTTAGGAGGCAGTGCAGGTTCACCTTAACAGTCACGATTCTAGAATTGACCCATGTATGACTAAATAGGTGGAGCTGGCAACCTCAAAGTAGAAGTAACAGGACTTACGCATCCATGAACATTCCAGCATCAGCACAATGTAAAATAGAAGTTAGAAATTTTGAATAAACGTCCAAACTCATCACAATGTAAAATAGAAGCTAAACCACACGCTGAACAACCAGAAAGAGGCGCCTGAACATCCGAACTTGAAACATTTAGAAATTTTGAATCCAACCGTATTTTAACACAATGTTTGATTATATCTCCAAAATTAAAACATTCCTTAATTCTAATGTTGCAAGTGCTTGAGTTGAGGACTATAGTCTAATGACCTTCATTGTAGGATTAATTTAGATAGTTAGGGATCTGTATGTTACATCTTTTGTCGACCAATATCCGTAGCATCAGATATTTACTATGTAAAATGGGTAAATTATGCTTGAAATAATGGTTAAAGATTACCTGTTTATACACATTCCTTTTCCCATCAACTCGTCAATAGCAGCCAACCATATTTTTTGGGCTCTAAATGGCTGGTTATACGCATTCTTGATCCAAATAAAACTATAATTTATGAAATAGTATTGTACCTTATCTTCGGGGATGGAAGAGATTTGGTAGATGGAGGTGAATGAATATGTGGTGAGGAGAGGGAACTTTTTTTTCTTTTTTTTTTCCTAAAAGTTACGTTTTTGGCTTTCATTTACAAAAAATAGCATTGTGGCCCATGTGTTTTTGTGCTTTTTATACTAACGAGCTGGGTAGCCCGCGTTAGGGGTGTTCATGGATCGGGTAATATCCGCAGTAACCGAAAATCGAAACCGAACCGAACCGAAAATAACCAAACTGAATTCTTAACCGAACCGAATTGGTAAAAACCGAACCGAACCGAACATTTTAATCGGTTTATGGTTCGGTTATGGGTTTAGCATATTGACAACCGAACCGAACCGAAAACCGAATTATAATTAATATTTAATATTTTTTATATATTAATTAAAAAAATATAACTTGACTAACCCTAGGTCATATGATGTTAGGGTATTTTGTGTTCAATAGATGTTAAAACTTGTCTAGGTATGTCGTTTTGCATATATTTTGGCATACCGTCATGGGGTCATGTGCTATGATTAGTTATTTCTTAGGAAAGTTTATGTATCTGGATGATGTATGTTCTATTCTCTAGGTTTAATCATTTGACATACATATCAATATGTGTATGCAAGACTGTTATGGTTCAATATTAGAGCAAATATAAATGTTGTTCAATATTCAAGTACAAAATTTCGGTTTTCGGTTTTGACCCATAACCGAACCGAACTTCGGTTCGGTTCTCGGTTCGGTTCGGTCACAAATATTTTCGGTTCGGTTCGGTTTTCGGTTATGACTCAAAAAAAATTTTAACCGAACAACCCGAACCGAATAAACCAATTAACCGAGAACCGAACCGATGAACACCCCTAGCCCGCGCGTTGCGGCGGTGTGAATTGACATTAGTTTTTTGCAGCCATGTTGTAAATGGGTAATTCGTATTAATCAAGAAATGTACATTCAATTAACAATGTGTCAATCTACAAAGTTGGAATGTATCCTACCTAAATCGCAATGTATCATCCAAACAATTGTAACTGTTACAAATGATGCACGTCAAAATTTTAGTGACATCAATATTATGGAGGTAAAACCATTAAAAAGTCAATTTGTGATTCAGTCGTTCGTCTGCTGCCGTCTTTTGCTTCTCAACAGCCTTTTGTTGCTCCTTCGCAGCTAGTTCCCACTCCTAACTTGTCACTTTGAACAGCAAGTATATCCAATCAAAATCTCCAGCCACATTTTTTTGCACTTAATTAAAAGAAACTCAAATGTGAAGGCATATTATGCAAAATCAAGCTAAGAAAATCAATTTATATCGATAGCAATATCGAAATACTCAATTCCAATGTATGGGTATGTAGTTAAATATACTCAAAGCCAAGTCAGTTTAAAAGCTTGTGAAGTAATAAAAGTCAAAATGCGAGATCGTTTTGGATTTACTTATCAGCTTGTTAATCCAAATAAGCAACAGGTGCTCTTTAAAGTTTAAATAGCAAGGCTGGTCCAAACAACTTACTAAAACAGCTTGTAACTCAGTGGCTAGCGTATCTATTAAAACACTGAATCTATTTGCTTACAGTTAAAAAAGCAATCCCAAACACCCTACATATAGGTACTAATTTATTGTTTCATCGTTTCTAGTGAAAAAGAATATGTACCTGATTGAAAGCACCATTCTTTTGCGGCATCAAGAGTTAATCTACTTCCTTTCCTTCCGTAACTACAATATATGAATTTGTGGTATCCAAGTTAGTGCAGATAACTTCATTCCCAAGAAGTCTCAACCTACATAGTATACAAAGATTACATTATGAACTCCTTCATTTGACATTTGCTATATATTTAAAAGATTCTGTTGCATATATCGATACATATTTAACATATCTAAAAATTTGTGTTGCATATATCGATACATATCTAACAGGTTTTTTTCTTTTGGCTAACGCTTTGAATAAAGGTGAAAACCTTAAAGTTTGAAAACCAACAGTTCAATTAACATAATGAGGCACAAATGTCAATAGGAGTTGTAAGATCCTACAAAAATCCGTTATGATAACCTTTGTTAATTAGTAATAACCTCTAGTTACCATGTAACAGCACCCATTTTTACGGGAAAATTTAAAATTTTCTTTAATATACTATACTCACGACTAACACAAGATTTGGATAAGTCTACATATTTTACATGAACTATTTTCACTTTATTATTATTTTTATTTTACATTATACTGTTTACGAAATACAAATATTTAAACCCTATTAGATTTTATTAACGTATATGCTTTCCGTTAAACTATTTTTCATATTATTTATTTGAAATATATTAATAAACTTTGATACTTTATAAACTCTATATTTCTTTTACGTTAATCGGTTACTTAACGTTAGTGACTACCGGATCAAACTACATCTTATACCCAACTTATGCTATATCCATATTTAATAAATAAAAATGGTCTGTGTCTTAATACAATTATTACACGCCACCCTTTTATTGAAGTGTGTCTCAAAAACTTACAAGTCATCTCTTTCTAAACTCAGCTGCGTGTTTCATTTTTACATAATACATAAACGTGTACTCCCTTGCTCCATACAACTCTTTTCTTACAATCTACAAATAGATATCATCAGCCACTCTCCTCTCTAACCACTCTCCTCTCCCTCTAAATTATACATTGCCTCACCACCAGCCACTCTTGCTGCCATCATAACCAACACAGCCGCTCCTCCATCCCTTTACCTCTCCTATCCATCGTACGAGTCAAGAATAGATCGAAGGAGTTGTTTTGGTTCGAGTTACCCGGCCACTCCACCCTTCACCGCCGCTTACCCTATCACACCAACACCACCAAAATACTTCTTGTGATATCCTCATCGCTTCTATAGGCTCCACGCTGTTTTCTCCGGTCACCACAGTCATCACGCGCCACCAATGCTTCTGCTACGCGTCTCCGCCGCCTCCTTCCGCTTCTCCTTCTCGTCACGGTAAAAATCGAGAAAACTCGTTCATATTTCTTATATATAACCGATTCTTGTTTAATATTCTTGATAATCAATTGTTACCGTTTTCGTGGATTTTAAAACGAGTTAATATGAATGTTGTGATTATGAAACGAGATTTAAAACAAGTTTTGATAAGGCTCGTGTGCTAAGAAAAACTGAAAATGGTGTTTGTTTAACTGTTCGAGAGTCTCGGCAATATTACCATTATTGCTGTCATGTTAGTGTTGTCGTTGAGATGTTGTTACTCGTTGTTATTGTCATTACCGGCTAGAAGCCGAGACCAAAAGGTCTCTGTGTGATTCGGGTTGTTAGGATTGATATTGCCATTTGATGTGGGTTCGATGTGGTCTCGGCATAACAAAAAATTATAATATGCGTGTTGTTTATGTGGTCTCGGTTGACTATGCTCATGGTTCGAAAATGCAACTCACATAAGGGCGTTAATATGTCATGTAACCTAAAACAATGGTACGTTTGGTTGTTTAAAAATGGGCCTAGCCCAAGTGATTTAAGGGAAATAAAGTAGGAAATGGATTTGTCTGTTTAACATGGGCCAAGGCCTAATGAGGATTGTTTGCTTGAAAGGCTCACAAGCCCATAATAATTTAAAAAGGGTACACTGGTTAACATATTTAAAGAGTGTGTTAGTTATAAAAATTTAGTGTCAATAATATAATTGACTAACGTGTATTTACTTGTTCTCTTGGGACGTTTCGGGTAATACTTGGATTGTGACTCAAATTTGAATACGGACTTGATTATTATACTTGGACATCGGACAAAGGCGGATCGCTATCGGACTTACTACATTAGACATCGGACTTATTGAACATAATATATTAAACACGAAACGAATCCAAAATCTTCAATAAAACTAAAACTAATATTTACAAGAAATATTATTGAGACATAAACTTATAAATTATTATAATTTCAGATTTGGGTAGTCCAAGTCTCAATGATTTGAGAAAAACTGATTTTGATAGTTACTCTTTCCTATTTTACAAGACGCTTATCTTTTATACAAGTTATTTGGGATAACGGGGTAAATGCCGAAACATACCAACTAGTTATTTGATTTGAGGTGTTTATTTGTTTTAGCTCCTAAGTTGTTTTCCTTGGTTTGAGTTCTCTTGAGTTAGTTGATGTCTATTCTTTTTGGCGTGAGTTGTAAGTCGAGTCTAGGTCTTCTTACCACACTACATGAAACATTTAAACTAAGCTTTTGATAAGTTTTGGAAAACTGAATAATCCACGAAAACTATGACACTTTATCTTTTATAGACTTTATTATTGTGCTAGACATGTTTTGAGGTAACTGTATACATATTAGGTTGTGTACCTTCGTGCTGTATGAGACCGTTGTGATATGCTCTAGATGCCAGTCGTGCCAGTGTGATCTTTGCTTTGCTATGGCTAAGGTGAGTCGTGGCCCCTACTTTTCACACTTGTTTTTAATAACTCTTTTGGGGGAGATACATGCTTGTAAATGTTTTACTCATTATCTAATATATGATTTGCTTGACGTTTATACTTCTATAAGTACTATGAAAACTCTTATGATTTATCGTGAGTCGTGGCCCCTACTTTTCACACTTGTTTTTAATAACTCTTTTGGGGGAGATACATGCTTGTAAATGTTTTACTCATTATCTAATATATGATTTGCTTGACGTTTATACTTCTATAAGTACTATGAAAACTCTTATGATTTATCGTGAGTCGTGGCCCCTACTTTTCACACTTGTTTTTAATAATTCTTTTGGGGGAGATACATGCTTTAACTGTTTTATATTACTTGAAAACTCTCATGATTTGCTCAGAACTATCAACTATGCTTTATATGTTTGAATCATACTTGAAAGGAATACATGTACGTTATATGTGCAAATTGTTTGATTAGCTTAAACACTGAACTTGAAACATAACATCTTCGGACTACTTGACGTAACATGATACTGAAACTCACTGTATGTATTCATATAACAAATGAATGAACTGTTAACTTTATTATGATATTCTACATTTTCTGGAGAGAATTGCCAAAAACCAGAATACGTATACTTGATGAACCCTGAGACCTATATTGCCTAAGTACCCCTTTATTGCCATAAAGTCCCTCGATCATGAGCCATTAATCACTGCGGTGAGCGCGAATATAGTGAACAGCTTCGAAACCTGTTGGAGGCTGACGACCTACCCCACTAATACTTTGACGGAATGCCTTATGGTTAGTCGTATTAGTCGTGGTGCACTATATTTGAGAAAAATAGGAATTGGCAAATCCCCTATTCACATGAGGGCCATAAATCCCCCATCAGGTATCCCTGGTGGGACCCCGCCGGTTTACGAAAATGGTTAACGTTTTGCGTGTCATGAGACTTAGGGCAATATAACTTTATGAATATATGAATGTTTCATATATATCCTAGGATACAGCTGTATCTAGAAGACCACCACTTTACACTGATAGATTTCAGACATTAGATTATTGTTTCGCTACGTGTTATGATTATGAATTCCGTACTTGAATCTTAATTGTTATCATATGTGAATTAAACAAGAACTCTACAAAGACAACCCAAAAAGGCTTGGTATATCGACACATTTAAAAACTGACACAACAGTTTACATTGAGCATATAACAACGTAGCTCAACTGCATTCATAACTTGAAACTTATAATTTTGAATATCATACATGAACTATTTGTGAATTTTATACAAAACAACTTATTAACTATTTCATAAAGGATTACTATTTATTTTGGCAATCACTATACACCTTTCGAAGAAAGTTATTTTCTATAAACTCCGCGAACCACCAACCATTGTGTTGACGTTTTAAGCATGTTTATCTCAGGTAATTAACGGAACAGGACAAGACACGGAGCGGGCATCTGTTACTCTGATAACTTAAATGATGTAAAATCAAATATGTCATTCCTCCCAAATTATCACATTTTCTTATGGGATTTTTAAACCAAATAAATCACTTTTGTATCAAGAATATTCTTTGAATGACATATAGCTTTAAAAATGCATATGCTGGACCGTTTTCTGAGATTTAAACTTCGATCCTCACCGTAACACCCAAATTACTTTTCCGCTGCCACAAACCAAATTTGGGGGTGTTACAGTTTGGTATCAGAGCCTATGGTTATAGAGAATCAAACGTTTTAAAACATCAAACTATAACCACATTTTCAAAATAAATGATTTTACACCTTATCATCTTATGCCTTCCGTGTCTGCAGACTGCCGTGCTCAATACATTACCTATTAAGATTGTTTTGTACTAATCTTTACATGCTTGATGATTATTCTTCACATATTACACCCTGTACTATTTCACACTCAACGTTATATATATATATATATATACTCACCAATTATTTCAAGAACAGTACCAACTATCTTTAATTATCTTACTCGCATCTTTATAGATATATGTGAAGTAAATCTTACTGTATTCCGGAAAATCCGCACAGAAATTATTTTGTGGACTAATATGAATATTAAATCAGAAATTCTTAAGCAGGATGGGTTGCAATGTCTTTATTTGAATGATTGGGATGCCTTTTATCTAAATAAAGAAATTGTAAGGCGCCGAACCATAAGTTTATATTTCCTTATTTACATTGTTTGGGACGCCTCTCTATGTAAATAACGAATTATAAATAAGTGGGCTTATTTATATCTGTAAAGGACACTAGTATGAAACCGATAACCATAAAAATTCATCAAACACACAGCATAACTCTCATTAGAATCCCTATATAGTGATACATAGTGTTAATATATGAATTCAAAGCAACACTCCTATCGTAATATTGTCTCTTACTATTCTAGCCACTTGCAATAACTATTCTTCACACCAAGACAAACAAGATCTCCTATACCCTAAAAGCCAGGATATAACAATTTTCCCTACCATACACCGAATCTTCATTCAAATATCTCCACGTGAAAATCTGCTATCAACAAAACTCTTTGTTTAATAAGTAGGTTACCCGCACAGATTTATGTAAAATATCTAAATCTAGCAGAGTAATGAGTTCTTTTTCAAGTTGCGTTCGTAACATAACATTCAAACACCATATTATTCAAACAAACTTGACGGAAATACTTAAACATTACAAACGATACTGAATTAAAACACCACATGAACCTAGCCCTAGACTTTAAAGGTAGTCCGGATGATCCCAAGTCTGTGAATTGTTGGAATCATAGCCGTCATCATAAGGATCAAAGCTCGCCAACTTCTCTTCTTCCCATTGAGCTTCCAACCTGCTCAGCTCCCAATCCATGGCAGGAGTCCAACCACCATCACCAACTGCCACATTTTCCTCGAAACTTGGCTGGAAATGATCCAGATGAGGCAATTGTTGTTGCACAACCACCCTCGGTGTGGATGAACTTGATGCACCTTGTTGTAGTTGTGGTTGTTGTTGCTGTTGTAGTGGTGGCGGATTTTGTTGCTTTTGTTGTTGTTGTTGTTGTTGATGTTCAACCCTAGCAGCTTCAACATTCTCTTCCAAGCTCCAACGAACTTTGTTAGAAATCTGGTCATCTATCTGATGAACACATGACCACAACGATTCGATGACAGCAGCATCCTTGCAAGATTCATCATACAAAAACTTATCGATCACATACTTCCTACCATCTGAGATGTCTGTGCACTTAGCATAGCTTTCTCTAAGTCGTCGTTTCAATTGTTTCGTAGCTTCAAACTGCAGAATGACCTTCACAATAGCATTTTGATGATCCACGTCACTACCCTCAGTTTCTGCTTTGATGTACAGTTGAATTTGTTCAGCAGTATGTGGTAACTTACAAGCCATTGAATTGTGTGTGTATAGGTAATCCAACCATGCCAATGGTATTTATAAGGGTTTGAAAAATATCTTTCAATTAAGAAATATAATCGTTTGTATTCAAACGGTAAAACTTTCAAAATCTATGTCTAGTAAAACTAGCAACTAGCTCTGAGGTACGTGGTAAATAAAATATTTACTTTGGTTTTCGCAATTCAACGCAAGAGGCAGGAACAAATCACGTTAAACACGCCCCACTATGATTTAAAAATCCTGAACACGCCACATACAAGTAACACTTTTCATACGATTTGACTACACATCCTCTAGGAAATAATGAACCTCCTAACGTTCTCTCGAAACTCTTAGGCATTATACGAAATTTCGATAACCTCGAAACTATCTAGTAACCAAATACACCATGGAACATGTGTTCAACAATCGCCAAATTAAACTTATCCTTGAAACATTTATTCTCGACCTATGACTGACAACAATCCAACACACCCTTGTTTATCATTAATACTCGAAACCAACTCAAATTAAGCTTAAGAACTTAAGATTTATTTCTAATCTAATCGACTCATACCCGTTTACTTTGGAATCATTCACTTAACAACCTACCAATATTTTATACATCTCAATTAGGTACTTATCAACAAATCATACGTAACGAATCTTTTCCAATACTCGATCATGTGACAACCAAAGCTCAGCTCGACTATCATATTCTAAAATGGTCTCGACAAAAATCGCATATTGCCTAAAATACTTTATTCAAACGAAACCTTGTCTAGTTATTTGGTCATATTTCATCTTTGTGGACTCAACTACAACCAAAACAAACCAACTTTCGTATTTCTCTTTTACAACGAATAACAAATCCTAAGAAGCAATATGAAAATTTTTTTTTACTACAACACATTTCATCTTGCAGCATATTTATTCCCCTTCTTGCTCTCACACTTAGCTAACAACTTGGATATTTTGAAAAATAAATACAAACAAGCTATTAACGTAAGAAACGATTTTACATACATAAAGCAAACCAATTTTGTATTATCACTTAAGACTATGTCTAACAAGTTTTTCTTTACAAAAACTAAAGTTCAACAACTATTTGTACATTCAGCAAGAACCATCATTGTTAAAATCTATTATTACAAACTCTTTGTGTAACGAATAGGTTACCCCATAAATTTGCGATTCTCAAAAAATTATGAGTCATGTTTATTTTTCAAAACACGATAGAATAACAATTTTCATCCCAAAAACAAGATCTCGAAACAAAATAACTTGTTCATACACCTCACTTTTAGCCAACCTCAGTCCGATCTACACTCATTACCCATTACTCACTGCTCTATTATACGAAGTCGAGAAAAATACAAAACTAGAAACTATAAGAATTCACAACAATTTATGGAAAACACAAATAACATAAATTTTATTTGAAACCACGGAAGTTAATACATAGCGAAATGATTAACATCGGAAGTGCTAACAATACAATAAACACAATGTAAGGCATACAATCTTCAATCGGTTGACCCACCATAGAAGCAACGACCCCCACCAATCCGACAATAGCAAGAGCCACCATAGGATGAAGCACCTTAATTATTCTGCGTCATAAACATAACAAAACATTAAAGTTATGCCGAGAATTATAACTAAACATAAACAAGATTTTATTTCACAATCATTAAAGGTTACATCGACAAACAACAAAACTACATTCTAACCACACTAGCCGAGATCCTCACCCCAAAATCTTATCCATATCGATCGCTAAAATCGTGAGAGGTACAATGAACACCAAAGATGCGATGTAGTAGTCAGAGTTTTCATCAGGGAAGAAGGCCAAATACACGGCAACAAAGACAATGTACAAGGTAGCAACAACTATGGCAGCCGGCGGCATAGTGTATTTTTCGGAAGAGATGAAGTGGAAAAAGGAAGAAGGTGAAGTGGGAATAATAATGGAGGAAAGAAGGTGGATCGGAAATTTATAAGAAAAAGATAAGTAGGAAATATAAGTGGAGAAAGTACCCGTTATTTTACTATTCACGATCATTAAAATTTCAAATCACTACCATTAAAAATCCCCTAGTCTCGACCGTTAGAACACTAAACATTAAGTGCTAAATATTTCCTACTCTCGGCCGTTACTTTCACTATTCGTAGCCCATAAATTGAATTATTGACCAAACATTCGAATTTATTTAGTCTAATACTAATAAATTTAGTTGGAATCTCGCCTCTTTGATAGTCAAATAAGAAATCATTCGACGACATTTTCCATGAACTCTTACCTCAGAACACCACTTTTTCTCAACATCTATCACGGACTGAACTTCGGGACGAAGTTCAAAATTGAGGGGTAGATACTGTAAGATCCTACAAAAATCCGTTATGATAACCTTTGTTAATTAGTAATAACCTCTAGTTACCATGTAACAGCACCCATTTTTACGGGAAAATTTAAAATTTTCTTTAATATACTATACTCACGACTAACACAAGATTTGGATAAGTCTACATATTTTACATGAACTATTTTCACTTTATTATTATTTTTATTTTACATTATACTGTTTACGAAATACAAATATTTAAACCCTATTAGATTTTATTAACGTATATGCTTTCCGTTAAACTATTTTTCATATTATTTATTTGAAATATATTAATAAACTTTGATACTTTATAAACTCTATATTTCTTTTACGTTAATCGGTTACTTAACGTTAGTGACTACCGGATCAAACTACATCTTATACCCAACTTATGCTATATCCATATTTAATAAATAAAAATGGTCTGTGTCTTAATACAATTATTACACGCCACCCTTTTATTGAAGTGTGTCTCAAAAACTTACAAGTCATCTCTTTCTAAACTCAGCTGCGTGTTTCATTTTTACATAATACATAAACGTGTACTCCCTTGCTCCATACAACTCTTTTCTTACAATCTACAAATAGATATCATCAGCCACTCTCCTCTCTAACCACTCTCCTCTCCCTCTAAATTATACATTGCCTCACCACCAGCCACTCTTGCTGCCATCATAACCAACACAGCCGCTCCTCCATCCCTTTACCTCTCCTATCCATCGTACGAGTCAAGAATAGATCGAAGGAGTTGTTTTGGTTCGAGTTACCCGGCCACTCCACCCTTCACCGCCGCTTACCCTATCACACCAACACCACCAAAATACTTCTTGTGATATCCTCATCGCTTCTATAGGCTCCACGCTGTTTTCTCCGGTCACCACAGTCATCACGCGCCACCAATGCTTCTGCTACGCGTCTCCGCCGCCTCCTTCCGCTTCTCCTTTTCGTCACGGTAAAAATCGAGAAAACTCGTTCATATTTCTTATATATAACCGATTCTTGTTTAATATTCTTGATAATCAATTGTTACCGTTTTCGTGGATTTTAAAACGAGTTAATATGAATGTTGTGATTATGAAACGAGATTTAAAACAAGTTTTGATAAGGCTCGTGTGGTAAGAAAAACTGAAAATGGTGTTTGTTTAACTGTTCGAGAGTCTCGGCAATATTACCATTATTGCTGTCATGTTAGTGTTGTCGTTGAGATGTTGTTACTCGTTGTTATTGTCATTACCGGCTAGAAGCCGAGACCAAAAGGTCTCTGTGTGATTCGGGTTGTTAGGATTGATATTGCCATTTGATGTGGGTTCGATGTGGTCTCGGCATAACAAAAAAAATTATAATATGCGTGTTGTTTATGTGGTCTCGGTTGACTATGCTCATGGTTCGAAAATGCAACTCACATAAGGGCGTTAATATGTCATGTAACCTAAAACAATGGTACGTTTAGTTGTTTAAAAATGGGCCTAGCCCAAGTGATTTAAGGGAAATAAAGTAGGAAATGGAATTGTCTGTTTAACATGGGCCAAGGCCTAATGAGGATTGTTTGCTTGAAAGGCTCACAAGCCCATAATAATTTAAAAAGGGTACACTGGTTAACATATTTAAAGAGTGTGTTAGTTATAAAAATTTAGTGTCAATAATATAATTGACTAACGTGTATTTACTTGTTCTCTTGGGACGTTTCGGGTAATACTTGGATTGTGACTCAAATTTGAATACGGACTTGATTATTATACTTGGACATCGGACAAAGGCGGATCGCTATCGGACTTACTACATTAGACATCGGACTTATTGAACATAATATATTAAACACGAAACGAATCCAAAATCTTCAATAAAACTAAAACTAATATTTACAAGAAATATTATTGAGACATAAACTTATAAATTATTGTAATTTCAGATTTGGGTAGTCCAAGTCTCAATGATTTGAGAAAAACTGATTTTGATAGTTACTCTTTCCTATTTTACAAGACGCTTATCTTTTATACAAGTTATTTGGGATAACGGGGTAAATGCCGAAACATACCAACTAGTTATTTGATTTGAGGTGTTTATTTGTTTTAGCTCCTAAGTTGTTTTCCTTGGTTTGAGTTCTCTTGAGTTAGTTGATGTCTATTCTTTTTGGCGTGAGTTGTAAGTCGAGTCTAGGTCTTCTTACCACACTACATGAAACATTTAAACTAAGCTTTTGATAAGTTTTGGAAAACTGAGTAATCCACGAAAACTATGACACTTTATCTTTTATAGACTTTATTATTGTGCTAGACATGTTTTGAGGTAACTGTATACATATTAGGTTGTGTACCTTCGTGCTGTATGAGACCGTTGTGATATGCTCTAGATGCCAGTCGTGCCAGTGTGATCTTTGCTTTGCTATGGCTAAGGTGAGTCGTGGCCCCTACTTTTCACACTTGTTTTTAATAACTCTTTTGGGGGAGATACATGCTTGTAAATGTTTTACTCATTATCTAATATATGATTTGCTTGACGTTTATACTTCTATAAGTACTATGAAAACTCTTATGATTTATCGTGAGTCGTGGCCCCTACTTTTCACACTTGTTTTTAATAACTCTTTTGGGGGAGATACATGCTTGTAAATGTTTTACTCATTATCTAATATATGATTTGCTTGACGTTTATACTTCTATAAGTACTATGAAAACTCTTATGATTTATCGTGAGTCGTGGCCCCTACTTTTCACACTTGTTTTTAATAATTCTTTTGGGGGAGATACATGCTTTAACTGTTTTATATTACTTGAAAACTCTCATGATTTGCTCAGAACTATCAACTATGCTTTATATGTTTGAATCATACTTGAAAGGAATACGTGTACGTTATATGTGCAAATTGTTTGATTAGCTTAAACACTGAACTTGAAACATAACATCTTCGGACTACTTGACGTAACATGATACTGAAACTCACTGTATGTATTCATATAACAAATGAATGAACTGTTAACTTTATTATGATATTCTACATTTTCTGGAGAGAATTGCCAAAAACCAGAATACGTATACTTGATGAACCCTGAGACCTATATTGCCTAAGTACCCCTTTATTGCCATAAAGTCCCTCGATCATGAGCCATTAATCACTGCGGTGAGCGCGAATATAGTGAACAGCTTCGAAACCTGTTGGAGGCTGACGACCTACCCCACTAATACTTTGACGGAATGCCTTATGGTTAGTCGTATTAGTCGTGGTGCACTATATTTGAGAAAAATAGGAATTGGCAAATCCCCTATTCACATGAGGGCCATAAATCCCCCATCAGGTATCCCTGGTGGGACCCCGCCGGTTTACGGAAATGGTTAACGTTTTGCGTGTCATGAGACTTAGGGCAATATAACTTTATGAATATATGAATGTTTCATATATATCCTAGGATACAGCTGTATCTAGAAGACCACCACTTTACACTGATAGATTTCAGACATTAGATTATTGTTTCGCTACGTGTTATGATTATGAATTCCGTACTTGAATCTTAATTGTTATCATATGTGAATTAAACAAGAACTCTACAAAGACAACCCAAAAAGGCTTGGTATATCGACACATTTAAAAACTGACACAACAGTTTACATTGAGCATATAACAACGTAGCTCAACTGCATTCATAACTTGAAACTTATAATTTTGAATATCATACATGAACTATTTGTGAATTTTATACAAAACAACTTATTAACTATTTCATAAAGGATTACTATTTATTTTGGCAATCACTATACACCTTTCGAAGAAAGTTATTTTCTATAAACTCCGCGAACTCACCAACCATTGTGTTGACGTTTTAAGCATGTTTATCTCAGGTAATTAACGGAACAGGACAAGACACGGAGCGGGCATCTGTTACTCTGATAACTTAAATGATGTAAAATCAAATATGTCATTCCTCCCAAATTATCACATTTTCTTATGGGATTTTTAAACCAAATAAATCACTTTTGTATCAAGAATATTCTTTGAATGACATATAGCTTTAAAAATGCATATGCTGGACCGTTTTCTGAGATTTAAACTTCGATCCTCACCGTAACACCCAAATTACTTTTCCGCTGCCACAAACCAAATTTGGGGGTGTTACAGGAGTATATAATTAAAGTTAAATTTATAATAGATGGATGGATGTCATAAAATATACCTGGGGTAGGAGCTAGGAGGTATGTATTACATGAGGATCTGGGCATCCACATTTATCAATCATTGTTGTATAGTCGGTTCAAATCTGGTGATAGAGTTTTCAACTGACGGAAGCAATCTTGTGTATCTTTCGGATTAAAGTTGGCACGAATGGGTCACAAAGATTTTCGCCCGTTTGATACGTTCGGCTATTCCATATTGAAAATATATATATATATAATCATTTCGTCAATGGATGTTAATGAAAAAAAAAATTGGAAATCCATATTCTGGACAGTAGTATAACTACTCAATAGCATCAGCAACAAATATATACAGGGGAAAAAAATGTAAACGTGAGAGGGCATACCTTTGTGGTTATCACAGGGGTAGTTATATCCATTGTCTGACTACATGATTGACTCCTTCGTGTGACAACAACAGTCGTCATCTTCATTGCCTCATTTGTTCCCTTCTGTAATGAAAACTTATTTATTTTTTTCATCTTCATTGCCTCATTTGTTCCCTTCTGTAACGAAAACTTATTTATTTTTTTCAAATGATTAAACATCTATATAGTTTTGTTGGAAGCTGAAAACCTAATTATTTCATTGTTCTTTGAAAGCGTAATAACAGTATTGGCTTTGCTAAATGGCATTCACTAAGTATGTATTGCACAAATTTATCGACTTTAAGTAACATTATCCACGTTCATAATCAGTTTTTGTTTATTCTAGTTGACTTTAATCGGGGAGAGAATCACAGGAGAAAAAACTTAGCAACCAAAAATCTAACCCTCTTAGCAGTGATCAAAGATAAAAGGGAAAGCAACATCACACAAATTCTAGAGTATCGCATCAACAAACAGAACCCGAAGTAATTCTAAAACATAACACATCCACAACGCAACGCCAATGGCGTCATAACTAAACACATCAAAACAATGGCAATAATCAAACCATATAGATCATAAATTACACATAGGATCATAATTCATAAGAGTGTAAAACAATCATCCCGATCCGGATTAAGGAAGACAATAACATACATAGCATAAATAATCCCAGGAAGATAACCCAACAAAGTCAACAACAAACAAATTAAAAACTCCACTTACAAAAACAAACAAACATATTAGTTAGTCTGTGAGTCAGACATTTTATCAAACAGATGGTGTGCATAATAAGGGGGTGGGACTTACAGTGCAACAACCGTAGCGGAGACAAACATCGAGTGGAGGGAGGAGTAATGCGAATATGATCTCGCATAACAAAGCACAACCTGATGACATTTTTTTGGATTTGGATTTGTGATTTGTGATTTTGATTGGGTAGGTTCGGTGTTTTTATTTTTAGATAGAGAGGCAGAGAGATAAAGAGAGTGGTGAGATGGTTCTAGAGAGAGTGAGAGATACAGAGATGTACTAATACAATACTTTGTAAAACCTTTGTTTTTTGTTTTTTTTCCCAAATCACATGTAACAGTGCCTGAATAGTGAAAATCAGTAGCATGAACAGTGCCAAGCCATGTAAAGCACCCATATCAGCCACATACTCATGCCCTAATGACATTGTTAATGACATTTGGAGATTTTTTTTTGCCCATAGCCATACCGGCTAATAAATAGATAGTATAATATAATGTGATTAAAAGAAGGATTTTATTTTATTATTATTATTTTATTTTTTTGACAAATAAAGAAATAATTAGTATTAATTATTTTTTAAGATTTCAAAAAAAAAAAAAAAATTTTTAAAAGATACTAAATAAGGGAAGGTTGAGTTTTTTTTAAATGAGAAAGTTCTCACTTTGTATTTTTTTTATTATATAAAAGATAATACTACCCCCGTAATATAATACCCTGCGCTTAAAAAATAAAGGGTCTCATTCGATTTCTACTACGGCCAGTTTCTTGATCGACAAATAAGAGTTCCAAAATCAACTTGGTTTCGTTCAGGTGTTTAAGGTATGAATTCTATATTCGGGTGAACAGGATACTAGCTTAGCAAGTTCTATTTATTCGACGATAAATATGACCCAAACCCATAATCCACTGGCTTAGTTTACAAGAGTTAGAGGGTGTTTGATTTTGACTTAATTGACTCAATACGAAAAAAATTGGATTAATTAAGTCATATGAAAATTGTTTGTTTGTGACTTATTAGATAAACATTAATGAAAATATTAAGTAATAAAACTGGGGTTGTTTGCATTAAGTCATATCTTAATTAACATGACTTAATAAAATTGTTTGATATTTGGTACTTAAGATTGCATATCTTCATGATTCTTTTTCCTATATAGGAATGGACTTTTTATGTGCTGCTACATCTTTAAAAACGATATGGTCATCCCTGTAAGGTTATATATATGATGCTAAATAGCAATTTTCTTAATATGAGCATTATGAATTTTCAGTGTTTGGATCATTCATCTAGCTTACTAGCGTACTTAAATGATGTATCAACACTTTTTGGTGCATTTTTTTGGCTTAGAAGCAATAAGCTTTCTTAGTTTTTTGGTTATTCTAATCGTTCATTAGCTTTTTTTTTTGTGGTTTTTCGAAAGTAAAGCAATAAGCTGTTTGAGTCTTTAGATTGTTCTATTGGTTTATCAGCTCATTTTACTGCTTAAATGAGCACTTTCATTCTTCATGAATTTAGATTTTGAGTGCTTTTATCAACTACTTGTGCACTTTTTGATGCTCTTATTTGGTTGTTTTATTTGCTTATTAAGCTTATTTTATTGCTAAGAAATCACGTTTTTCATGCTTTTTATATAAGCACTAAGCTTTTTGAGCCTTAGATTGTTCTTTGGCTAAATAGCTTATTTTAATACTATTCGTGTTTTTGTTTATTTTCTATTAAGTAAAAAGCTTTTTTGAGTGCTTGGTGGACAAATGGTGTTGCATCATAAATTAACTTTTGAATATATCACATGACCATGTTAGATGGATGAGATTTCTAAAGGTTCAGTATGTGATCGATTGCCTCCATTATCTTCAAAATATTCGTGCTTCATTTCCCAGAGCCTACAAGCCAAAGAACGCAACACCGAAGACCTGTTTTTTTGCACCATACACGATGGGTTGCCTCATTATAGGTCTCAAATCTCTGAATTACTTGAGAAACGTGTCCGAGGGTGTTTTTATGGATGGGTGATACTTTCAAGTCATCCTATCAACAATAAATGGTCTCTTTGGAACCCAGTGACTTCCAAGATCATAAGTCTCCCCACCTTAATTTTGAAAGATGGACAATATGAATCTATCGGACATTGTTGTTTGTCAACCTCTCCAAATGATCCGAGTTCAATTCTGTTGTTAACAAGAACCAATAAACCTAATTTTGTATTTTGTCGGTTAGATAAGAAAAAAAGAAGTTTAGGTGGACTGAAATGTCATACGCTAGACAACTCAAGAGATTGACTTACGATGGTGAATTGGTACATAACCTAACTTCTTGCAATGGTAAAGTATATGCCTTAAGTACGAATGTTGGTTATAGGCACTTTGTCATACATGTTGACATTGTGGTCAAGGATAAAAAAGTTTTAATAAAACTAATGCTATTTGGTGATTGCCCTTTTCCGTCCTCATGGCGTGGTGGTAATGCCATGATTCATTATTTGAAAGGATCTTCTACAGAATTGTTCTACATTAGAATATATATTACCGAGGAAACTATAACAATAGAGAAAGCACCGCTTGATGTGTTTATATATAAATCAGACATGAATTGTATAGATTGGGGAGAAAGGGAATACCTCAAAGATTGGGACATAAGTGAGTACGATTTTGGTGTATACCATGATCTTGAAGACTTGGACATGAGTGTTGAAATATGGGAAGAAATGGATGACCTCAAAGACACTAATTTTTTTTTTGTGGATCTTGGCCGTGATCACTTGGTATCTAATAGTCGCGTGATTGCTGCAGAGTTAGGAGGTTTTATACACATTCGTGGAGAAATGGGTGATGTAATATACTCATACCATGTCAATAACGATACCATATCCTTATTACATTCACCCTCTCCAATGTTGCCATCAAGCCACGTGTCGATGCGGGATACAGGTATTGCGTTGATTCTTGTTTATTTATCACATATATTTTAGAGTAAACTACAAAATACATCCCTGTGGTTTGGTCAATTTCACACGATACATCCCTCCTAAAAAAATTGCGCCATACACATCCCTCCGTTAGTAAAAGTCAAACACAATACATCCAAGAGGACGAACGGTGCAAAGATTGTCTCGTTAAGTTGGACACGTGGCAATTAACTCTTTTTAAGCAAGGGTATTTTAGTCCTTTTATCTTTCCCTCTTTAGGCTCCCGCTATTTATCATCTCCTTTTAATGCCGGTACAAACCTAATTCCATAAACCCTAAATAAAAAACGCACACTTATACAGTGATTAATCATCCTCCCCAACATTTCCCCCAAATTAAAGAACCCTAATTAAAGAACCCTAATTGAACATCCTAAAATTTCCCCCAAATCCACAAAACCTAATTGAACACCCTAAATCCACAAATCCTAGCAGATCCACAACAATGTACAACCCCAAAAGTTGTAGATGTGGGTTACCCACAATCCTTAAAACATCATGGAACCCAAGAAATCCTGGACGCCGCTTTCACTGTTTTCCTAGAAGTGTAAGTTTATTAATATTTGTTCACAGTTTGATTTTCAATTTAGAGTATTTGATAGTTTGATTAACAAATTATTGAAGGAACCAAATTGTGGGTTTTATGATTGGTACGATCCACCCATGTGTGAAAGATCAGTGGCTATAATTCCTGGATTGCTGAATAACATGAACAAGCTACAAGATTTATCAAGGGAAAATGCTTTAAAAGCGAGAAGATTGAAGTTTCTTTTAGGGTTTAGTTGGTTCTTCTTTATTGTGTATTTGATGATGAAGTGATGATGAAGTGATGAAGAAGATGAAGTTATAGCTAGTTGTTGCTGTCTTTTGTATCTTTTAGTGTTTAGTACTGAAGATGAAGTTGATGTAAAATTAAGTACCTTTCATGTTTAAGTGTTGTCTTGTAAACTTTTGGATATCAATGAAGTGTTTTTCTTTTCATCTCTTGTGCACTGTGTTTTTGTTATCATTGGGTAGAATTGATCATTTTTACCATTTCCAGTCAATGGGTTCAAGTGGGTATTAATGGACATTTTGTCCATTTGCAGACAATTGGTTAACCAAATAAAGAACTAGTTAACATAATACAAAGAGTAAACCATTTAAACCACTGAAACAATACAAAGATTAATCCATTACAGTTGACCATTTAGAGTCAATGGTTACAAAACAACTGCATTAATCCAATACACATGGTTTCTAAAGCATAAACACCTAAACTAGTTATACTAATCTACTAAAACAACTGCATTAATCTAGAATAATAAGGTCTTAACAGAAACTTAACATAAAACCAATACAGTTGACCATTTAGAGTCAATGGTTACAAAAGCATGCACATGGTTCCAAAAGCATAAACACCTAAACTACATATACTTAAACTACATGGTTCCCCTTGCAGCTGCACTTTGACTGGACTTCTTTGCTTGAGACCTTCTTGTGGACTGTGATCCACCAACACCAGAAGCCTTTCTTCCACTTGCACTGGTTTGTGACCCACTAACTGTTGAAGACTGTGATCCACCAACACCAGAAGCCTCTTTACATGTCCTTTTGTTGTGACCAGTTTTTTTGCACTTAAGACATGTGACAGTCTTCCCAGCCCTTGACAGTTTACCATTTGCAGTCATTTTTTGCTCTGAAATCTCTTGTGCAGACTTCTTTCTTTTCTTTGGTGGCCTTCCAATTTGTGCCTTAATCTTTGGTGGAATGATAGTGTAAGGACTAGGGTGTTTCTTCCACAAGTTTGGTCCATTGCATGGGTTTATGGTGTAACTGTATTGCTTCTCCCAAGTGACTAGCCAGTAACATGCATGCACCCAAGTTTCAGGCAACCCAACATCATCTCTATTAAGAGCCATTTCATTTAACACTGCTACTGCATGCTTGCAGGGCATTCCAGTTAATTCCCATTTTCTGCAACTGCAACTCTTCTCTTCTATATCAACTACACACATATCATCCCATGGACCACTTGCTTGATACTTGGTATTACCATTCCACATTACCTAACAATTCATAACAGTTATTATACATATGACATCACAAATACCAAAATTGAACATATACATTAGTATAACAGTTTACCGTGTAAGAGCTAGCTTGATTCTTGATTGCATTGAAGATGACAGTAGCAGCTGGTGTTAAAGGACCTTGGCTCCTTGCAATTACTTTTTTAACATTGGCAATCTTTTTAGTCAAGTAATCCTTAACATATTCTAGACATGTGATAATTGGAACATCTCTTCCATCCACTAATCTTCTATTAAATACCTCACACATATTGTTAAGTAGCACATCACAGTGCGGCCTACCTACAGTTTTTAAGTTACAGCATAATTTAAGTAACACAACTACTAATGAAAAAAACCACTAATGAAAAAAATTACTGAAGAATGATGAATAAAACATACCACTGAAATGTGATCTTGACCAATGTTGTGGTGGTATTTTTTTGAGATAATCATAAGCTTCTTCATTTACAGTCTTTAAATTCTCCATTGCCCTATCAAATTCTGGCATAGTAGTAGCTGCTGCAAATTTCCAAAGTAACTCCTTGTATAGTTGACCTCTCCACTGAAGCTTCATGTTCTCATGTATATGTTTTAAGCAAAACCTATGCTCAGCACATGGGAATAATTTTGAGATTGCTGGTATGATGCCCTAAAAAGAAAATTAAGAATTAGAATTAATAAGTATTACCACAATGAATAAACACAAGTTAAATTTAGAGTTCAAAGGAATACCTTTTTTCTGTCAGAAACAAAGGTGAAATTGGACATGGGTGTCAAATCCAGATCATCCCCTAAACAAGTTAAAAACCATGACCATGAGCTTGTTGTTTCTGCTTCCACTACAGCATATGCAATTGGGTATGTCCCATGGTTTGCATCAATGCCAACTGCTGTAAGTATTTGGCCAGGGTATTGTCCTTTCATAAAACACCCATCAAGTCCAAGCAAATCCTTCAATCCAGCTTTAAACCCTCTTTTCAAAGCACCAATGCATACATAGATCCTTCTGAACTGTCTTGTTGTTTCATTTGGGTCAAAATCTCTTTCAAGATCTATTTTAACAGTTGTATCTTCATTGGTTCTTTGCAGCTCTAGCACATAATCCCTTAACCTTGAATACTGTTCTGTAAAATCACCCTGAAGCTTCATCTGTGATTTAACCTTAGCCCTAGCTACCTTGTTTGCAGTGATACCTACTTGAAACTTCTGTTGCAGTTGTTCTTTCAGGGCATTAACAGGGATGTTAGGATTAAGCTTGATTATTTCTTCAACTTCTTTGGTAAGATAAGTATTGGTGAGCAGATTTACTTGTCTAGTTTGCAAACAAGTATGCTGATCATTAAGAGTAGACACAGTCCATGTTTCCTCCCTGGATCTATTTTGTTTAGAGATTTGCACAGTGTAAGGACATGTTAGGGTTTCGTACTTGTAATTACCTTTTGTGCCACCCACCTTTATCCTGTGTCCACCTACTTCATTTATTTCTTCTCCACTTACATTGGTACCATCACTTTTTGACTTAACCCATTTTCCACCTACACACTTTAATTTAGATGGGCTTGGACCACATTTTAGCCCACTTTCCTTTAGGCCCTCATTAGGGTATCTAAAAACAGGACACTTGCCTCTACATACAACCCTCACCCTTTTTTTATCATTTTTCCATAAATATAATTGTCTTATAGTAGCAATAGCATGTGTAGCCACAAGGTCTGTGACAGTTTTTTTATCCCCAAATTCTTGCCCAACAAAGAATGTATCACTGCAGCTACTTGCATCAATGCCCTCACACTCTTTTGCTCTTTTTCTCCTTAAGTTTCTAAGAGTTTTCTTTCTTTTACCATCATTTTCAGAATCAGTTGCACTCTCAAAATCATCCAAATTAAAGGTTTGTTCAACCTGACTGTCATCTGGAACTTCTATATTGACATACTGACTTCCAACCAATTCTGCATCTTTGTCTGTGTTTTGATAATAGTCTTTCATATCCACATCCACATCATTCATAACATGTTCATCATCAACTATATAGTCACTATCTTGACTATCATCTGACTCACTACTACTCTCAGTCATAGAAACACTTGCTTCATCAGAACTGTCAGCCCTATTGTCACTCTCACTCTTAGAAACACTTGCTTCATCAGATTCCTCTTCATCAGAAGTGTCAGCCCTATTTGTCTTCTTAGCAGCCCTCTTAAAAGGCCTCTTAAAAGGCCTCCTAAAAGGCAACTTACTTAGTGAACTAGGTCCTGTTTTTACTAAATTAGCATCAACTGCATCATCTTCCATACTAAGCAACATAGGCATCCTAGGCTTCTTAAAGGGCTTTCTAACTAATGATGCACTAGGACCTTCATCAACAATTTCCTCAATCATCACTCTCTGTGGTGACTTCCAATAAGTCTCCAATACAGTTTGCTCATGTTCAATATACACTTCAATAAGTTTGTACTTATCAACATACCTAACTAAGTTCAACACATCCCCATCATTTCTTAATGCTTGTAACCCATAATCTAAATCATTGTTAGGTATTTTGAAATGATAGTACATTACAGAATCTTTCCTCTTGTAACCTAATTTTTCAATCATGTCATTGATTTCTAAAACTGAAAACAGATCCACATCAATGAAGTCTATAAAATTATGGGTCCCTTGTATGTACTTTCTACCTGGACTTTCAGTGAAGAATCCACCATGATGTATCTTCAATGAGAACATATTTGGAAATTTACCTACAAATGACCAAATGAGTTTCAAAAAATTACGGTTTCTGCTTCACGAACCAGATATTACAATTAGGGTTAACAAGATTAACACTTACTATATGCTTCTTGTTCGTCCACTGGATCTTCATAATCACGAATTTGCCATTCAGCGACCACCATTGCATTTGTGTTTTGATTTTGATTTGACTTTGAGTTTTGATTCAATTAGGTGTTCTTGTTTTGATTTGGATTTGTGTTTTGATTTTGCTTTGACTGATAACAGAGTATAAGAAGAGTATTAAAGGAAGAGTGACTGGGTAGGTGTGTGAATAAAAGGACTAAAATACCCTTGCTTAAAAAGAGTTAACTGCCACGTGTCCAACTTAACGAGACAATCTTTGCACCGTTCGTCCTCTTGGATGTATTGTGTTTGACTTTTACTAACAGAGGGATGTGTATGGCGCAATTTTTTTGGGAGGGATGTATCGTGTGAAATTGACCAAACCACAGGGATTTATTTTGTAGTTTACTCTATATTTTATTGTTAGCGTTTTACGCAAAATAACGACTTACTTTTCCGTCAGTCATTCTACAATTTTGATCGAGTACATTTTGTCATTAAAAGATGATTTTGTGTCCCATTTGAGTCATACTGTAACTCGTATCCTAGTACTGCATGATATTAATAAATATGACATTTTTATACAGAAATAATTCTTTTTGTGTAAAATAACTTTTTGAACGTGAGTTCGGTTATAATCGGTAGGTTGTTCTAATAGCAAAATGTTAATGTACTTCCTAAACGTGACACAAAACCATCTTTTAATGTCCTTTATTTACAAAAGAAAAAAAAGTACAATGAACAGAAAAGGATAATTGAAAAGCTTATTGGTGTTTGATGGGGAAAAGCCCTATTTTTATACGGAAATTATTTCTTAAAATCCTATTTACATAGGTTTGAAGATGATCATGGAGAAACCAAATGCATTGATTCTAAAGCAGCGATGGAAAACAACGATGTTATATTGTTAAGCCCGGTTAAGCATAATGGTGTTGAATCAAATGAATCTCACATCCTCAATATTCCTTTTAATATTTTGGAGACGATTATGGAGCATTGTGTTGGTGTTGAATACATGAACATGCGTGCTATGTGCAAACTATGTCATTTAGCAGCACCTTTGATAAGATGGAGCAACGAAACATCATTAAGGAGATTGGAAATGTATTCAGTTGTTTCACCTTGGTTCGTGGTACTAAATAGAAAACAAGGCATTATCACTTTTACAGATCCGATGTTGGGTGAAAACTACCTTATAAAAAATTCACAGGTATCAATTGTTGATTACACAATACGTTGTGTGAAAACCGTAGAGGGGGTGAATACGCTTTCATTTAAAAACTTAAATCTATTGTATCAAATGACCAATCAAGTTTGACGTAATATGAGAAGTGTCGACAAAAAGTCAGGTGGCAACTAGTGATAGTGGAATTCCACAAGTGAATCATATTACCATAACACAAACATAGACACAACATAACTACCACACAATATAAGCAATAAGCCACACAAACATAAAAGCAATGCAAATATAAAACGGTAAATGCAAAGATAAAAAGTAAAGAGATAAGTAAGGAAAGCGCAAACCGGGCATGATGATTTATAGTGGTTCGGTCACGAAGCTCCTCTTCGCCCTACTCCACTCCCCGAGTACCCAACTCGAGAGTTACTTCACTAATCAACAAGCTCCCTTATTGGCGGAGAAAACCATACAACGTCGCTTACAATATTTTTCGACACTAAGCTAGATGTCGAGTTCTTCTTCGGGTACAACCAAACCCGTTATGTTTTATGGCCCAACATAACAAACCTTGTGTTTTGAGGCCTAAACACATAAACCGCGTCGCTTACATTATTTTCCGACATTAAGCTAAATGTCGAGTACTAATCTAGTTAGTACCAATCTCACTCACGATCTATCCGATCCTCACAAATCACACAAGCTACAAGATCCACATGATCTACACTCGATCTACCTGAACTACTCACGATCTACCCGATCTACCTTATCTTCACACGATCTACCCAATCTACTCACTATCAACACAAGCTACACAAGATCTTTCCGATCTCCAAAAGATCACAATGATCCACACAAACTAACTAAACAAGGTGATAGACTACTTGATTTATATCAAGATACAACAAGTACGTAACGAATGTTACGAGTGCACTACACTAATACTACAACACTTTGTATCTTCTTGATACGAAGTGTTCTTTTCTTGCACTAGTTGTAACACCCCATTTTCGTGATACGCAGCGGAATATAAGTTGGGGTGCTACTTCATGGTTCACAGTCATGAGTATAGAAAACGACTCGAAAAAGAGACGTTTTAAATAAAATTGTTATCATTCATTTATTAAATCAGAGTACATAATATAGGTCCTAGAGGGAAGTTTAGACATATATTATAAAAGATACATTATTCATTGAATGATAACAAAATGGACACTCTTTTATAAGAAGAAAGTCCACAAGCCACTCCGTGCCGATAGTCGTGCTTCTATTTACCTGAGATAAACATGCTTAAAAAGTCAACACAAAGGTTGAGTGAATCCATAGTGTTTTCAGTTGTAATCAGTTTGAACACAAGGTAAGTAGAGAGTAAATCAGTAATATCGCAGTTTGTTATATATTCCCTTAAGTCTTATGGCACGCAAAACGTTAACAGGTTATCTTCATAGTTATAAGCTATGAGATATAAATTACCCCATAATTAAATGTAGGTAACCTTGCCCCCGAGTAGGAGATTGTCAGTCTCTTTATTGAACTCAAATAAAATGCATTTGGTTACGTTATGGTAACACAAAGGGGTAGTCACACCTAATAGATCTATCTATTATATTCGCGCTCACCCGCAGGTGATTAGAGGTCCATGATTAGGGGTCTTTTTGACAAAAAGTAAACTTAGGCAATATAAATCAGATAAGCATTCAGAAAATACTTGTGTTCGGTTTGTAGCATGTATCTCCCCACAAGTTTGGAAAAACGTAGTAAAAAGTGGGACTATGAACTCACCTGGGCATTGTGGATGAATTACAAAGTTAAATGAAGCTGATAAACGTCTCCGGCACGCAACCTGGGTTGGTATGTCAAGTTTTCAATAATCATTTCTGATTATATAAGTTTCCAATGTTCGTTTCGTAATGTTTTGGTTGTTGATCAAATATTATTACGAGACAACATGAAGTCTCTTAAAAAATAAGATTCTATCTTATTATTCGTTCTTATGTTTCCGTTTGTTCGTTATATATATCTTTCGTTCGTTGAATATATCTCTTGTTCGTTTGTTATACCTTGCATTCGTTCATTAGTTCGTTATTGAAATAAACGTATTATGATTAGTAGTTTTCTATTAGATCAGAAAAATAAAAATAATAGTTATGAAAAGTTACACTTTAATCCCTAAGGTTTGGTCAAATGATAGTTTCATACCCTGAACTTTTGGAAAATGACAACTTTTACCCTTTAGTTTCAAAAATGACATTTTCTACCCTTTTTATTTGTCATTGACAAAAATGACCCTTGATATAAAATATTTACAAAATCAGCCAAATAAAACTCTTATTAATAAAAAATAATACACATAAAATTTATGACGAGGCTAGAGTTTTGAGATCGAATAACTCAATGAATAATAGACCATTTTACGAACTCTCTTTTCCTACGTATAACTAGCTAGGTCGTCTTAAAATACACCAGGTTTCGTTACTTTTGAAATTCATTTGATACTAGAAATAATTTGCTAAAGTCAAGTGATTGAAACAAAACTTGATAAGATCTGAAAAATGAGTTTCATACCTAGCGATTGAGAAAACTTGGGTCGTAAATAACTTTTAGCTCGTGTGGTCATTTTACAAAATTCTTTCTTCTAAAATATCTTTGATAGGTCATCTTTGATATGCCATAATCTTAGAATTTTTAGAGGTCTTACAAGGGTCGAAATATATGTCTAAAGTCGATCGGTTAAATGAGTTTTAATAAAATCTGGAAATGGGTTTTGAGGCTAGCGACGGGTTCAACTTTGGACACAAATAACTTTTTAACCACTCGATCATTTTGCTAGATTCTTTCTTCTAAATTAAGTTAGTTATATGGTCTTTAACATGTCCGAAATACAGAATTTTTAGAGATATTATAAAGGTCGAAAACAGGGTTCAAAGTAAGTGAGTTAGGACGAGTTTTAATAAAAATTGTTAATAGAAAATTTGGTTTCTAGTTTCCTAGCGATATGGTCAAATATTAGGAACTCGATATCTTTTTGATCACTTAACCATATTACGAAATTCTTTCTCCTATATTCAGTTAGCTGGGTGAACTTTATATTCAGCAAGTTTCAGAATTTATGGTGCTCGTTTGATAGTTGGTTTTTAGGTCGAAAGTGGGGCTAGTGGAGCAGTTTTCTGCTCGACAGAAACCAGGAAAATGAACCCGATTGGGTTTTTAAGTTTTTAAACGTTTGTGACCAACTTTTATGCATGATATGTTATTACCTGATATATTTTAACATATTTTATTGATCTTTGATTTGTTGTTACCATAATTCGAATAGTTTGGGTGTGTTGGTTTTACTGATCGAACAGAAAGAAATAAAAGAAATGAACGCTTAATGTTTTTGATCTTGTTTTATTTTAGTAGTTATTAAGTGACGTTTTTAGTGATAAATGAAGTAAATAAAACTGAATTAACAAGAGTTTGAGGGACTTACTTAGGTTTAGGGTTCGAGTAGGGTTATGGATCGAATGGGTTGGTTGCTTGATTCACTAGGGGTACTCCTCTTCTCCTAAGCTTGCTAGGGTTTATAGTATTAGGCTATGATCAGTAAGGGAGTGGAAATGATTCTGAGCTTGATATGGTTCGAGTGAAGTGGGGATAAATTAAGGAGGTTTAGTCGAGTTAGGTGTGAAGTGAGTAGTAAACTGCAGGTTGTTACTTATAGAGGGAAAACTAGGGTTTTTGTGTAGGATAGGGAGACGACATGTGGAAGGGTTAGGGCTGGGAAGAAATGTGAGGCGTGTGATTTATGAGGAGGAGGGAGATGATGTGGCTTGTTTATAATCTTACAAGTGTATATATCTTCTAGAGGAGGGGATGTGTCTTGTCTAATGTCCATGCAAGTTCCCTACTTGATGATATCATGGTGATGGAGGAGGAGGGAACTAAGGAAGAGTTATTTGGTGAAGGTAATCTGTAGAAGGTAATTCTAGTTAAGGTTTTAGGTCATAATTCTACTAGGAAATTGTATAGGAACCGAATTGGCTTTAGGGAATGGTACAATAGGTTTAGTAAGTTGTGTTTAAGGTTTATGGAAAATAGTTAGTTTAGTTTATGTGTTTGATTAATCACTAAAATATTTAAGGTTGTTATATATTTTTATATGTGTCGAAATTTATAAGAAATGAAAAGGAAAATGGGTTGAGCTTAAGAGGGTTGTGACACATGCTTAATAGGGTTGTACTAAAATTTAGGATGTAGGAAAAATATAGTTTTAATAAGTTATTAGGTTATAAAAATTATTTGTTAATTTTTATTAAGTTTAAAAGTACATAAATATGATTTTTGGGTTTTGTGCATTAGGCACTTGTACATTAGGTTTAAAGACTTGTAAAATATTTAGTGAGTTTAGGAAAATTAATTTTTAAGAATTATGCATGAATGGTTTGTAAACTATGCTTTAAAAACAATTATAGTTAGGGTTTTATCAAGGTTTTTATAAATATATGATCTCATGCATAAAGGACTTGTACCTTAGCTTATATGACTTGTACATTTATAATTTTGTGAAAATATTATATGAATAATTTAGAGTTTGTGAACTTTATACATAAAATCATAATTAAGTGAAATTAGGGTTTTATCGGGAGCTGAAATAGAATTAGGGTTTCTGGTGCTTTGGTAACTTGTACATTAGCTCAAATGAGTTGTACTTTAGTATTTCTAGGGTTTTGTTATTATAATTATTATTATAGTAGTTTAGGGTTTCATAAAACTCCTATCAGATAAGAAACGTTCAGTTATAAACGTACGTTAATGAATTAACGCAAAGTGGTAATCGGGATATCGTAGAGTTTTTAAATCAAAAATGTTTATAGGGATAAACAATAGATAAGTTAAGGTTGGGTTGCGTGTGAGCACGTTTATCAAGGATGTGAGTTACGTCACATGAGATAGTAGTTGTGCCCAGATAGTAATAATAAAATAAAAAAAATTCACACGCAGAAAAGGATAAGTATTCTAAGAGATAGTGTAGTTTAATGTGGGATTTTTCACAGTGGTTACACTAGTAGAGGAATAAAGGTGATCACTTGAATGGATGATTGGATCACTCTTAAACAAAGATAAACCAACTACATGATCAAATGAGAGTATATGTGATAGGAGATTTGAACTCAGAAAATTGTGTTTGAAAAAGGATGCCTAAAAACTGTGGAATGGACTGGTATTTATAGGCAATGAAGATTTGGCCGTTACAGGGGGCACGATACCACTAAATGCCCGACGGTACCATTAAATTTTATGGTACCGTAGTACCGTCTCAGACAGAGACGCTCCAAAATTTGTTTTTAGTTGGGAAGGTTTATTTGAGGAAGTTTGGAGCTGATTTTGGGGGGAAAATAGCTGTTGGTGATTTTAAACTTATTTTTCAAATTAAAACATTTCTTTTTAATTCAAAAATATTTTGTAAAATGTATTTTTGAAAAAATGTTTTGTCACATTAAAAATGTGAAGTTTAGAGAAAAATATAATCATTTGATCATTAGTCAAGTTGTAGATTTATTTGTTCATACCTTGACTGATTTACGTCGGGATGGAAATTTACGACTTTGTTAAAGCATACTTGAGATGTCGAGAGATGTTGATGTAAGTATGCATTGATGATTTGTGTTTACAAGTAACTTGTGCATTTTACGTTATGCATTACAAGTTACTTGTTTCTCATTATTAAAACCGAAGAAACCGTTTAGTTTAAATATCGTTATATTTGCACTAACACGTTGTTCAAGTTTTGGTTGGTTGTTGCTTGAGAAAATTGACACGCAATGCTTAGTGTTCTAAAACACTTTCACCAATGATCTTCGGAAACTTCCAGAGACGGAATGTAATAGTTTCGAAAGCTTATGTTTTTTTGCGCCACCTACTTCGGTTGATTGTATGGTTGTTGGATTTACACGAGATTGGGATGCTTACATCTACTGTGTAAATCAGGAACCATCTTGGCGTGAGTTTCCTGTGAGCCATGATCCACGTTCCATTGATTTTTTAAATTTCTATGGTCGGGATCTTTATGTCTTGTGTAAAGAGGGGAACTTATTGTTTTCTGTTGTTCCCCTTTACACGATTAGACTTAAGTACAAAGTTAATCTAATCGTGTACCATGTTTAAGTGATGTATTGAAATACTTGTTTAAAAAGAAATGTAAAAGTAAATAGACAGAGTTTTTCAACGTTTAAATTCTTATTAGAAGTAAATCAAAGAATCTATACCCAAGTGTTTGCGGAATAACACTTGAGATTGAAATGATAAGTATAGTAATCTCCACTCTAAACTTAATCTAAGCTTAAGTACAACTATGCTAACCAACTGAGCTAACCTCAGGGACTTAGTTGTATTTGGAGGAGTAAAAAAGTTTGTAAATGTCTAAGCATTAAGTGCACAAACTTGTCAACCATTTACTCCTACTTATGAACCTATTTATACACAATAAGTGTAAGACAACCGTTATTGATGAAGACAAAGATGATCTAAGCTAGTTTGGAAAAAATACTTACGTGTTTTTGTCTCTGTTACACTTATCTATTTTGAGCATAGGACAATGTTGCTTTCTGAATAGCAGTGATGACACTGCTTTGGTCTTTAGCCATTCAGGGTAAGTTTGACCTTTGCTTGATAAGGACTCCTCCTTAGACCTTTCAAACTTATCCAGCCATTCCTTCAGTCTTAAGTCTTTTGTTTTCAGTCTTCAGTCTTCATAGTTGTTGAGGAGACTTGGGGTTCAGTGAGTTATTGTCATCACTCACTGAACCCATCACCTTCTTCTTTGGCTCAGGTATCATTCACTGAGTTCCGCCTCACTGAATGGAAAGTCTTTCTTCTTAGGCTTGTCCTGAACTTCTTGAAGATGACTCACTGAGTGACTATTCACTCAGTGAGTTGAATGTTGTTTAAAGTTATACGACACTTAGCGTATTTTCTATTCAAATCCTTGTTTGAGGACACTTGGGTACTGAATGAACCCAACATTTTCAGTAATTTAGGCAAAGAAAATTACTCTTGGAAGGTTATTGATGTTGAAGCCCCTAAAAGTTGTTGCGGATATTCGATAGTAAATATTTTGACAAAATGTGATCAACATCTTTTACTAGTTAGTGTGGACGAGTGTGGAAAACATGATAAGGTATTCAAGATGAATGATTATAAACACGAATGGGAGGAAATCCAGGGTTTAGGAAAGCATGTGATTTATATTTGTGGCACAATGTGTCTTTGCATTGAAGCCAAAATGCCACAAATGGAAAACATAATCTTTTTTCCGTGGATGCATACTAATAGCAGGGAGATGGTGTTTTATTCGCTCGACACATGCAAGTTTCACACATTTAATGGCGAAAACATTCAAGAGTATTCGGGGGATTTCTTTGGAACTACATCACATTTCTCCCCTCATGCGTGGATTGAACCAAGTTGGTCCTAGAAATGTCATTATTTGTATCATTAGTATTTTATTTTATTTTATTTATTATTTTTTAAATAACAGCATAAATATGTGAATCATTTGATAAAAATTTTACATTATTGAAAGTGTACGGCCGATATGGGATTTGCACAAAAATTATGAGAGTTAATTAAAACCCGAAGGTAGAAGCGAGGTTTTGTACTGAGTATATGATTTGCATATATAATGGTTTTTGATAATGTACTTTTAAAGTATTCCTTTCTTTTACTTGATGCTCTAAATTTTCTTTCTGTGATAAAATGACATGGATGGATTCATTCACTGAGAACTTTTTCATCAGAACCAACTCGATCAATAATAAAAGGACACATCACCAGAAGTGTTTGCCTACCAATTTTCTAGCTTCTTGTTTACCAATTTACACTACCATTTTTCTGTTTGTGCATTGACAAGAGGTTAAGCAAGAAACCTTTGGTGACTCTTTGTAGTTAGTGTTTTCAGGCTCATAGTAGTTGAACTTTGTGTTACTTTGCCCCAAACTAAAAGTGCTAAAGTCACCATGCATGTTATGCCACACTTTTGCCAAAGTTTTGATGCTTAAATGAGGCACCCGACTAGCCATATAATCCAGAATCGTGAAGGGCGAGGTATTTATCTGACTTCGCAGAGTGATCTATGGATTCCGAGTTTTCTTGGCACTTAGCGGTCACCAAATGCGGCTCGAGTATTATTTTGCCCGTACCATAAAGAGTGTAATGCTTTAACTATGCGATTTTTGCCATTTTTCATGAAAACATTGTTGGAACTTAAGGATGAGGTTGGCAAGTTTTTGGTGAGTTAAAGCATAATGTACAAGTAGTCAAAGTTGTGACTTGATATACTACTTATTAACCTTATAGTGCAAGCTCATATAGCAACAACTACTAAAGTATATGTGTGTGCGTGTATGTGACTTGGTCAACCAAGAAAATAGGATAGTGGGTTGGTTTGGAAGGCAACCTTCAGTTGCAACCACCAGCCTATGATCTCCTAATTTTGAGCATGTATGAGATCATGGTTCTCCATGATTGTGTTTACCTATGATCTCCTAATTTTGAGCATGTATGAGATCATGGTTCTCCATGATTGTGCTTATAAACAGCTTTTCAAGAAATGAGACATACACACAACCAAACACATATATTAAAGTTATTAGAGAACATATAAGTTGTTGTGAATTGTGCTTTATCTTCTTGCCATATTGTAGTTTCTGTTCCGCCATTGTCATTACGTTGTATTCATTCGCTGACGAAAGGCAACGAGGGTCTGCATCAATCCTGGGGTTGTCACGTAAGTGGCTTGCAGCGAATCGAGCACGTAAACACCTTTTAAGGACAGGGAATGTCTTCTCGTGCGGAGCCTATTATCAGTTTGTTTGTTCAGGTTTCATGGGTGCGGTTCGAGTCGACGTTGCTTTTCTAACATCGGGTAACGAAGATACTTGATTCTTTTATTAGCCGTTATGTGTTTTCATTGCACAAGTTGGTGCAATTACTTGTAACAGTAGGATACAAACTATTATCCAACAAACATTAATGAGATCGAACTTAACAGTACATTCTGGACTTTTTTTTAAGGATTTTTTAATTTGGATTTTTGATTCGCCTAAAAATGAAAAGGTATGACATGTAATGGTTATGGCTGCAAAAGGTCATTCGCGGCATCCTCATAAGTATTTTTTAGACTAAACAGAGGGAAAAAAATCACTTTTGATCAAAAGTAAGTAACGTGACGACTTAAAAGTGGTCCACATGAATATGCGACATCCACGTATAGGTTTTTACACTCCAAAGTAGAAAAATTAGTCCAAAACATAATGCAAATCCTTTTACTTCTTTCTTTCCTATTCGTAAATTTCGGATAATTAATTCATGACTCGCCTTATTCAAAATAAAAAAAAGAATGAGAAAATCTTGACTTGCTCACGGTATCCACTAAGTTTGGGCTTTCATTGCCTCATTGAACCTTGTACTATACGTGTGGTCTAAATGTCTAGGAAAATAGCTATTTCGCTATCTTTCTAATTGTTGGGCCATATTGTCAAATGTCAATGATGTTACCAACGGTATACACGTAATTTTTTGTTAAAAAGAACTTGTGAATGTATACAAGGATACCTGACCAACGGATTTCGCAGTATTGACTATTCACTTAAATTACACGTATATCTAGTGTCTCATAGTCAAGTATGGACTAATGACGTATAATTTATGTTCCTTTTGCAATATTGATGTTCATCTTTAGGTGAATGCTATAAATAAGTCACATGCAAACCGGCCCTATTGTTCAGCGTCATATATTTTCTTTATCAAACAACATTTGCTCGGACCAATTTATATGTTTCTTCTTAATTGTCCAATTCAAAGGTTATCAAACCCAACCTTACTAACCCAAACCCGGCCCTATTGTCATCCACCAATTATCTATATCCGAGGTACATCAAGACACTCATGAGTTTTTGCGGTATTCACTAGAAAAAAACGTGGGCTTAGGGACGAGAATCTCGTCCCTATTTTACAAAAAAAATTGGTACGACATCTCGTCACTAAGATGTAGTCACGTTTTTGTTGTCACAAAAAAATTTGGGACGACATAAAGTTTGTAGATTAGGGACGACAAAAAGCTGAGCCCACCAACAATCAACGCTGCAAGAGAACAAAAAGGGACGACAACTCTTTTGCTATTAGGGACGAGATTATCGTCCCTAGTTTATTTATATTTTTTTTACTTTCTTTAATATTTTTAAGTAAATAAGAAACTGTTTTTAAAAAACAAATAGGGACGACGGGGAAAAACAAATAGGGACGAGATTATGATCCCTAAGTATTTATATTTCAATTATTTTAATGTTAAAAAAATAGGGACGATATTATGTGGTAGTCAAACAGTTAGGGACGACAAGTTTTATTGCAATTTAGGGACGAATTGTTTCCTGGTAGCAAAAAAAACTGCAGAAAACCTACATTTTTTCATATTTTTTCCGGAAAAAATCTACCAAAACAAATCTAACCTGTAAATTACCACAATCCACAATACCAATTCGACAATATGATACAATACCAAATTACTAAACGATACAATACCATTCCACAAATCCACGATACCATTCGACAAATACGATACAAATTAAGCTAACAAGTCACAAACTTACTAATCAACATGTCTCAAAGTTACTAACAAGTCACAAAGTTAATACAAATAATAAGATACTACATCCCTACGCCTACTCCTCTTCCGACTCCTTATCTGACTCCGCCTCCTCCTCCTTATCATCACTATCATCATTATTATCTGGAATGCGGCTCATATGGGGATTATTTGTTGGAATATGCTCGTGTCATAATAAATAAGTATACGACTAGACATATGTGAGCCTATGGGGTCACACACTTATACACAGAGACATCATTTTATAGATTGTATTTATCGTATTTACAATATATAAATGACTACGTAACTCGGGATCTATAACGGTCTATTAAATACTAAGTTAGACTTAGCGTTTTTGGAGTGGACCAACAATGGGCAAGCCCATTGTGGGCCCACTATATGGCCGGCCATAGGGGAGGGGCTAAAGGGCTTGATGGAGTTTTTCCTAGGTGCTAAGTGTAACATGTAATGATAAGATCAATCACCATTAATCATATCAATTACACATTTACTACTTACCACATTATAGGAGAAAATCTCCCCCCCTTTTCCCTCTCATCTCACGGCATTCATAACCCCCTCCTAGGTTTTGTGTTTTTTATCCCTCTTTGCATAATTCTATTGTAGGTGTTGCAAGGATCGTTGTTACAAGTCAAGACTAGCATCTAATTGGTGATCAAGGACATGTAGTGTGTTTCACACTTAGAGGGGATCGACCTTATTGATCTCTTGGGGTTTCTCATTACATCTTGTGGGTATTGGTGTGTTGGTGAATCCGTGATCACGCTACAAAGGTATAAATTGTTATATTTATTTATTTGATTGATCATATGGCTATATGGATCCGTCTCTAGGTGATGTTTCCGCTGCGTTTAATTAGTTTAATATGTTTTTCATATTCAACATTACCTATAGTGGTATCACGAGCCATCATATGTGCCATATGATTATCGGGTATGCATAAAAATGGCTAAAACGGGTGTTTTTTTGATGATTTATGAAACCACAATTAAAACAGCCACTAGGGATCCATTTTCTCACAAATGGTCGACCCTTAAGGGGTCTTAAGATCTGTGATTTTTTACCTCATAGCCATTTGTTATGCATGTGTTAATTGGTTTACTTGTCGGGTACTCGTAAAATGGCCTAAAATGCATTAATTTGATCGATTTGTGAAACGATTTAAAAAAAGCCCCTATGGCTTAATTTTCTATGGTAAAATGATAATTAGAAGGTCCTAATATCAATGGTTTTTGAACCTAAGGCCATTTGACACGAGTACCAAATGGGGTTTTTAATTCTTGCTAATTAATTTCTTCGTTTCGTTGGCTAAATATTTAATTATTGTTGTTTTTTTTTGTATCCATGGCAAATACATGCATGTTGGTCCATGGACTTAGTCAACACCTTGTTTTGTTTATAATATTATTGTATTATTATGTGGATATGCAAAGCCGATGAAAACCTAGACCCTTGTGCCATGTGTTGTTGTGATTTGTCGTTAATTTCATGTTTTGATGTTTGCCATTGTTTCGGCTTTTTATGTAATGAATTTCATTTTGGTTTTTGTCATTGTTTGGGCATTTTTACAGTAGATAGGAAGTAGATTAGTTGTATTTTACTTCATATATATTGTAACCGAAGCTTGGAATGGAATGGCAAAAGAGTGAAAGACATAAAAGCGAAGAATGGCTGCTGGAACATGCTGCAGTAAAATGTAGTTTCCAGGAGATTGGTAAGGAGTTATGGGCTGAAATTTTTTGTGCAGGTACACAAGACATGGGCCTACAACTTTGGAGTTTGGACCTAAGAGTGGGGAAGATTCCTTCAAGGCGTTTTGGGCCTCCCAATACAGAAATTCTGGGCTGACAGAATCACTATTTCATGTGCATAATGGGCCTCTACTTGCTCTTGATTGTCTTGGAGCAAGTGGGAGCCCTCCGTGTGGTTGTGTATCCCTAGTTGACCCTTGGTTCTCGTGATGGCTCACGAGACCGAGCAAAGGATTTTCATCGGTTGAGGCTTTGTATATTGTGGTTGTGTGTTTGTTTGTTACTTTTATATATGTTATGATTGTATGTAAAATGCAAATTGTTTTCTAAAAACTTGAAACGAAACACAAACCAATTTTTTTTAAACTAAGTCTTATGATTTAGTTTAACTAAGTTTAAATATGGATTTGAAACTTAAAATCATTGTTTTCTAAATAACACTTAAACTTGTTAAGCTTGTTTATTTATTTATTGTAATGTCCAAACTTATTTATAATCCACTTAGGATTAATATTAGTCTTGAAAATGGACAACTCGACACTCATAAATTAAAACAATGATTAGACTTAAGTTAAGAAGAGTTTTTAACTTGTGCTACGAAGAATGAATGCATGCTTCTTTCGTACACTTTTTTTACTTACATCAAATATTTTACCCGTCAAAATTTAAGTCATGCCGTCCAATCGTTTGAGAACACTTGCAATTACCTTTTGCCTATGCGTGGGACCTAGGTTGAATTATAACCCAATGTGACTATTCTCTATGCGTAGGACCTAGATATATTTTCACACGTTCTCAAATTGGATGACTTAATCGAGTTAAGTGGTAAGACCTTAACCCGAGGCAAAGATGGGACTAAACATGCCAGCTTGACACTAGTTGCTTGTTCACTAGTGCCATGAGTCCCATAAAGTTCTAAGAGTTACACTTGTAATGCAATTGGTCGACGTTACCTACCTATTGAATCCACCATTGCTAGTAGATCAACTGATGTGATGGTGGAACCTCAATGAAGATCTTAGCCTTTTCGTAAAATTAATTGTTTTAATATGGTAAATTTGGGTAGTTAATTTTAAAATTGATTAATTATTGAAAATTACTAAAATTTGAACTCTGTTTATTTTGTAGATGACAACTCCTAATCAAACCATCAACAACTCGTCAATCAGATCAATTCTCAAGAAAGAGAAATTGAATGGTAACAACTTTTTGGACTGGTATCGCAACCTGAGGATCGTCCTCAAGGCTCAACAAAAGTTTTACCATCTGGAAGAAGCTTTACCTGAAGCACCTCCTGCTAATGCCTCTGCTACTGTTCGTAACACCTACACTCGTAGGGTTAATGAGCAATAAGAGGCGGCTTGTCTCATGCTGGCAAGCATGATCCCTGAGCTCCAAAAGAACTTAGAGGACCTTGCAGCATTTGACATGCTGAGAGAACTGAAAACCATGTTCGAGCAGCAAGCTGAGCAAGAACTGTTTGACACTGGCAAACCTTTTCATACTTGCAAGCAGGAGGAGGGTCAATCGGTCAGTAGCTATGTCATGAAAATGAAAGGCTATCTGGATCAGATGGAGCGTCTGGGATACCCCATGCCTCAAATCCTTGGAGTGAGCTTAATTCTTACCTCAATGTCGAAGGATTATGATCAATTTGTGCAGAACTACACCTAAGCTCTCTAACATGGGATCTTTATCTTTAACACTAAGTTCTCAAGTTGAGTAAATAGGAGGAAAGAAAAGGAAAGTGATTTTAGTTGTGTTCTCAAGTTTTTATTAGGAGGGAAAGTGAAAGTAAGTGGATGAAAGTGGGAGTATTTTGCTTTGAAATCTTTCACCCCACTTTTGGGGTGAAAGATGACTATACTTCCTCTCTTTCCTATTTCTTTACTTTACTTTCACTTACTTTCATTTATTTCTTATTTTTTTTAGTAAGTTGCAAAAATCGTCCTTGTCGTTTGGCCAAATTGCACGTTTCATACTTGTGGTTCATTAAGTGCAAAGATCATCCTTATTTTGCACTGTTACGTGCACTTTTGGTCCTTCAACATTGAAATTTGGCAAACCACAAGGACGATTTTTGCAATGATGGAGGACCAAAAGTGCACGTAACAGTGCAAAATAAGGACGATCTTTGCACTTGATGAACCATAAGGAGGAAACGTGCAATTTGGCCAAACCACAAGGATGATTTTTGCAATTTACTCTTTTTTTTTTTGAGAACACAGTGTAAGAAAAAAATTATTCGGTATACTTTTTTAAGTATGTTTTGAGAGTTGAGACACATTAACATATTGTTTATTTATAGATATATTATATATTTCTAAATGGCATATGGCGCAATTATTGCATCTAATTAATTTATGTCTAGCGGTGTAAAGTTATTGCATTTAATTATTGCATCTAATTACTCGTAATTTATTTTGTTGTGGTACAAAATAAAAAAAATGAGAACATGTGAAGTCGTGGGATTTAATAATAGAGTAAATATCAAAAATCGTCCCTGTGGTTTACCGGGTCATTTGGAAATGGTCCCTGTGCTTTAAAAAACCCGGATTTGGTCCCTGTGGTTTACGACCCATACGGGTTTGGTCCCTTGACCTGGTCAACCGTCAGTTGACCATTAATGGAGGACTTAAATGATGAATATACCCGCATCTTCATCCTTTAATCAAACAAACATTCAACCCTCATCATCATCAGAAAAACACCCATGTCCTCATCATTAGAAAAACAAGATTCCTGTAAAAAACAAGATTTATCAATCAAACAAACAAGATTGAGAATGTTATACGGTTAGGTTTTAACCCCGTGACCATAAAATCATTTAACAAGGTTACAACTTGTTCAACATTTGTGTCCTGAGAACAAAGTGCTAATATGGTGTTCCATGATGCGATATCCTTATACCCACTAAATCGCATGGATGATCAGCCACCGGGTTCTTATACATCAGCAAATCTCTCCACAAGTTCCTTCTAGCCACCCCAAAGTTATTAGCATAGATGAAACTACAAAACAATTTCACTTTAGCATTCCTTGTTTCAATTATACACAACATGGCTTGAGCAGAGCTATGAACCACCATTACATCCACCAAATTATAGTTCCAACCTACTATAATTCTGCAACAAGTTGGACACTTGGACTATTGGTATGTGCTTAAACACATACCTTTTCTTGACCAGAACCGGACCCAAAAAGACCAAAAACCCGACCATAATGCCAATAGATAGTGTGTTTTTGTGTTTTTGTATGTGCAGGGATGGATATCGTGAAAACCGACAAAAAGTCAAGAAAATCAAGAAAACGAGCACGAGATACGGAAAAGACTCAGAACCGGATCCGGCAAAGCCATCATTGGTCAAGAAATCAAAAATCACCCTTAGATCATCTTTTGGAAAATGGAAGGTTTAGTCCTCGAGATTTCAGAAATTACAAGATTAGTCCTTATTTGCCAAACCAAAATAAAACTACAAACCTTTATCTACTTACATAACCGGACCCAAATAAACAACCCACACCTAAGTCTTAAACCCAGCCCAACCCCCTACATAGCCCAGCCCACCAATCTCCTTGACCCGATCCGCCCACCAACCCAACCCGGTCAAGTCTTACCTTTATTACCCCAGTCAAACTCAATATAAAAAATTATAAAAAAAATAAATAAACACACAAACACGCGCCCCCTTTCACAAACAAACCCAGAAAATTACTATTGTAAGAACCCTAATTACCACACCCACCAAATTACCCCGTCTTAGGATTAATTACCCAATCATTGGGGTTTCTAGAAGGGTCTGACACCAAAAGAATGACACGTGGGTGTAGTTGATTGGCCAAACCACGTCATATCATCTGATCGTACGGTGAAGATTAAAGCTTGGAGAGAAAGAAATGATCTAAGGGTGGATTGGAGCTCAAGCGCACACGGATTGCCAAGGTGGCATAGCCTAGAAGGTTCATTCGTAGTCTATAAATAGGAGAGGATTTTTCTCATTTTCGTATGTAATTTTTTGATGTTAATGTTATGCTGTCGAATTGAATTTGTAATGTTTTAAAAGAATTAATGAAAGTTTATTTTGTTTAAATTGTTGTCTCTTCTTTAATTTCGTATACCTTTCTTACTGCTTATTTACATAAGCTTGATTAAGCTTATTGCTATTGTTTTACTTATTCAGTTTAGCTTTGAATCAAATTTTCATTCCTGTCATTTAATCTTTTCATATTAAACCAAAATTTCAAAAAAAAAAATAATAATAAATAAAAAAATATAAAATGTCTTGGTTAATGCAAATCTCAGCTTACATATAAGCTATTTACTTAGTTTAGCAAGCTCATAAAGCTTTTTAGCTTGTGTGAGCCTGTTTTGTTTCATCTTCCACAAAAATCACTAGAAGTCAACCAAAGTCAAACTCAGCTTATTTTAATAAGCCAGCTTATTTGAGGAGTAAAGGCAGCCAATAAGGAGTCCAATTGGCCTGTCAAAAGACAGGCAAGCTCAGTGAACTCCCTCTGTTCTTGCTGAGGGAGAAGTGATTTGTAAGATTTTACTCACTTTTTATCATTTACATTTCTACTCACTTTTCATAGTTTAATACTGCTGCTGTTAGTTTAATTTCTGTTTGATAATAGTTAATTGATGTTTATTTGATAGATTTAATAGTAGTTAAGCTTGTTTAGTCATTAGTTTATAGTTTAAAGTTGAATCTGCCTAATATAGCTTCTGAATTGATCTAGTCTGTGAATCTGAGATTCTGCTGTTTAATGTTGTTGTTTGATGTTATTCTGAGTATGTTTGATGTCAATGAGTGATTAATTGATGGTTGTTAATGATGAAACTCAGTTTGTTAGAGATTAGGAATGATAAAGGATTGTTTGGATAGTAAGCTGAACTGAGACTTGAGGTTGTTTAGCTGAGGAACTCTAATCTAATTGGTTTAAATTTATCATAGAAAACTCATGTTAGTTTAAGCAATAGTAGGCTGGGCAATTAAAAAGTCAAAACAGTTTGTGTAAGCCGTGATTTGCCATGTTCTGCTGCTATTAAGGAACTGTGTAGGGAATATTTGGATAGTTAATTGGCGTAGGCGTGTTAGACAATCAGTTATATAGCTTTATTTCAACTAGGTTTTTAGATTTGAGTAGCCAAATTTCAATTTAATCAACCGTAGTTAGTGCTTAATTGGTCAAATGTTTTTTTTAAGTCTGTTACAAATTGTGTTCTGAGTGACTGTTTTCACGAATCAATTTGATCAATCATTAGTGTTCGAAATTATGTGATTTTGTGTTTCTAAGTAAGTTAGCCTAGGATAGTTTGAGTAATTCTCATTTCAAGTAATCGCGATAACATCTGGTACCTCGAAATTGCGCTCGAAATCTGTTGCTAGCCGTCTGTTTTAAGTCTGCTGCAATTGTTCATGCTTTGTGCATCTGTTTTTGCTTCGATTTAAGCTAGCAAACAAGTGTTTGTGATAGGGCTTTTTGAGTTTTTAGAATCTATGGTTGATCAGCTTTCCAAAGCAGTTTTCATTTTCTAAATTGGTTAAGTTTTGAGCGATTTACAAGCGTTTGAAAAGTGCTAGTTGAAGCTGCTTTCTGGTTAACTAAGTGTTCTTAAGTTTCTGGTGTTGTCACATTTGGTCCCTAATCTTTTTGTTTAAGTTTAAATCGGGGCTGGTAGTTTTTAGTAATAAAATAGTTTGGTTTTTTGGCACTCTTAGTCCCTGTCTTTGTTTAAAATTAAAATAGTTTCAGATTTCACACTTTAGTCCCTAAACTTTTTAACTTGTTGATTTCTTTAATTTTCTTTTATAAAATTAGTTTTGATTAGTGACATTTTTAGTCCCTTAGGTTTTTACTTTTTCATTTTAGTATAATTTCACTAATAGATTTATAAGTCTCGGGATTAGCCCGGGATTTGCGTTATTTGATTTCTTTTTGTGTGCATTTATTTGATAACGTAGATTGTTGCTTTTAATTTTCCATATTTTAGTTTAAACAATACCAAAATAATCACTTTCACTTATTCACTTCACATATTCACACACCGATTCGACTTATTCGCCGTCAAACCTTCGTTGGGAGAACGACCCGGGGAATTATTTTCACAAATATTCCTTTGGAAATTATATTAATCAACTATGTAAAACATTAGATACGCAATTCCAATCCCCAAACACTTTGTCACAAACTTTGGTAATGTTCTTAGCCTTCAAATGTGTTTCTAAAACTACACAGACTTACATTTTTCTTCATCAATAAACCTCCTTAACTCTTTTTGCTTGAATTCATTACTCATCGCCCAGATATTCCAAGTTGCAATTGTAAATTCCATTACTATAGACAACTTTTAATACTCCATTATGCATGGAGCAAACCACAATCACTCCCCTCTATTTCATTCTTTATCATTGCTTTAGCAGCTAGGTCTTCTCTAACATACACATCTTCATCCTCATTCCCTTCTTTTTCCTCCCTCTCCTTAGCTTCCCATGAATATTTGAAGTAGTTTATCATATCATAAGTCCAACCTTTAGTCTCAAAATATGTAGGTTGGATCTTATTTTTGACAAATTCATCCACAATCTTTCTTCTATCAAAGCTTGGATTAGTTGCACGAGACTTACTTACATCATCATCATTTTCAGTAAGTACAACATACTTATTTGCACTCTTCCTAATTTCATTCACATCACATTTATTTGAAATACATGTGCAAAACCGAACAACCAACAAAAACATTTCCTTCCAACCCAATCTTAACAGCAAAACAATGTACACACAAGCCAAACTCAAAACCTCCCATACCAACACACGCTTTCATAACACTCCCTAAAGCAAACTCATTAACCTCAAAACACCCATTTCGCATCAAATGAACAACTCCATACCCACCTCATACTCACCATTCTTATTCGCCCCAGATATAATCAAATTCCAAGAAACTAAATTCCTCTCAGGCATTTCATCAAACACTTTTCACCCTCATTATAATTCTTTCCAAGAACAAACGTTGATTCTATGATTGGTAATGAAGGTTTATGACAAAAAATGAAAACACCACCACCTTTAACATCACCTTTAACATCATAATTCTTTCCATCAGTGGCCATTTTTTCTAACTTTTCTCAAAAACAAGAACAACCCAAATCAAGATTTTCAAGATTTTGTAATGGGTTTATGACAAAAAATGAAAATTTTGTGTCATGAGTTTTCTTTTTGGATCTTGAAAGTGGAAAAATGATGTTGGAAAAATTGATTTAAGGAAGACGATGCAATCGAGTTGACAAGCAGATGCAATCGATTTAAGGAAGATGATGTTTGGTTTAATTTTTGGATCTTGAAAGTGGAATATATGATAAATCGATTTAAGGATGATGTTTGGTTTAATGTTTGGTTTAATTTTTGCCTTGGAAAAATCGATTTAAGGAAGATGTTTTTGTTGACTGATAAATATATGAAAATACCAATATACCCTTTAAGTTAACGGTCAACTGATGGTTGACTCGGTCAAGGGACCAAACCCGTATGGGTCGTAAACCACAGGGACCAAATCCGGGTTTTTTAAAGCACAGGGACCATTTTCAAATGACTCGGTAAACCACAGAGACGATTTTTGATATTTACTCTTAATAATAAGACACCGGACTTGATCCAGTCAATAGCCTTTTTTATAATAATTAACGGCAATATAAGTAGAGACGTAAAGGGTGAACTTTACAAGTTTACACACTTTGACAAATACTGCTTCACAACAGTCCCAAATAATCTTTGTTTAAGTGTTATCCGAGCTTCTTGATCTCAATCATTGTCATCGAATCCTTACCGTTCAACACGTAAACCTAACAACAAAACCATCCAACCCATCTCTTAATACCGATTTACATACATACGTAAACATGACGTCTTCCGTTGGAACATGATATGAAATAGCAACAAATTTCTCGAAAGTTTTCATCTATTTTCACTCATTTTTCAATAAAAATATATATAAAAAAAAAAAAAAAAAAAAAAAAAAAAAAAAAAAAAAAAAAAAACGTAACTATTACTGCTTTCTCTCGCTTACTTTTTGCAGAATGACAGTTTTACACTTAATTAATTAATTAATCGCTTTTTAAAAGTTTGTAGTACTAATTTAAACCAAGAGTAATATAGTAATGTTAATCAAACTTAATTATCTACATTTAGTAGTAAACAATTAAATCGTGACATCCAAAAAAAAAAAAAAAAAAAAACATGAACAATTATTTTAGGATAGAGGGAGTATGTTATTATTTGTTTTTTAAAGGTTGTTAGATGAATTAATTTTTAAAAAAAGACTAATTGCAACCTTACTCTTTTATTGTATTTTGAATAGTAAGCTTACCCTTCTAATTTGTTTTGTGTTACTTTCTTTTAGCAAAATACCTTGATAAAAATGTGAACGCTAAGCATCAAAGGTTGTGATTATTATCTAACATAAACTAATGTTGAGTTTTGCATAACAGGAAAAGTATTGAACTCTTATACGAGTGTTAAATAACTGAAGGCAATGATAGATGTCCTTTTCTCTTTTTCTTTTTTAATTTTATGACAGCTTGCAGGCACCTTCCACGTTAGACGTTTACTACACACAATTGTGTATGATTTAAGTAACATAAAATATATATGTTATTGCCCGATCAAGTCAGAATTTTATTCCTACCCTCACCAGCGGAAAGTCAACAAAAATGTCAAAATTTATTATATTTTTGCAAAAAATTTTAAAGTTTTCTCATTTTTTGGATTTTTTCAATTTTGGAGGAAAAACGGGGTTGCATGAGTAAACGGCAAAAAATGCAAGGCAAAAAATCGAATCGAAAGATTACCCCCCCCAGACTAAAACGAGACATTGTCCTCAATGTCTTAAAGGTAAGGGCTCTCCTACATAAACCTAAGGCCGTTTATTAATTATGCCAAAAGATAGATGTAAACGATAAGATTATAGGATATCGGATAAGCAATGAATGATGAATACTCGAGTGGAGAGAAAACCACGAGCACGAGAGTCTTCAATCATCGGGCAAACCTGGACACAGCACAGAAAAACACGAAACACAAGATATGGAAGAGGAAGACCTCCTCACGTCACTTTATTAGAAAATAGATAAAAAGATAGATGGATAAGCATGGGGTGCCTCCCACGAAGCGCTTGTTTAGTAACGAGTCGAAAAGCTTAGACTCGCCCCGAATTCATTTGTCCTTGGGGGAGCAAGTGGAAAAGATAATCTCGATCGGACTTTCGTTCAAGATGTTTGGATAAACATTGAAGCAAATGAAAGTTCCACCCCGATGAGATACCCAACGGTATTAAGAAGAAGAAACCATAAATGGTAATACCGGGGTCAAAGATGGTATCCTCACTCCCGATGGAGTGAAGAAGATGAGAAGTCACGTCAAATGTGATGAATGGAAGAAATATTTTTATAACAATTAAGATCATTTCTTCATCCTCAAAAGCAGATTTTTTAAAAGTCTCGGGAGGGAGGGTCGGGATGAAATCTTCAATGGGTAAATACTTATGAGAAAGTACACCTCCCCCCAGACTAATATCTTCCTCAAGATCAAAGTAAAAATGATCATATTCCGGAGGAGATAGGTTGTGAGTGAGTTCATTGTAGAACCCCTCAAAGATAAACGAATCATGCTTGGGAAAAGAGATATGAGAAGTGGTACTGCCACTACTCCTCTCTTCTCCCCCCGGCTCAATTTCCGATGAAATTGAATTATTCTCAACAAAAACCTCGATCTCTTCCAAAGTGAAATCACTTCCCTCAACCGGTGTGAGAGAAGGGGAAGAGTCAGAAATGACTGGATCAGAAGTGGGAGTGGGATTGCCACTCGAAAATTTAACCGAGGAAAAGTCACTATCCTCAACGGGGATAGGAGATAAGGAGGGAGAATTGATCATAGAATCAGTAGATGGAGTTGGATTGTCATTCAATGATTCGATCTTAGAAATGAGAAGATTGATATTCAATAATTTCTCACGAAGTATATCATCCTTGATCGTCAGAAGAATATCAGTGTCAATCTCTCCATCAACGAGCTCAAAATGGGGAGGTGATGCCTCAACATAATCGATGTCTCCATAAGAATCGTCATCACTCGAAGTATAATCATCGAAAGAAGTCTCAAAATTATCGAGAGGAGGCAAATCACATATTTTGACGAAAATACCCTCGGACTCACTTTGGATTGGGACAAGGTCATCAACACTAGACTTTATTACTTTGTCCGATTTCGTTGCCGGAATAGTGCTGAGATGCTCGTCCCCCATTATGAGAGAGTCCTCTGAGTCCATCGTCGGTAAGACGGGTGGGATTGCAGTTGACGAATTCTCATAATACTCCTTCATTTGGATAGAATCCTCATCATTATCGTCAATGTGAACGAAAGTCTTGCAAAATTGGGCACTCACTTTAGCTGCTTGCTCTTCGGCTAGGAATTCTCCAATTGATTCTTCATTGCGAAATTGGGAACTTACTACCGGTTTGTTTTGTGCAGTGCGAACTTTCGATTTATTTTCGATAATCGTCATGAGGTCCTTCGGAGTTCGACAATAGATATTGCCACCGGCGGCAGTATTAAACGAATCTTGATCCGATTGAGTTAAAGCATTATAGAATATATCAACTTGTTGCAATTCCGAAAAACCGTGATGTGGGCATTTCCATTTTAAATCTTTGAATCTCTCCCAAGCCTCGGCATTGTTGAAAATTCATGATTTCTTTTCTGAGCTCAATTGTTTTAGAATGAGGATAAAATCTATTCAAGAACTTTGATGCTAAATCATCCCAAGTGGTGATGGAGTTAGGAGGTTCATAATCAAGCCATTTCCTGGCTGCTCCTTTAAGTGTTAACGGAAACAAGATTAACTTCACCGCATCATCAGGCACTTGATGTATTTTGAAAGTTTCAGTTATTAGAAGAAATCTGCTGATGTGTGAATAAGGATCATCATTTTCAAAACCATAGAAAGGATTTATGAAATTAAGTAACTCGACGTTTATTTCATATTCATCCGCAGGAATTGGTGGAATAACGATGGCCTTTTCAAATCGTACGATAGGTATGCGAAGTAATTCCTCCATAGAACGCATGTCCGCCATAAGAATTAAACAATATAGAGGGATAAGAGGGGTAGAATTAAACAGATAAGAGGATAAAGAAGATTATTTTTGGGTTTTTTAAATTTTAAAAACATAGAAAATCACAAAAGAAAAAGGAAAATAATTTTGAAAATAAAATCTTTTTGGATTTTTATATAGGAAAAATTAGAATTATTATATTTTTGGTGATCGTTCGATCAACCGTACTCGTTTCTTTCAAAACTACGCGCAGCGTGGCGGAAGAGAAGAATGGATCTCTTTTCGGTCTGCAATTTAATGTCAAGACCTCCTTAAACCCCGTGTATAGGTTGTAGTAAAGAAATAATCCGAGTAACGTTTAACTTCACGATCTCTTTTGTTGTTTATTCGGAATGGTTTACAACGCCCTCTCGAGAGCGAGGATATATTATTTTTGGTATTTTTGAAAACACTTTAGGAAAAGTGTTTTATTTATTTTCTTTTTGTATTTTTTTTATTTTTATAAAAACGAGTAACTTCCGAGGAAGGGTCTTCAAAACACGATTCTACGGCGAAACTCCAACTCTTTTCAAGCCTTCCCCGGCAGCGGCGCCATTTTTTGATTCGTCGTTTTAAGTATATATTTTTCCAAAGGAAAAGGCAACGAATACGTTTTCCCCGGGTCGTGTCCCAACGAAGGTCGAATTCGAGTTTTTGTGACGTTGTCGAATATGTGTGGTGAATGTGTGTGAAAAGAGTGATTGATTGGTGATTTTACACTACGAGCAATGAAATATCAAACGGAAACAATTAATTAAACTAAAGAAACAATTAAACTAAGCATTTAACCTAAAAAAACGAAAATTGAATTTAAAAAACGAACGCGACGTAATTTAAGAAACGTATTTAAAAAGTGATTTTCTAAAATTTAAAACCTAAAAATATAAAATAATTTTTCTTAAATCCTAAACATAAAAAGAAAATTTTAGAAAAAAGAAATTTATTTTTTTTACTTTTTATGAATTAAAAACTAATTTAAATGATTTAAAAATAGTAAAACAGTTTGGAAAAATCTGGAAAAATTTGAGTAATTCTAAAACTTAATTCTAAATCTAGGAAAAATAATTTCAGGAACTGATTAATCACTAATAAGCAGAACAGTGAAATAAGCAGTTGGAAAATAAGCTAAAAATAAGCAAAACAGTTCTAAAAAATAATCTAATGATCAACAACTAATTATCACACTGAATTAAGCTAGAATCTACCGATAGATCACAAATAAGCACAATGAAGAAGCAGAAAAAGCAGATTATCAGTAGCAAAGTTATGGAAATAGCAGTACTCAACAAGCCAACTTGCAGCTTATGTATAAGCTAGGTAAAAGCTTAATTGGGGAATCCAAGAACAGAAGCTAAAAGATGATACGCCAGACTACTTAAATTCCAATTATGCCCAAAATGTGACATCATTTGCTAACCTAATTGGGCTGAAGAACAGAAGGTGTTGGGGTCTAAAATAATTAGCAGGCCTGAGCAGTGATGATGAGGCTATTTTGCAGACAGCTTTTAAGTTTAAGAATAAGCTATGAAGTGGAACTAAAACTAGAATCTAAAACCTAGCAGTACAAACTATTTGTAACCCAAATTCCAAACAATAATTCCTAGTAGATAACCAAATGCAGACCAATCAAATAGATGATGTGGGACAAAATTAATATGCAGGTCTGCATATTAAAGATCTGTTGCAGTAGAGACATAATTTGGGCCTTAATCTTTGCAATTCTAAACTAAATGATACCATAACTTGGGACTTCACTTTCCACTCTATTTAGAACAGAAAATTACCAAAAACTTTCACCAAATAAGCTAAGCTTATATAGAGGCTTACTAAGGCAGTAGCGTCTACTAATTTCCCACTTACTATCTCTTATCCACAAAAACTAACAATTCTGCTTAAAACCAAGTGAAAGCAACTAATCCAACTCTCAAAAAGCTAATCAAACTTCTCTAAGTGGTAAATGAACAGTAGAGCTAGCTTATGACCACAAACAGTTGATGTGCCAAACACCCTTCAACTAACTGATTAAGCACTTTTACACTACAACTAGATGATTTATGCCATAATTCCAACTTAACTATAACCAACTAAGATATTAATCAACTATTAAGCAAAAATCAATAAGCAGTAAGCACTAATAAAGCATTTTATCTTAAATTGAGCTACTAATGTAAACAAATCAAACTTACAAGCATAGAATATATGAGAACAGATCTGAACCAAACAAGTAACACCAGGGCTTTTCAATAAGCCCAAAAACACCCAAACAAGCTCCTCAGATTCAGCTTATTCTTCCTGAGCTTATTCAGCCATCACAGTTGACTTTTGATGATTTTTGAGACTGACTTAGATTTGAAAGACCAAACACTCACTACAAGCTATTAAGCTTGTATGAGCTTTTACTGGTGAGAAAATAGCTTATTGAAGCTATGTTTTGACATTATTTTTTGTATTTTCTAATATTTTTCAATGTTTTTGGATTTTTGGAATGATATGAACAAAGAATAAAAATGAAAACTAAAATAAGCTTGACATAGTGAAAATAAGTTGATGAAACAGTAAATAGCTAAATTGATGAGATTATAACACTTAAGAGACAAGAATTAAAGCAAATTCAAACTACTTTTCATTAATCAAAGCTGACAATTACAAAGGAAATTTAAAAACTACAAATCATAAACTAAATTGACAGCATAACTTTATATTAAAAACTACCTACAACAATGAAAATCAAGGTCCTATTTATAGCCGAGGGTGAACCTTCAAGCCTCTATTTCCAGGTCATCAATCCGAGGGATATTTGTGTTAGTTTCAATCATTTTCGACCATCTGATCAAGCCTTGATCACTACTCCTTCATTGCTGGCCCTTGGATCAATTTCAATGAGGTGTTCGGTCCAATAGCATGCTGCCACGTAGCCATTCGTGTGCTTCTTTGCGATCTGACACTCTGACATGCTTCTAGAAACCCAATGATTTGTCATAATTGCCCTTAATTGCGGTAATTCTTTGGACGGGTTTTCTAGGGTTCATAGGGGATTGGGTAAATTGGGGAAAGGGTAAAAAGGGCGGGTTTGTTTGTTTATTTATTTTTATTTGACCGAATGAGTTTGACCGGTATTTAATAAGGTTTGACCCCGGGTTTGTGGTTCGGATCGTGCGTTCGGTTCATGGGTTGGGTAAGGGTGGGTTATAGGTGGGCTTGTTTTTGGGCTTGGGTTGTTGTATTGGGTTAGATTGGATTTGGATTTATAAATAAATCCGGGTTTTTGGTATAGAATTAATTTTGGTTTTGGCAAATAAGTACAAGGATCAAAGATGTAATTTCTGAAAACTTTAGGGACTAATTTTTCCATTTTCCCAATTTTGATCCAAAGGGCTTAATTTGACAAATGATGATTCTTTGAGGACTTGATTGACATAAAACTTCCCGGCATCGGCTATAAATATCTTTTCCATATCTCGTGCTCGTTTTCCCGGTATTTGCTTGATTTTGTCCTTTTTTCTCGATATCCGTTCCTGCACATAAACAAACACAAAAACACAAATATCTTTGGCATTTTGGTTAGTTTTTGGTCGTTTTGGTCTTAATTTGGCAAATAAAAGGTATGTGAATAAGCACATACCACCCCTCCTGGCCTATCAAAGTATACATGTTCCGTATTTTCTACCCCCTTTGACTCACTATTTATAGTACAACACAATTTTTTATCACAATCAGTTCCGTACTTTTTGTCAGTTTAATACTTTTGACTTGTTAAATTTTATATTTTTATTTTGTACTTTCCGTTTCACAGTTTTACGATATAAACAAAATTATAAAAATATAAATATAAAAAAAAAACCAAAAAACACGAGAGGTGTCACTTGTAAAAATGGAGGGTATTTATAACCTCTCCCAAAATATATACCTGGAAATAATTAATAACATAGTTACACATTTATTCATTTCGGTAATCACAAATTTTTGTACCTCATCTTGTGACACTTACACGTCAAAAGAGAAGACATAAAAAAAAACTATAAGAAAATCTGAAGTCACAAGCGGTGACGGGAGCTAAGGGATCTCGCGGTGTCATCAAACCTCAGTAAAATTTTGATTCGTAATGCTAATTTTCATAAAAAAATATTAAATTTTCGTAAATGCATTCGGTCCGATGGAATTGTATTCCTAGTAATAGCCTAGTTGATCTCTTAGTAGATAAAAAGTAAACTTAATTCCCGTAAAACCTAGTTATTTCAACTAAAATTGCATATTTTTTAATCTTTTCCTATTATACTATAGCATAGAAAGTTTTGTGCATATGATCATTTTATTTCCTGATTATGTCACTAGTCACGAGCCATTACCTAATTGTTTTGCTTGAAAGCCAAAACTGGATGTAACCAAACTCGTCAACTCATGAATAGTTAAGGTTTTCAAAAAGATTGCTCATAGAGAGCACAGTACAATACCTCAATGGTGTGTTATCGGGATTTTTTTTTTATTATTATTTTATTTATTTTTTATTTTATTTTTTATTTTTTTCCTAATGGCATCACAATGACATGTCAAACTGCATCGGCCCTTTGATATTATTCGTCCCTCGCCAGTCAATTCATCTTTCGCCATTCGTTTTTTTTTTTTTTTTTTTTTTTTTTTTTTTTTTTTTTTTGAGTGAGTGAGGTATTTTTTGTGGTTTGTTATGAGACTCACATGCGCCAATAATATTTATTGGGTGCAAAGTGCACCTAGCCCTCTAACCTCGATCTTGTCTTTAAGAAAAAAAATATTTGGTGTACTTTAAGTATGTTTCTGACTTTTGAGACACATTAAGAGATTATTTATTTATACTAGCTTATAGATCCGTGGCATCCACGGGATTTTAGAGGGTTTTTGTGCAAGAAAAGGTAAGTACATGAATATAGTGAGAAAGAACAACGTACGTAAACGGTATAATGTTTTCTTTTAACCGAAAAATAAGTTATAAGTGAGTCAAAGTATGAAATACAATGCTTGTAAATATGTGTCTAATAAACGTTGATTGCCTCTTGGTCTCGAATATGTTTGTCTTGAGAAACAAATCCATGTGGTGAACATTCTACCATTTTCAAAAAAAGTCTATTCCTTGACCACCTAATAAGTAAAAAAGAAAAGTAAGCAAAATATTGTTGGAGTTATAATAAGTGAAAATAAGAAAAATATGACAAAACATGTCATTTGTATATTGTACATACCTGGTCAACGTGTAATCATAAACCTTGAAGAACTTCTTTATACAACATTTGTAGTAGTGTTTGATAGGTTACCATCCGCATCTGAAACAACAATCTTCAAACCTTTTTTGCTCTTGACACGTGAAAGAGCCACATATAGTTGTCCATGTGTGAAAACAGGACGTGGCAGATACAATCCGACTTTTGAAAGCGATTGCCCTTGGCTTTTGTTTATTGTCATTGTGAATGACACCGAAATGAGATATTGTTTCCTCACAATCTTTAGAGGTAAACGTTTATCAGATGGACTAATTTTCAATCGTGGTATGATTACCTTATTTCCAAAATGTGTCCCATTAATGATATGTGCTTGAATAGAAGACCGTGATAATCGTAAAACCTGAAGTCGTGTTCCGTTACACAGTCCATTTGATTGGTCAATATTCCTGAGCAACATTATCGGGACACCAACTTTTAACACCAACCTATGATTTGGAACACTTGAGAACTTTAGTCCATTGATAAAATCTGTTAAGAAAATAGATTCATCGATTGATGTGTCACGGTCTGTTTTATCAATACTATCGCAACTAAGGTAAACCATTTCCTCACCTGGAAATGCCTGAAGCAAATGGTCGTTTATATTGTCGACCACTTCTTTAGTAGGAGCAAGAATGGCCTTTTCTTGAAAGTAGGACGGATCATCTATGTTATCCAAAAGGTTTTCCAGTTGTTAATATTGAATTTGAAAGTAGTAAATTTACCTCAGTCATCTTCTCCAGTTGTTAGGGTCTTATTCAGTTGTTAGGGCTGATGTTAGTGCTTGAATCAAATATACACAGACCAATTCGTTGGTTATTTTTGGTTTTTTTGAACGCTTGATTGTATTGATTGATTTGGTATTGAATTGAAGTTTGACATTAGGTTACATTGAGGATAGGAGGAGCGTAATGGTTAACAAAATTAGACCGGACTAAATTGAATGAATTGAAAGCATGTATAGGAAAAATGAAGGTGATACTTTGGTGTTCTACGCAATAATTATGTAGCCAATCAAAATGCAGACACATCAGCGCATTAATGAATTATTGTGCTTCATAGGGTTGTCCAATATTCACGTTTATTAGTTAGTATAGATAACCATCATCAATAATACATCGATAAATGTCCAAACGAACAATCAGAACAGAAAAATCGAGAGTCCGAATACTACCTTTCCCATCCGAACTAACAGTAAACACTGAAAAATATGTTGTTACACACTGAAAAATATGTCATTAATGCACCCTATCACATGTGGAGGCAATTTTCCAAATCACCCTAAGCTTAGTTTCATCACCATCATCCGGTTCGAATATGCATTATGACATCTCATCCTACTCACCCATGTTCCAAGCAACATTAGCTACCTGATGAAAGGAAAATAACTTTTTAAGGCTAATATAAAAGTAAAGAAATACGCTGTGATTAAAGTTATCTTCTGACCAGTGGTACCATTTCCAGAGATGCTGGATCATCGAGTGTCCAATTTTCCATCCACAGGTTGTTAAGCATTTTCCGTACAGAGGTTGTTATGCATTTACCAATAAGTTAACGATTCACAAGGATCCAGCCAGATATGCCAATTTTGTATGTAAAGTAGATTCTATACAATTGGCATATTATATATCAGCAGTATCAAAGTGTATTAAAAACTCATACAACCTCCTATATAAAAACATAAACTAATTTGACTTATCCATAAGTAACTGGGTCAACATTAGCATGGTATGAAGTGTAGATACAAAAGCGTCTAAGCTGTTAAAATTATCACATCAACATTATTATACAATAATCAAAGTTGCTCAAACTTAATGAGTAGTTAGTTATCTTACAGCACTAAGTATTTAATGCATGAAAAGCTATCAATAAAAATCGATGACTATGTCTTTTGTGCTTTGTAGTTTTGCTTATTGAGCTACTTATGAGTTATGAGAAGTAAACAATTAGGCAATAGATATCTAAAGTCCAAACGGTTAAAAGAGCTTGGCTTACAATAATATAACAGCAAAAGTGTATTTTTAGAAGGACAAAAACTCACCTTTCATGGGAGAAAACGACCCATATCTCGCACATCTAATCATTAGGAATAAAAATGTGTACTTGCATATATTTGTTAAGTGCGCAATGAAAAAGTGTACCAACATCCCATGCTTGGCGTCATCTAAGTCTTTAGAGCGGCCCTGTTTTATCGCTTTTTGTTATGGTATAATCATCAAGAAGCAAATGACGATCATCTAAGAAGTTAACCAGATATTAAGAAATAATTTAAATAAATTCAACATACCCCACAACCAGTATCCAAAGCAGTTCTAACAGTCCCATTATCAATCGGGATTACAGCAGCGAGTTGATCAATATAAGCATTGGCTCCTTGAGGAAACTGTGTCCCCCCACCTTGGAACCTAAATACATTACCCTCATACTGGATCCAGTTTTGGATAAGCTTTTCAACTGTCAAGGCTTTATACGGTGCATTAGCGAAAGGAACATAATCCCTACTCTTAGGCCATGAAAACGGGGTTACATAGCCTTTAGGGCTGGAATCAGACACTTTAATTTTTGTTCCTGAGGAGCCACCTCTGTATGAGGCAATCAAAGAACTCGGTCTAAGAGATTTAAATCAAAGCGCCATATTCAAGTTTCTGTTGCATCCTTTTTTATAAATTCAAAAGGGTCGGAGACGGCCTAAATGTGTTCATACTATAGTAAAGTGGACTGCAAGTTCAAATAAGGGGTGTGTCTGTCTTGAAGCTTTTCATTAACTTAAACAAACATATAGCCCATAACAGTCACCCATTTGACCCATGTGACCTGTTTTGATACCTACTGAAAAACTGTATTCTTAAGCACCTAATAGTTAGCCATTTTACCCATGTGACCCATACATCTAGAAACCCTCCTATATAGTCTAAAGAAAAGAAACACGTTAACCCAAAAAGGTCATACCATCCCGATTGGCTGGAGCAGGTTCTTTCTCCCACTTTTTGTATTTTGCCTCTGCCATCTTTTGTGCATATAACATGTATGCTTTTGACATATCTAACCCATTAGAATTGAGAAGTTTTCCGATCTTTTCCTCCCTCTCCTCCATCCATTTTCGTTCTGAAACTCGTCTAAACCCACCTCTCTTAGCCGTAATTTCAGCACCAAAAACCCCGGCCTATACGATAGTATTAAGAATTATAGCGTTAATTCACACTTAATTATAGAGTTTTTACAAATACTAACTTATATGTTGAGTACATGAAAAAATATGTAAACTTAAACTCACAAAACGATACTTATAAAATTTTCATATATGAATGTAATTAAAAATAGTCAAAGTAGTAATAGTTGTAACTAAAGTGTACATGGATGTTAGATAATCTCCTGTTCAAACTCTTCATTGCCATACCCTGTCCAAATCTTGCCTGGATTATGATAATGAGCAGCAACATAATAGTTAGAGTAGAAGCACTCGGCATAACGTACAACAAAAAGTTTAACCTATACAAATAAAACGGATAGTATTAAACCAATAACCTCTGTGAAACTACAATATGTGTCAAGAACTAACTGGTATGCGTGAGTGACCATCTTTATTTTTCGGGTTAAGATTCACTGTCTTCATTGAATGTATTTTTTAATCTAAAAAGAAATGTTACGTTCATTAATTGCACCTTATGGTGTGCCCAATGGGCACATGTTAGCAAAACCCATTTTGTATAAGCCTTCACTAAATAGATTAAAAAAAAAAAAAAAAACATGCAGATTATTCTCTGTTTAGCATACCAAGTGTGGGAAAAGTAGTTATTAGTTTACTGTTGGAAATATTTGTTTCTAAATAACGCTAAAACAACCGAGTATTATAACCTTAAACTACAGAATCACACTAACAAACAATTACATGCAACACAGTTCTATCACAGAGGCACATCCAAACACCTCCTAAATCTTTTGCATATCAGCGGTGGTCTAAACTCTAATGACCGGTATTAAAAGAGAATATCAGGAAATATGAAGAAATGTCCAACAATGCAAAGTTTTTTAAGCCAAAAGCTAGATCTTTTTATGGCAATTTGACTTGAAATGATTCCCTGTGATAAAATGAGCAGGTTGACTAAAAACAACGTATGTGTATTCGTTGTTATAGTTATGGCTTTTTATAACAAATGAGTGGTCTATTTTCTAGGACCACCCAACACTTATGAATATCAGAATAACAAAACAAATCTGGTTTAGCTATATGTAGTTAAATGTTGTAAGAAATAAGTTGTCTATTTATCAACACATGAAAACACATATATCGTAATCTAGCTATACCTGAGCACAAAAAGTTATTCAAACAAACTATTTCATGAAAACAAAAGCTATTTTATTAACTAATCCCGACGGAGTCCATATACGTTTACTACACGACCAACATCTACATTACTACCTATATATAATCAAACACAGCTACTAACAAATTACGTCTACCACTATCGAATTGATACAATTAAAACTTTCGAATAGCTTACTAACCAAATCATACTTGGTGTCAGAATTCCCACCCACAACAGCCATGAACTTCTTCCTATCCGGAGCAAGCTTCATTGCAACCTGTCAATACAGTTTCGGATAATAAGCTATTGATTTATTTGGAACCAAGAGAAATAGGGGATAAAGTATTATGATGATACTTGGTTCAGCTAATCTATATAATCTCTACCATCACAAATTTAATGTATAGAACAAAATAAGAATATCAACTGAAAAAAGTTATGTTGATCAAGGATGGATGACAATACTCGAATATAAATAACACACGACTTCTTATAAGCTATCAAATTGAATGTTATGCAGAAAAAATGACATTTCATCAAACGAAACTCATGTATAACAAAAAAAAAAAAATGTTATGCAGAAAAAATAAGTTACCATGTTATTAAAAATTTCATTCAAACATTTCATCAAACACCTTGCCCTCTTTAAATCACTTACAAACCTTTGATCTTCTATCTTCAAATTCCTGCACAAACATCTATCACCGAAAAAATAACACCTATCTGTAGATCTACTAAATCAAACGACACTCAAATTCATAATTAATGGCCCTAAATTGAACATCGAAAGATCAATATATACACTAATAGCCCTAAATTGCAAGATCAATATATATACCCTAATAGCCCTAAATTGTATAATAATCATTAAATTCAAAAACATATGAAACAAAAAAGTATCAGAAGAATGATAAAAATCATATGAATTCGAGTCTTGATTTGATTTCAATCAATTAAAACTCCAAATTATTGACAAAAAACAGCCAAATTAAATAGACGCGTTTCAATAAATTCAATCAATTAAAACTTTCGAATTGATTACTTACCAAATCAAGAATTCCGCATTCAATACTTACGAATTCAAGATCTGTGGAATACTGCACGGCATTAATACACAGCCAATGGGAGGGCAGACACGTCAGAACATTGATTGCAGATGGTGCTTCAAAGGGTTTGTACATTATTTTGGTTTATTAGACAGTACTAGCTCAGAGACCCGTGGATTCACGGGGTTTTTAAAGAAATATAGATAAAATAAACCATCGACGAAAGTAAACATGTTCCATTAATATATGTGTGGAAAAAAAAAGAGATAATACATGAATTATTTAACAATCAATTGAGTTACTAACAATTAAAATAATTTTCATCGATGCCGCTGTCGTCTACAAACTTGAAGATCTTGAATTGCAAACGACGTATGTGAGTAAACACCAACTTCGTACCAAATGCCAATTCCATGCACACCTAACATTTCATTAATATATGAAAGAAACAATGAGATAATACGTGAATTATTCGATAAACAATTAAGTTTGTAACAATTAAAATAATAAACGTCCATGCGTTGTCGTCTCCAAATTTGACGGTCTTGAATAGCAAATGACGTATGTGAGCGCTAATCAATTTAATAGAAAACGTCCATTCCGTGCACACCTATAGTCCATAGAAAATGTAAGTAAAAGTAGGTTGTGATTCATAATATATCTTACGCTTATATTCAAAATCACTTAATCACTCCTACAAACCGTTTCATTATAGTTAAATATCTTACGCTTATATTCAACATCACTTAAGCACTCCTACAACCTGTTTCATTACAGTTAAATATCTTACGCTTATATTCTAAATCATTTAATAACCCTTCACATATAAACACCCCTAAATACGATGATAGATCTTATTATTTGATTCTTGGCTTTTATAGTTTTTCTAATTCTTAACCCTTATAACAAAACAGATCTGCAATAAAATTATAACTAAACATAAAGTATTCAAATATACTTAGGTAATTTATTTCTAAATCATTTAATCACTATGCACATATACACACCCCTAAATACGATGGTAGATCTTCAAAGAGACATGGAATACCTTGTAAATCACGTTCCATCAAACTATTGCAGCTGAAAATCTTACGCTTATATTCAAAATCACTTAATCACTTATAACACCCGTTTCATTACAATTAAATATCTTACGCTTATATTCAAAAATCACTTAAGCACTCCTACAACATGTTTCATTGCAGTTAAATATCTTACGCTTATATTCAAAATAACTTAATCACTCCTACAACCCGTTACATTTTAGGTGTTTATCATCTCCTACAACCCGTTTCATTTTAGGTGTTTACCATGTATTGATGCATGAAGATTAAAGAGACATTGTATACCTTCTAAATCACTTTCCATCAAACTATTGCAGTTGAATATCTTATGCTTATATTCAAAATCACTTAATCACTCCTACAACCCATTTCATTACAGTTAAATATCTTACGCTTATATTCAAAATCACTTAAGCATTCCTACAACCCGTTTCATTTTAGGTGTTTATCATCTCCTACAACCCGTTTCATTTTAGGTGTTTTCTATGTATTGATGCATGAAGATAAAAGAGACATGGCATACCTTCTAAATCACTTTCCATCAAGCTATTGCAGATGAATATCTTACGCTTATATTCAAAATCACTTAATCACTCCTACAACCCCTTTCATTACAGTTAAATCTTATGCTTATACTCAAAATCACTTAATCACTCCTACAACCCGTTTCATTACAGTTAAATATTTTACGCTTATATTCTAAATCATTTAATCACTCTGCACATGTACACACCCCTAAATATGATGGTAGATCTTATTATTTGATTCTTGGTCTTTATAGTTGTACTGATTCTTGACCCTTATAACAAAACAGATATGCAATAAAATTATAACTAAACATACAGTATTCAAATACATTTAGGTAAATTATATCTAAATCATTTAATCACTCTGCACATATACACACCCCTAAATACGATGTACATCTTAAAAGAGACATGGAATACCTTTTAAATCATTTTCCATCAAGCTATTGCAGTTGAATATCTTACGCTTATATTCAAAGTCACTTATTCACTCCTACAACTCGTTTCATTACAGTTGAATATCTTACGATTATATTCAAAATCACTTAAGCACTCCTACAACCTGTTTCATTGCAGCTAAATATCTTATGCTTATATTCAAAATCACTTAAAAACTCCTACAACCCTTTCATTTTAGGTGTTGTCCATCTCCTACAACCCGTTTCATTTTAGGTGTTTACAATGTATTGATGCATGAAGATAAAAGAGACATGGCATAGAGTATAAATCACTTTCCATCAAGCTATTGCAGCCGAATATCTTACGCTTATATTCAAATCACTTAATCACTCCTACAAACTGTTTCATTACAGTTAAATATCTTACGCTTATATTCAAAATCACTTAAGCACTCCTACAACCAGTTTAATTGCAGTTAAATATCTTACGCTTATATTCAAAATCACTTAATCACTCCTACAACCCGTTTCATTTTAGGTATTTACCATCTCCTACAACCAGTTTCATTTTAGGTGTTTACCATGTATTGATGCATGAAGATAAAAGAGACATGGCATACCTTCTAAATCACTTTCCATCAAGCTATTGCAGTTGAATATCTTACGCTTATATTCAAAATCACTTAATCACTCCTACAACCCGTTTCATTACAGTTAAATATCTTACGCTTATATTCAAAATCACTTACTCACTCCTACAACCCGTTTCATTAAAATAACACTTAGAATATTTGAAAGTTTAATACAAAGTTCATACAGATAGGAGTATTGGAATAGCCTGCATTTGAATCGGTGTTGGCTCTTTGATTTTAAGTTCTGCCAAATTTCGCAAAATATACGGTTTACATTCATACCTGTAAACAGCACAAAATACAATTAATTAAGGCATGCTTTTGAAAAAGAGTGAATTAGAGGTGGCAATAGGCAGGTCGAGAGAGTTGGGAAATGGGTCAAAGTGGGTCTAAGTTGAAACAGGGTCGCGTTATGTTGACATGCCGAGGCTTTTTTGAAACCTTTTATAGATATCTCAAAAGGGTTAATTGTGATTACAAAAAAGAATTCTACAGCACTAATCTTAAATTTTGAGTAATACGATTAAGAAGTTGTATACATTAAACCATACTTTGGGCTTTCAACTAATTTAATTTAATTGAAATAAAAAAAAACCTAAATTGACCCATTCAAAAGCATTTTAGATCCTCCTTTGCGGTGAATATCAAAGAAGCTGATTAACATCAGTAAAGTAAACTTTATTATGCAATTAACAACAAATATTTTTAATGCACCACTATCTTAGAAAAGGGACGCTACAAACACAAGAAACACATACAAAAGTACCTTGATCTCAACTCCGAAAAATCATGAAGAGGTGATGGGATATTAGTTCCAGATGTATGAATGTCATGCTGCTTACGAAATATCGCATCCCTCTGAAATCATAAATGTTACAGAAAAACTTACTGCCAGATGTTCATAATTATCTCACATTCTACAACTAAACGTGAATTGAGTGAAACAAACCTCCATTTGTCTATTGAATTCCTTCTTCCGTTGAGAAGCAAGTTCGGTCTCTTCATTCTCGTCAAGTACCGACTCCGTCTTTGAGCTATTGAAAACACTAAATCCTTCTACAGGGTCTGCAAACCAACTAATGGAATTAAATTTAAAATCATTGAAGAGCTCAGAATAATCTTCAGAATGCCCTGGTTAAACTTAACAAAATAATTAAAATATATATAGCTTTCCAAATTACCTGAAATGTTTCTCTTTCTTTTCCTCTTTTTTGGAGGCTTTGCTACTGGTTCCACCTCAATGGTTTTGTTTTCAAGCAACGTCTCTTCAGGATCATTACTTTCCTTTTTCTCCTAAAAAAAGATGAAACAACAATCAAATACATACATATATACTGCTCTCACAATTCCGAGATCCTAATACACTTCAATAATTTGCATTTTTTCACGGGACTATATGTAGTTTAAATGAAATACTCGAGCGTACAAGTTATTTTACACAAAATGAATAAAAACTATACCGACGTTAGCATACATGCCGCATACAAACTGTACACTCATCAACTCCCCTATATAAAATTAGTCAACAATCAAAGTCACTGACTCAATTTCTTGTTTCCGTATATCTTTTTTGTAACACCATACTATATTATGCAATAGAGTCTATGCAACATAAAAAACTAAACATCACAAAAATCACATACATTACTTATTCCTCGTTATGAAGTTCTGAAAGCCAAAAAGCCCTCTCATATCCAAAAAACCAAAATGAATAAAAAATAACTTGTCATTGAGTTTGGAACCCTATACAAATGACCACTTGTGAGCCACTCGATCAAATTCTAGATGATAAGTAAATGATTCACATCTTTCGGGTTCTACAGAATCAAGAAACCGATCTATAGTTAGGCCAGGCTATCGACCCATCACACTCCAAACTAAAACAACCCGAAATCAAGAGTTTTACATACAAACAACCCAAATATAAAAAAACAGTGAGATAATCATCGCCTAATCACCAATGCAGTCAGTTTACCAAGCTACCCTTTGTAAGTTCCTACTAAGACTCACATTGATGTCAGTTGGCTTATTCCTTGACTTAGGGGCATTATAGGAGGACCAATTATCTCCACGAAACGTAGGTGATGTCAGATTTTGTTTAGCAGAATAAGAGTCATTGGTCTCGGGATTTGTTGCTGGTGCCGGTGCCTGTTGTTGAAGCAATTTCTTGCAATTACTTCGGACAAATAAAGGGGGCCTACCGGATGAACTCAGCTAGGGTCCTTCCGGAAGGCTCAGGTGTAAGTCCCTTCGGCTATTAGGGGTCCTCCGGATATCTGCACACAACAGCACACGTTAGGCTCGCCCCGGGTGTTATCCCAGGACCCACCTCCGGTGTGAGAGTAAGTATTTGGTATTCCGAAAGGGCTATCAATTATAGTGAGAAATATAATGCGAGTAAAATCGTTACCTGAGAGTAGCAAATGGGCTGAGTATTTATAGTACTCAGCCTCGATACCTGTACTGGCGGCGGCGGATATTCAGGAAACATGTCGCCAATACAATCCCGTAAATCCTGGGGAAGGCGGCGGTGGTGTCAGTAGCTGCCATCTGTCTCCTGCCTTAAACCTATACACGCCGAACGGCCTTTGTGCCTTCCGGAATATATTAGGTAGCTTTGAGCCGTCCGGACGACCGAAAGACTCAGCCCGTCCGGACACATACGTCAACATGTCCCCCCCAGTATCATAATATCGGTCTTGCCGATGTTATGATACTTCGAAAATCTTTGAAGTCTAATTTCTAGTTCCGAGGGGACTGAGTCGTTCGGTAATCAGAGTGCTGACCCAATGCATAAACTGCCAAAAAACATTATTACCTCTTTTTAAGGATCGCCGTCATTTTTACTGGGGCTCTGAAACGCCGACACGTGTGCATGCGTATATCGTACGAGTGAGAGGGTGCCACCTCACCTACTGACAACGCACGTCGTTTCATACTTCCTTTTTTCGCCTATAAATAGCGTCATTTCTGCGGTGTTTTTTATTTTTACCACTTGTAATTTTTTCGCTCTGACAAACTTTCCGAAAGGCTTGCTCTTAATTATTTCCGAACGACTTCATTTGCCATTCGGTCAACTATGTCGAATTCTCCCTCGTATGATTATGAAGAAGACATCCAAGAGGCTGAAGGGTATCTTCCCAAATTTGACGTTCCAAAATACACTTCTGAAATGAGCGAGAACGATTTATTTATGGTGGTGTCAGATGCGGGTATACCGGAGGATCTACATCCTCGCCTACCCCCTCCGGATATGACGATGGACCAGCTGCCGTCAGACGCCATCGGATTGTACTTGGAATACTTTTATGAGGGTGGTCTCAGTGTGCCCTTTTCTACTTTTTTGCTGGACGTCATTCGGTACTTCAAGGTGCATATCTCCCAACTGGTTCCGCTGGGCATACATCGTGTTGTACTTTTCGAGGTGTATAGCCGAAGTTTGGATATTGCTCCCACCACCCCGCTATTCCGAGTCTTTTATAAGCTGAGCAAGCAGGGTGATTGGTTTTCTTTCGAGAAGCGAACCGGTAAGGATAGGAAGGTTTGTTTCCGGGAGATCTTGACTGGGCTGAAGGGCTGGAAACGCAACTTTTTCTTGATAGATAGACGGGGCGATCCCCTTTGCTATGCCTTGGAGGCATCATGACTCTGATATTTCGGACCCTTATCCGGAAGGTGGCTTCTTCCTTGCGGATGTCGGAAAGCTGGCCGCGAATGTGATCGATCTGATTCAAATTCCCAAGGGCTTCCTTTATGCCGTCGGGCTATCTTCACACTGGGAGCATACCGGTTATCGAGCTGTGCTCCAAGATGCCGAAGGGGCAGGTAGACCTTCCTATATTTTATTTCTTCTTTTATTAATTGATCCATGACAGGCATACTCCCCCTTCTTTATATATTACTTTATTTATTTCTTCTTTTATTTCTTATTTCTGCAGTTGTGCCGATGTCTGAGTACTTGATTAACCCGGCGGCCCACCAGGAAACTTCTATGGTTCAGGGTGATGCGTACGGTGAGGGTGAGCGTCATGAGCTGTTCTTGACTCTTCCGGCTGCGTCAAATGCCGATATACCCGGCCTGACGGCAGAGGAAGAGGAGGTTGAGAGGGCCAATAGTCGGGTTGTTGCGGCTAAACTTAGGAAGCAAAGGCAAGCCGCCACACGGCGGGCTTTGAGGGCCGAGAGGCGTGCCGAACAGGGTGAAGGGAGTAGCGGAGTGGCTCAGGCGGCCAAGAGGAGGAGAACGGAGAGGGCCCCCGTAGCGGATCCTGAGCCTGATTTGCCAGATGTTGAGGTCATTCCAAACCCTCCTCCTATCCGTTCTCTTCGACCGGAAGATATTGGTCTTCGGCCAGAGGGTGCAGGTTTCACTGAAGGGAGTTCCCGTGCTGGTAAGTTGTCCAACTATTTACCTTGTGTTACTTATTTCTTTTCGTTTCTTTGGTAATGACGCCTTGTTCCTTACAGGGAGTGTTCCCGTGGCCGCTTCCGGTCGCGGCAAAATTAAAGCCGTGGCAGCAGGTGATCCGGCAGCTGTGTTCGTTCCAGAGTGGTCGGTCACAAGGGGCGACCGTTTGAATAGATCTGCCGTTTGTAGGGATCTGATGTCGCACCTTCCCACCCCTTGTGAAGAAGTTCATTTTCAAAGCTTGGGTGATTCAGAGGCCATCCGAAGGGGTTGGGTTTTATTAGGCCGAGGAGCGACTACCCAAGCGGAAATTCTGGGCCGGCACGAGGTCCTCCTCGAAGAATATCGACAACTACGCAGCGCCCATGCAGAGTGTGAAGATGCGGCTCAAGAGGAGGAGGAGCTTCGGAAATTAAAACATGAGCATGTGGGCTGTGTAGAAAGGCAGTCGGATTTAAAGAATCGGGTCTCTCAGTTGGAAAAGGCAAGGGATGAAGGGAGGACGACTTCCTCCGAACGGATCAGAGCCTTGGAGGGAGAGCTGGCGGATGTTAAAGGTAAACTTGTTGTCGAGAGGGAGACAGGCACCGAGCTATGCAAGGAAAGGACGGACATCGCTGTCAAATTGGGCCAAACGGACGTCGAGCGCCAGAAGCTTATAAAGGAGTTCCTTCCAGAAATGGTTCGTCGGCTTCTGGATAGCCATGAGTATAAACAACGCTTGGCCGAGCCTTTCAGCTTGTCCTCTCAGTCGGGTTTCTTGGAAGCTATCTCTGTGGATCGAGAACCGGAGGATATAGCCACGATTGCGGCCGGGGTGGATGATTTGGATTTGGAGGCTGGGGCAAAGCTTGACCCTTCGTTTGACGGTCTTTTTTCTGCGGAGTATCCGTATGTGCTTAAAGTTAGCGATGCTGCGGATAGACCCCTTTCGGAGATAATGGATCTGTTTCCTGATCCTGCCCCTAATGATTCATCTGGTGGCCCCTCGTCTTGACCCGGCGACTTTTGACTGCAAGGCCCCTTAGGGTGTTAGGTTAATTTATGAATTGTTTAGCATTTTTGAACCAATGTAACGATCAACCGGTTGCGCAACTGTTAGCGCTTTTTGTATGCTTGAACATGATGAAATGCCGTATGATTTGTTATAAACTGTTGATATTTAATGTACATTCCGTTTGTATTGTTTCGTGTGATTTTTCCCTGTTTGCCTTTTCTTTTGGTCGCATGACCCCTTTCTTCCCGAACACTGACCACAATATCTCCGGAGGGCACGAACCTCCCGGAGGGATCACTTTTCGCTTGTGTCCGGAAGGCAACAAATGATTGTATAACTTTCCTCTTCTTTTTATGTTATCCCCATCTGAACATTGACCACACACTCCCCGGAGGGCGTGAACCTCTCGGGGGGCCATTTTCTAATTATGTTCAGGAAACAAGGAACATTGACCACTGATCTCCGGAGGGCACGAACCTCTCGGAGGGATCACTCTTCACTTATGTTCAAAATATTATAGATGGTTCAGCCTTTCCGCCAGGATTATGGCAACCCCTTTCCTGGGTATCAACCATCTTTGAACATTGACCACACACTCCCCGGAGGGCGTGACTCTCTCGGGGGGGCCATTTTCTAATTATGTTCAGAAACAAGGAACATTGATCACTGATCTCCGGAGGGCACGAACCTCTCGGAGGGACCATTTTCTAATTATGTTCAGAATATTACAGATGGTTCAGCCTTTCCGCCAGGATTATGGCAACCCCTTTCCTGGGTATCAACCATCTTTGAACATTGACCACACACTCCCCGGAGGGCGTGACTCTCTCGGGGGGGCCATTTTCTAATTATGTTCAGAAACAAGGAACATTGATCACTGATCTCCGGAGGGCACGAACCTCTCGGAGGGACCATTTTCTAATTATGTTCAGAATATTACAGATGGTTCAGCCTTTCCGCCAGGATTATGGCAACCCCTTTCCTGGGTATCAACCATCTTTGAACATTGACCACACACTCCCCGGAGGGCGTGACTCTCTCGGGGGGGCCATTTTCTAATTATGTTCAGAAACAAGGAACAATGTAAAAGTCATTTATCATTAAAATTAGTCAGATAGCTCCTTTCGGAAGCTTACATTAGATATATCTAGTCATTTACAAGAAACACTTTCTAAGGTTAACAGCGTGCCAAGTTCGGGGCACTTCTTTTTCCTCCATTGTTTCCAACTTATAGGATCCAGTCTGGTATGCTTCCACGACTCGGTACGGCCCTTCCCAATTTGGCCCTAACTTTCCTTGATTCTCCACCCTGCTAGCTTCGTTCCTTCGGTATACAAAATCACCTACCTTGAACGACTCAGGATGGACCCTTCGGTTGTAATATTGCTCGATCTTCCTTTTGTACTTTGCCTCCCGTATTGCGGCCATTTCCCTTCGTTCCTGTAGGAGGTCGAGATTCATGAAGATCTCCTCGCCATTTTCTTTTTCACTGACTTTCATGGTCCGAAAAGTTGGCATCCCTATCTCCGCCGGTATGACCGCTTCGCTACCATAAGTGAGGCTGAACGGTGTTTCCCCATTGCTTGTTTTTAGTGACATTCGGTGCGCCCATAGGACATTCGGTAGTTCATCCACCCATCCAGCTCTCTCCCTGCCGAGTCTCGTCTTGAACCCTTTCATCAAACTTTTGTTTGCTGCTTCCACCAATCCGTTGGCTTGAGCGTGTGCCACGGCCGTGTTTATTTGAGTTATGTTCAATCGTTCGCACCAGCTTTTGAAAGGATCATGGATGAAATTGCTTCCATTGTCCGTCACGATCACCTTGGGAAGACCGAATCTGCATACTATGTTTTCCCAAACAAACTTCTTTACTTCCTTCCCAGTCGTGCGGGCCAGCGGCTTGGCCTCTATCCATTTGGTGAAGTAGTCAATGGCCACAATGACGAATTTGACTTTTCCCGGGGCCTCTGGTAGGGGACCCAAAACGTCCATTCCCCATTGGTAGAAAGGCCAAGGGGCCATTATCGAAGTTAAAACAGTTTTGGGGAGTCTCGGAACGGGTGCATGTATTTGACAAGAATCACATTTCCGAATTACTTCCCTGGTATCCCGGTGCATGGTGGGCCAGTAGTACCCTTGCCGCATTAACTTTCCTACCACGGATCGCGTCCCCGAGTGCATTCCACATGCTCCTTCATGTACCTCTCGGATAACATAGTTGGCTTGAAGCGGCCCGACACATCTCAGCATCGGACCTAAATAGGATTTTTTGAAAAGCACATCGTCTACCAAAGTGTATTGGTTTATTTTCATTCGGAGAGATCGAGCTTCGTTTTCGTCTTCCGGCCAGATGCCTTCTTGTTTGCATCGAATGATGGGGGTCATCCAGTTTTCCCCTTCTTCTTCCACAATTGCGTTGACTATCTCTTCCTCCGTTGATGGCCTCTCTAAAACTTCCACCATGGTTTTCCTTGCCAGATGTTCGAAAGCCAAGGATGCCAATTTGCTGAGTATATCGGCTTTCTGGTTCTGCGCCCTTGGGATACTTCGGATCTTAAACTGATCGAAGTGTGCAACGTATTCCTTGGCTTTGGCTAAATACGCTATCATGTTATCTTTGGTTGCTACGTACTCCCCATTAATCTGATTTGCTACCAAATTGGAATCTACTCTAACTTCCAACATTCGAATTTCCATTTTCTGAGCGACCCTTAACCCTGCTAGCAAAGCTTCGTATTTTGCTTCGTTGTTAGTGCTTTTGAAGTTTAGTCGGATGGCATAAGTGTACTCCGTTTGGTCTGGACTAATCAGTACCAGGCCCGCTCCGGCACCTGATTTGCTGGAGGCTCCATCGGTGTACAGTACCCATGGTTCTTGGTTGGAGATGTTACATATCTCTTCGCCCATCTCTCTTGTGTTTCGGCTCAACGCTTCCACGGGTATTTCCGTTATGAAATCCGCGAGGACTTGCCCCTTAATGGCACTCCGAGGTATGTAAGTGATAGTGTAGGCTCCCAACTCCACGGAGTACTTGACCATCCTCCCGGAGGCTTCTGCCTTGTTTAATATTTGCTTGATGGGCTGGTCAGTGATGACTTTTATCGGATGAGCTTCGAAGTATCTTCGTAGCCTTCTGGCCATGTGTAGTAGGGCTAGAGCTAGCTTCTCAACGGGGGCGTAGTTTTGTTCGGCCTCGTGTAATGTACGGCTAACATAATGTATTGGGATCTGCTTCCCCTCTCTTTCTAGTAACAGCACCCCGCTTATTGCCCCTTTCGACGCCGAGAGATATACATATAGGTCTTCCTTCGGCTTTGGCGTTGCCAGATAAGGTAACTCGAGGATCATCTTCTTCATCTCCTGGAATGCCGCCTCTGCTTGGCTCGTCCATCGGTACTCATCCTGGTTCTCCTTCGTGATGTTCCTTAACGTTTCAAAGAAAGGGAGGGCTTTTTCTGCCGACCTGGATAGAAAACGGTTCAAAGCCGCTAGCTTTCCACTCAAACTTTGCATCTCCTTGAGTGACTTTGGGGATTGCATACCCACGATAGCCCTCGTCTTCTTCGGATTCGCCCTTATTCCTTCGGAAGTCACCATATATCCAAGAAACGTCCCTTCCTCTACCCCGAAAGAGCATTTCTTGGGGTTTAGCTTCATGTTAATCCTTCGGAGGTTATCGAATGTTTCCGCTATATCGGCAAGTAACTCCTTTTCGGTTTTGCTTTTTATTACCATATCGTCTACATATGCCTCGAGATTTCTCCCTATCTGTGACCGAAAGGCCGAATCCACTAAACATTGGTACGTGGCCCCAGCGTTCTTTAAACCGAATGGCATTTTGGTGTAACAGTATGTCCCGTGCTCAGTATAGAAAGCTGTTTTTCCTCGTCTTCCTTGGCCATGTGTACTTGGTGGTATCCCTTGTAGGCATCCAAAAAGCACTTATACCTGAATCCCATAACCGATTCTATTTTCTGGTCAATATCAGGCAGCGGGTAATAATCCTTCCGACAGGATGAGTTGAGGTTCTTGAAGTCAATACACATCCGCCAACTCCCGTCGGATTTCTTTACCAACACCGGGTTTGAGATCCAGGTGGGGTATTGCACCGGTCGAACTATTCCAGCTCTCACCCATTCTTCCACTTCCTTGGCTATGGCGTGATTCTTTTCGGCCGAGTAAGTTCTTCTCTTTTGCGCCACCGGGCGATCTTGAACATTCACATTTAGCTTGTGCTCCATGATCCGACGGGGCACTCCCGTCATATCGGCTGGTTCCCAGGCAAACACATCCTGGTTGTTCTTGAGTAGCGTGATTAACTGTCTTCGACATTCCGAGGAGAAGTTTCCTCCTATCGTGACTAGTTGGTCCGGATAAGCCGGATGTACCAAAACTTCTTCCGTTTTTCCTACCATAGCCTCATCCGGTCCGGCCTCACAGGGCTCTTCCTTGATTTCCTTTTTTGCCATCTGTTTCTCCTCGAGCTTGCGACATTCTGAGACAATTACGGACCGGGTGGTGAGGGTCGCTATGCCCTTCGGTGTGGGGAATTTCACCATCGAGTGGATAGTTGATGGGATAGCCCGTAATTTCTTCAGACCTGAGCGCCCTAGAATGATATTGTATGGAGAAGGGGACCTTACCACGGCGAACTTCATCATTGTCCGGCGAGACAGGCCTTGGCTTCCGAAACGGACTTCCAATTCAATCTTTCCCAATGGCTTTATGGATTCTCCCGCGAATCCTATCAATGGTGTGCCGGTTTCTTTCAACTTGGCCTTAATGGAAGGGCATAAATGCTCGAAACAGTGCTCATACATCACCTCGACCGAAGCGCCTTGATCTACATAGACCCTTCTAACTGTGTATCCTTCCACTTCGGCCTCAACTATCAACGGTCCGTCCGACACATCTCCCGGAAGGATAGGTGGAAAACCGATCGGAACATTCATCCATTCCTCCTCGGCTTCTATGATTTTCCTTTTGTGGGATGTAGGACTAGCCATATCGAACTGTAGGCAGATCGAGAAGTTGGTCCCACGGATGGCGCCAATTTATTGAAGCAATTTCTTGCAATTACTTCGGACAAATAAAGGGGGCCTACCGGATGAACTCAGCTAGGGTCCTTCCGGAAGGCTCAGGTGTAAGTCCCTTCGGCTATTAGGGGTCCTCCGGATATCTGCACACAACAGCACACGTTAGGCTCGCCCCGGGTGTTATCCCAGGACCCACCTCCGGTGTGAGAGTAAGTATTTGGTATTCCGAAAGGGCTATCAATTATAGTGAGAAGTATAATGCGAGTAAAATCGTTACCTGAGAGTAGCAAATGGGCTGAGTATTTATAGTACTCAGCCTCGATACCTGTACTGGCGGCGGCGGATATTCAGGAAACATGTCGCCAACACAATCCCGTAAATCCTGGGGAAGGCGGCGGTGGTGTCAGTAGCTGCCATCTGTCTCCTGCCTTAAACCTATACACGCCGAACGGCCTTTGTGCCTTCCGGAATATATAAGGTAGCTTTGAGCCGTCCGGACGACCGAAAGACTCAGCCCGTCCGGACACATACGTCAACATGTCCCCCCCCCCAGTATCATAATATCGGTCTTGCCGATGTTATGATACTTCGAAAATCTTTGAAGTCTAATTTCTAGTTCCGAGGGGACTGAGTCGTTCGGTAATCAGAGTGCTGACCCAATGCATAAACTGCCAAAAAACATTATTACCTCTTTTTAAGGATCGCCGTCATTTTTACTGGGGCTCTGAAACGCCGACACGTGTGCATGCGTATATCGTACGAGTGAGAGGGTGCCACCTCACCTACTGACAACGCACGTCGTTTCATACTTCCTTTTTTCGCCTATAAATAGCGTCATTTCTGCGGTGTTTTTTATTTTTACCACTTGTAATTTTTTCGCTCTGACAAACTTTCCGAAAGGCTTGCTCTTAATTATTTCCGAACGACTTCATTTGCCATTCGGTCAACTATGTCGAATTGTAAAACCCGCAAATTAAAACAATATGAAAAGACTAAAATGCCCCGAATTTAAAATCGCGAGAACTTATGAATACGAATTTATCAAAATTAACCTAAGTCTAAGTTAAATATAAACTATACATTATATAAGTTTTGTTAAAAAAAAAAAAAAAAAAAAAAAAAAAAAAAATGTTACATAGTGTGGCCGCCCCCCCTTGGACCACAAAAAGGTCTAGGTTCTTGATTTGTGCAACCATGGTAAGTCCCTAAATTAGTGTACATCATTCCTAATTTAACCCTAATCAAAATCTCGGTCCTTGTTTATCTCCCTACACCGATTCACATTCAAAAAAAAAAAAAAAAAAAAAAAAAAAAAAAAAAAACCTACACCAAAGAAAACTAGCGGCTGTCCTTTTTGTGCTTGCTGCCACGCCCAAATCCCAGCCAAAAAGGAGCTTCTGGATCATCTTTAATCCGTGTTTCATCGTCACAAGGTATGCCTATAATCCTAACAATGTTCCTTATGATTTTCGTCATCAAAATCAAACCCTAAATCATGTTTTTTGGCCCTTGTTTCTGCTGCTGTGCGCCGATCAGCAAAGGGGAGAAAAGGAGGTCTTCGTGTGGTATTTTGACTTCGTATGATTCGTCTCTTCGTGGTCTACAAGGGTATGATGTCTTTTGTTCAATCCTTGTTCAAGTTCTTGTGTTTAAACGATTGATAGATCACCTTATAAGTCACATAAAATCATGAATGATCAAAACCTAAAACTATGTACATGAATTGGATACCACTTTTGGGTGTGAAATAAATTATGAGAATCATGTCAAATATGTTTTTGAATGACCAAAATATGTTATGGACTCAATCAAAGTCGTTTGGGATGAAAAACATGTGATTTGGATATGAAAAACCCTATTTTGGATAACTTGCTGTGTGGACTGTTTCTGAGTCCGAATTTTGTTCAACTTTGAAGGGCTATAACTTTATGATAGAATCGTGTTTTTGAGTGTTTCAAAATCCCTAAACTAAGTTCATTGAAATAGCTATCTGGAGAAATTTATTTTGTAATTTTTAGAGGCCTGGAAGTATACTTTTTGATTTTTACAAAATTTCATGTCTGGTCGGATTTGTGAGTCTGGAAAATCTGTCCGGGTTTTTGATTTTTAATTTTCAAACCGTGTTGAGTTAGGAAGAGTCCTTTGAACTGGGTAATCTATAAGATGTGTGATACTTCCTGGAATTTTTATAGATTTTTGTGAATTTTTCTTAAAGGGTTTATAACTGGTAACTTTTCATATGGTAAAATTTCTCAGAAATCTGGACGAGTTGTGAAAGTGGATTTTTAATACGTACCTATACTACATAATAAAATCTGAAAAAAATTTGATAAAATAATTTAGACATATGAGCACCTCTGAGAATTTTTGGGGATTTTAATACTGAGTTCTTATACGATTTATAAATTATGGAAAACATGACAAATTCGTACTTAAAACTGTGTGATGGGATAAAAGTGTAAAATTGTGAACTAAAGGGTGTGATGTGTTTATTATGTAACCTTAAGGGTATAAATGGATATTTTGATAAAATCAAAGGTCATAACTTATAAAATCGGTAACTTGATGATATTTTCATATTGAACCCTAAACTTATGATATTTTCATATTGAATCCCTAAAGTATGATAACTACTATATGACACTAAAACCGTGTGAATGACATTATGAATCATAAGCTAAGAATATGATCATCTCTAACCTTTTAAATTGAAATACGAGAATGTGAGTGATCAAAGCTACTTAATATGAAATGGGAACAAACATGAAACCATATGATTACACGAACTTAAGAGAACTTGTGCTTATTTGTAGATCGGGTGAAGAGGGAGTGATCTCCTACTTGATTTGATTTTCATTTCTTGCTTGCGTATTTCGTTAAGGTACAGATATTCTGACCTTCTGTAAGGTTTCTCATGATCTCTTTCATATTCTGATCCGTTTGGCCTTTGCTCTGAACCTTTGCTATGTTTCCCTTCGTTATGATCTCTGATATGAACCTAGGCTGTGAAAACCCTTTTAATTATGACATGGAAATGTTTTGAGAAAAAGCTATTTTGAAATGATGTTTACAAGCATGATACGATATTCCTTTTATTTGGGATTTTATTAACTTTTATGAAAACTATTTTAAAGACTCTTTATGAGAAACTGTTTTGAAAGATCATTTCATGAAAAACTAATTTGAAGGATCATTTTTATGAAAACCATTATTAAAAGATTGTTTTAAATGAACTTTGATAGAAACCTCTGAAAAGTACTTTTGCTATGAACCCTTGTCATGACCTTCTGTTATGAACCTTTCTGATATTGAACCTCTTATGATTATGAACCTTTCATGCATGAACCTTTGCCTATGAACCTTTACTTATGAACCATGCTTATGAACCATGCTTATGAACCATGATTATGAACCATGATTAGGAACTTATGAAACCAGATAATGACCTATGCAAGTAAACTTAAAACATGATTCATGATACTTGACCTTGACCCACAGTTTGATACTACGAGCCACTCACTAGGCATGAGGGTTTCATGTCCATGTCAATCGATGCACCGATGGCATGACTTAGGGCAGGAGAGTGATGACCTGTCCCGTCCCTGCATGCTATGTTTACGTAGAGGCAGATTATGGCCACCTGGGGCGTATGGATGCATCCTAGATTTGTTCATGTTCATGTTCATGTTATGTTATGTTATTCATGGTGACTGATGGTGTGTGCGATACACGTCTTTCACACTCTGGGAGCTAGCTACTCCAACCCATGATTGAGGACACCCCTCATATTTACAAGATACCCATGATGAGGACACCCCTCATATTTACAAGATACCCATGATGAGGACACCCCTCATATTTACAGGATACTAAGAGGTCTCCCCTCTACATGTTTATGATTATGATTATGCTTATGATTTCATGTTATGGGCTCGTAGTGGATTACTGACTTTCCCTTACCTTGTACCTTTACACTTTCCCTTATGACACCATGTATTCTTACCATGCATTCTTACCATGTATTCTTACCTTGTATTCTCCCCATGTATTCATGCTTCCATTCTCATTTACTCATGTATTATTCATTATGCTACTGCTTTGTTTCCGTTATATCTGTTCACTGGGCTTTTTAAGCTCAGCCGCACGTTTTCTTTTCGTGTGCGGCAGATTTTAAGCAGGACGACGGGTTTGGGTATAAGTGAAGAGACTTTTGGACTTAGAAGACTTTGAGTAGAAGCTATTAGAAGAGATGTACTTATGGATTTTATAGACGGCTTTTATTTTCCTTTGTAACCCTTTGTATTGCAAGATTTCATTTGTAACCTTTGAGAACCATTGTATTACTATTTGATTGTATGCTATGTTTATCTGATATGAAACCATTTGCGTGACATCTTTACCCTTGTCGGGTTGGGGTGTTACAATTATGGTATCAGAGCCAGGTTGCGATTCGTAATACACTTACCCTTGGCCTGTGTAAGTAGGACCACTAAGTTTCCCTGTAAGCGCTCATAAGATAACCTGTAAGATTTGCTTTAGGATCTCCCTGTAGGAACCTAAATTTGACCAGTGAGGAATGGGTAGACTAAGACATATATGTGAGTATCATTTGCTTCCGCATCACTCTGATTCGTGCCTCTGCCCTTAGTTAAACCTCATCAGAACTTTTCAGGAGTTAGAAGTTTTGCAACTTAAGCTTAGTAACCAAGTCAGTTTGGAATACCTCGGAAAACCCACCTGGATACCTTACACCATGTAAGTTTCATTTTCAGATTTTGACATCCACCTCCGATTTGTTTGATAAGCTGTTTAACACCTTTCCGACCATGTCGTAAGCCATTCAATCATAATGTGTTCGACACATTTTGTGAATTCATTGCTTATGCTGAATGCGAATGTATCGTCCGATACTACTTAACTTTGCATAAATCCGTTACTACTCCCATGAGAATTCTGGTAATTATTAACCATGGATATAGGAAGTTATGTTCCTTTCCTTTGAATGACGAATCTTGTTCTGCCAACCATTTCCTTTGGAAGGATATGATGCTATGTTACCTCTGTATGGATTTGTTAACTGAGCATGATGATGTTAATAACGGATATTCTGTACATCTCACTTTTGACAAATATACGATGTTCGTACTGCTGATAATACACATCCTACTTACTGCTTATGCTAAGAAGCTGAACAAATCCCCACACTTGAATCATTCGTTTATCCATCTCAACACTTTTATTGAAACATGTGCTGGATTTCGATATATGAACTATCCGTCTGATTAGATGACTGTATTCGTTCTATGAATCCTTTGATCTTGACATGTCTTATTGTGTGGTCTCTTATGTATGGACTGGATGACTATTTGTAAAGCTACCATAGACTACCGTATCTGAAATGTGATCTTAACAATTTATCTTACCCTATTTCGTTATGATGAATCTCTACACCTGAATCTGCTAAAGTTTTGCCACTATGGAAGCACCAACCCTGAACTCATATGATTATCAATTTTCCTGACAACCATTACTATTCACCCTTGGAAAGTTTCGCCATTAGAAATATTCCGTTGTACGAAGATTTTCCGGTATTTCAGGTGTAATATGAATTTTGCTCACCTCAGTGATTCTCTTGAAGTACTCTTGTTGGTCTATGAAGATGAAGTATGTGACGACGTATCGACTATTGTGCACCTAACCGTACCACTATCAGTAATCGTTATCCGTTTTCGCACATCAATGATTGATTTGGTCTTTCTTTTGAAACTTCGTATCTCGTTGCATCGTGCTAAATTTGAAGGGCTGAAGCAGCAACCACAAGAACTTCTAAGAAGGGGGTTAACTAACCGAGAGTAACCTTTGTGAAGTAGTTCAGTCTTACTTTGAAGAAGAAGGAAGGCGACATGAGGTGTATGTGAAAGTTTTTCCCCTAACCGATTTCAGAGACGGTCCTCGCGCTCGTTATAACCTTATGAGTTTGAGTGATGCCAATAGTATTGGCAAAAATGATCATGTCTTCGTGTGTTTTGGACAAATTGTCATAGTATAACATTGTGTTATGTTCAGAGAATGAAAGAAGAACATAGAGATTATTGGCAGGATGAGCCTTTGTTCTAGAAGAGAAATTCGGTTGACGTTCAGAGCTCTTAGTAGGCAACACTACCCTATATAATGTGAAGACAGAGTTTCACACAGAAAGGATCAAGATCGAAGACAATTATCAGCGTTAGAAACCTGGTGGGAGAATAGTAGAAGATGGTTGCGACAAGTATACCTTAGAAGAAGCACCTAGGAAGAAGAGAGGAACTGGATAGTACTCGACTACACATCATGCAACACGTGAAGATTGCAACTCGGGCATCAAGACAACCAGATCGTCTGAGGCGAATCGTTCAACACATACCCGGAGCTATGCTGGAAGACCTGTCGAAGATGCGCAGTCTTGCTTCTCTTTTCATTTTAGTTGTACTAAGATGAATTGAGAGCAGAGGCAGACTTGCGGATGGAGGGTTGCACGATGATCGTGTCAGAGGCTGCCGCTACGAAATCACCATATCAAGAAGAGTTGCTGAAGGCTTGAGGAATCAGACTCAAATTTGTAATTCCTTTTCACCATGGGATAAGATGGACAAACATAGATGAACCACTCCAACTTGAAAGAAATTTTGAAATTTAGTATTTGAATTGACGAATTTTGAAGTGGAGATTTGCGTTTAGACGAGGTGATTCTGTGAATGATGAAGCTATCGATGACGTAATTTGTTTTTCCCTCAACCTACTTAAATACCGTTACCTGATAATGAAGTCCTTTGAATAATTTGGGTTTCTCTGTTAGAAATTTCGTCCTATGTCACTCTGCATTTGTTGAGTAACGAGTTATGTGGAATTTTGACGAATTATGGAAGGGACTTTGTGATTTATGTTTCAGAAAGGACGGATGTTGAAGTAACCACTGATATTGGCTGAGTTGATTTTGATAAGTTATGAAGTATTGACGCTATTAACGACGTACCTGAATTCTGATGGACATTTTCGGATTTCCGTTACTCTTCGAGTAATTTCGTTCTCTTAGTTATGATGTTTGATTTTAGTGACCTCTGAGACGGTAGGTGGACTAGGTGGATTAGATAAGTTATGTTAATCACGACTTGAGATAAAGTATGACCATCGTGAGGGCATATTTATATGATGCAAGTATTATGACGTCTGGCCAGCGTGATAATACTTACATCATATAACGTGCACTCTTTGTGGGCATAGGATATTTCGAGAAGTGCCTTAGAAGCCTTAGAATTTCTGATATCTGTTTGAGATCATCCGCGTTTAGTGAGACTTGAGATTTATTCTAACTATATGATTGATCCGCTGTCTTTGATATACGATTTGATACATTTGATGATTCGTCACGCGCTTCGTTGACCGATGGAACGTTCCTTAGTTCGATCGGTATCTGCTTGGAATTGATGAGTTCTTCTATAGTGGTGCACTAGTTCCCTTTTCGTTAAGAATCTGGACTGAGCTGATGAGATTTTACTCTTTAGTACTACCTTCGTATTACTTACAACAGGAATGTTTCACGTATCTCTGTGTGAGATTTAAATCGTTATCCGCTACATTGTTGTTTCGTATTTCTTGGAACGGATTCGTTGTGAACTATGAAAGCCTAGGGCTTTTCGATGATTTTGATCAGGTTGGCAAGGTATCTCATCGCTTGGCGTTACCTTCCCAGTAATATCATGTATACGATGTATTCCATGTACCACTTCTTCGTTAGTATGATTATCATCCGCTTCATGTTGTGTTTTGCCCATTCGATCAGATTCGAGAAAATCTTTCGTATTGTGAAGAACCTGAGGCTGTTTTGAGCGTCAGAAAAGAGTCATGAGAACTAAAACAATTCCGTTCGTAAAGATTCCTTGGAAGAACCATCCTGAGAGCGAGGCTACTTGGGAAACCGAAGAGTCAATACGATCCGATTATCCGAATTTCTCTTTTTGATTTGGTACGTATTCATTTCGTTATTGCTTTCGATTTCGCATTTCATTTCGATTTCGCACTTCAATTTTCGAGGACGAAAATTTTTTTTTTAAGAGGGGAAGAGTTGTAAAACCCGCAAATTAAAACAATATGAAAAGACTAAAATGCCCCGAATTTAAAATCGCGAGAACTTATGAATACGAATTTATCAAAATTAACCTAAGTCTAAGTTAAATATAAACTATACATTATATAAGTTTTGTTAAAAAAAAAAAAAAAAAAAAAAAAAAAAAAAAAAAAAAAAAAAAAAAAAAAACAATGTTACATAGTGTGCCGCCCCCCCTTGGACCACAAAAAGGTCTAGGTTCTTGATTTGTGCAACCATGGTAAGTCCCTAAATTAGTGTACATCATTCCTAATTTAACCCTAATCAAAATCTCGGTCCTTGTTTATCTCCCTACACCGATTCACATTCAAAAAAAAAAAAAAAAAAAAAAAAAAAAAAACCTACACCAAAGAAAACTAGCGGCTGTCCTTTTTGTGCTTGCTGCCACGCCCAAATCCCAGCCAAAAAGGAGCTTCTGGATCATCTTTAATCCGTGTTTCATCGTCACAAGGTATGCCTATAATCCTAACAATGTTCCTTATGATTTTCGTCATCAAAATAAAACCCTAAATCATGTTTTTTGGCCCTTGTTTCTGCTGCTGTGCGCCGATCAGCAAAGGGGAGAAAAGGAGGTCTTCGTGTGGTATTTTGACTTCGTATGATTCGTCTCTTCGTGGTCTACAAGGGTATGATGTCTTTTGTTAAATCCTTGTGCAAGTTCTTGTGTTTAAACGATTGATAGATCACCTTATAAGTCACATAAAATCATGAATGATCAAAACCTAAAACTATGTACATGAATTGGATACCACTTTTGGGTGTGAAATAAATTATGAGAATCATGTCAAATATGTTTTTGAATGACCAAAATATGTTATGGACTCAATCAAAGTCGTTTGGGATGAAAAACATGTGATTTGGATATGAAAAACCCTATTTTGGATAACTTGCTGTGTGGACTGTTTCTGAGTCCGAATTTTGTTCAACTTTGAAGGGCTATAACTTTATGATAGAATCGTGTTTTTGAGTGTTTCAAAATCCCTAAACTAAGTTCATTGAAATAGCTATCTGGAGAAATTTATTTTGTAATTTTTAGAGGCCTGGAAGTATACTTTTTGATTTTTACAAAATTTCATGTCTGGTCGGATTTGTGAGTCTGGAAAATCTGTCCGGGTTTTTGATTTTTAATTTTCAAACCGTGTTGAGTTAGGAAGAGTCCTTTGAACTGGGTAATCTATAAGATGTGTGATACTTCCTGGAATTTTTATAGATTTTTGTGAATTTTTCTTAAAGGGTTTATAACTGGTAACTTTTCATATGGTAAAATTTCTCAGAAATCTGGACGAGTTGTGAAAGTGGATTTTTAATACGTACCTATACTACATAATAAAATCTGAAAAAAATTTGATAAAATAATTTAGACATATGAGCACCTCTGAGAATTTTTGGGGATTTTAATACTGAGTTCTTATACGATTTATAAATTATGGAAAACATGACAAATTCGTACTTAAAACTGTGTGATGGGATAAAAGTGTAAAATTGTGAACTAAAGGGTGTGATGTGTTTATTATGTAACCTTAAGGGTATAAATGGATATTTTGATAAAATCAAAGGTCATAACTTATAAAATCGGTAACTTGATGATATTTTCATATTGAACCCTAAACTTATGATATTTTCATATTGAATCCCTAAAGTATGATAACTACTATATGACACTAAAACCGTGTGAATGACATTATGAATCATAAGCTAAGAATATGATCATCTCTAACCTTTTAAATTGAAATACGAGAATGTGAGTGATCAAAGCTACTTAATATGAAAAGGGAACAAACATGAAACCATATGATTACACGAACTTAAGAGAACTTGTGCTTATTTGTAGATCGGGTGAAGAGGGAGTGATCTCCTACTTGATTTGATTTTCATTTCTTGCTTGCGTATTTCGTTAAGGTACAGATATTCTGACCTTCCTTGTAAGGTTTCTCATGATCTCTTTCATATTCTGATCCGTTTGGCCTTTGCTCTGAACCTTTGCTATGTTTCCTTTCGTTATGATCTCTGATATGAACCTAGGCTGCGAAAACCCTTTTAATTATGACAGGGAAATGTTTTGAGAAAAAGCTATTTTAAAATGATGTTTACGAGCATGATACGATATTCCTTATATTTGGGATTTTATTAACTTTTATGAAAACTATTTTAAAGACTCTTTATGAGAAACTGTTTTGAAAGATCATTTCATGAAAAACTAATTTGAAGGATCATTTTTATGAAAACCATTATTAAAAGATTGTTTTAAATGAACTTTGATAGAAACCTCTGAAAAGTACTTTTGCTATGAACCCTTGTCATGACCTTCTGTTATGAACCTTTCTGATATTGAACCTATTATGATTATGAACCTTTCATGCATGAACCTTTGCCTATGAACCTTTACTTATGAACCATGCTTATGAACCATGCTTATGAACCATGATTATGAACCATGATTAGGAACTTATGAAACCAGATAATGACCTATGCAAGTAAACTTAAAACATGATTCATGATACTTGACCTTGACCCACAGTTTGATACTACGAGCCACTCACTAGGCATGAGGGTTTCATGTCCATGTCAGTCGATGCACCGATGGCATGACTCTAGGGCAGGAGAGTGATGACCTGTCCCGTCCCTGCATGCTATGTTTACGTAGAGGCAGATTATGGCCACCTGGGGCGTATGGATGCATCCTAGATTTGTTCATGTTCATGTTCATGTTATGTTATGTTATTCATGGTGACTGATGGTGTGTGCGATACACGTCTTTCACACTCTGGGAGCTAGCTACTCCAACCCATGATTGAGGACACCCCTCATATTTACAAGATACCCATGATGAGGACACCCCTCATATTTACAAGATACCCATGATGAGGACACCCCTCATATTTACAGGATACTAAGAGGTCTCCCCTCTACATGTTTATGATTATGATTATGCTTATGATTTCATGTTATGGGCTCGTAGTGGATTACTGACTTTCCCTTACCTTGCACCTTTACACTTTCCCTTATGACACCATGTATTCTTACCATGCATTCTTACCATGTATTCTTACCTTGTATTCTCCCCATGTATTCATGCTTCCATTCTCATTTACTCATGTATTATTCATTATGCTACTGCTTTGTTTCCGTTATATCTGTTCACTGGGCTTTTTAAGCTCAGCCGCACGTTTTCTTTTCGTGTGCGGCAGATTTTAAGCAGGACGACGGTTTGGGTATAAGTGAAGAGACTTTTGGACTTAGAAGACTTTGAGTAGAAGCTATTAGAAGAGATGTACTTATGGATTTTATAGACGGCTTTTATTTTCCTTTGTAACCCTTTGTATTGCAAGATTTCATTTGTAACCTTTGAGAACCATTGTATTACTATTTGATTGTATGCTATGTTTATCTGATATGAAACCATTTGCGTGACATCTTTACCCTTGTCGGGTTGGGGTGTTACACGAATTCTCCCTCGTATGATTATGAAGAAGACATCCAAGAGGCTGAAGGGTATCTTCCCAAATTTGACGTTCCAAAATACACTTCTAATCTGTTTTGTGTTACTTTCTTTTAGCAAAATACCTTGATAAAAATGTGAACGCTAAGCATTGAAGGTTGTGATTATTATCTACCATAAACTAATGTTGAGTTTTAAATAACACGAAAAGTATTGAACTCTAATACGAGTGTTAAATAATTGAAGGCAATGATAGATGTCATTTTCTTTTCTTTTCTTTTCTTTTTTTTTATCTTCTTTTTATTATTTTCTTTTTACTATTTTATTTTTTAATTTTATTACAGCTTGCAGGAACCTTTCACGTTAGACGTTTACTACACACAATTGTGTATGATTTAAGTAACATAAAATATATATGTTATTCGTACCCCTCCTGGCCTATCAAAGTATACATGTTCCGTATTTTCTACCCCCTTTGACTCACTATTTACAGTACAACACAATTTTTTATCAGTTTATGTTCCGTACTTTTTGTCACTTTAATACTTTTGACTTGTTAAATTATATATTTTTAATTTGTATTTTCCGTTTCACAGTTTTACGATATAAGAAAAATTATTAAAAAAAAAAAAAAAAAAAAAAAAAAAACAAACACGGGAGGTGTCACTTGTAAAAATGGAGGGTATTTATAACCTCTCCCAAAATATATACCTGGAAATAATTAATAACATAGTTACACATTTATTCATTTCGGTAATCACAAATTTTTGTACCTCATCTTGTGACACTTACACGTCAAAAGAGAAGACAAAAAAAAGACTATAAGAAAATCTGAAGTCACGAGCGGTGACGGGAGCTAAGGGATCTCGCGGTGTCATCAAACCTCAGTAAAATTTTGATTCGTAATGCTAATTTTCATAAAAAAAATATTAAATTTTCGTAAATGCATTCGGTCCGATGGAATTGTATTCCTTGTAATAGCCTAGTTGATCTCTTAGTAGATAAAAAGTAAACTTAATTCCCGTAAAACCTAGTTATTTCAACTAAAATATGTTTCCATCTTTTCCTATTATACTATAGCATAGAAAGTTTTGTGCATCTGATCATTTTATTTTCTGATTATGTCACTAGTCATGAGTCATTACCTAATTGTTTTGCTTGAAAGGCAAAATTGGATGTAACCAAACTCGTCAACTCATGAATAGTTAAAATTTTCAAAAAGAATACTCATAGAGAGCACAGTGCAATATCCCAATGGTGTGTTATTGGGATTTTTTTTTTTTTTTTTTTTTGCCTAATGGCATCACAATGACATGTCAAACTGCATCGGCCCTTTGATGTTATTCGTCCCTCGCCAGTTAATTCATCTTCAGCCCTTTTTTTTTTTTTTTTTAGTGAGTGAGGTATTTTTTGTGGTTTGTTTTGAGACTCACATGCGCCAATAATATTTATTGGGTGCAAAGTGCTCCTAGTCCTCTAACCTCGATCTTGTCTTTAAGAAAAAAAACTGTTGGGTGTACTTTAAGTATGTTTTTGACTTTTGAGACACACTAAGAGATTATTTAGGGGTGAGTTATAAAGACGGGGGCTATTTGGTTATAAAGACGGGGGCTATTTGCTAGGTGGTCCCCTTGTTGTCTTTTTTTGTCTTTTTTTGTTTTTTGGTTAATGCATATTCACGAGAGAGTACTATAGTGGATAGAAGAGAAGAAAAAGCAAAGGTGGTCCTTGTTTTTTGTTTTTTTTTTTTTTGTTTTTTTTCTTTTTTCTTTTTCTTTTTTGTATAATTTAATGTATATGTATTTTTTTTTTTTGTATTTTGTTTGTGTAATATTTGTTTGTGTAATGTTTTTTGTTGTGTTTATTTGTTACCACATTAAACGACTATAACAACAAATGTTATCATTCAATTAAACAACAACGTTAACACATTATTTAAAAACGACATCATCTACGACATATGAAGATTATTCATTTCATTTAAAAGATCATGGAGCCTTGCACCCGACTGACAAGCGTGATCCTCAGGATTCCTTGCCAATTCTAACTCCATCTCCAGCGTCTTTATTCTTGTCATCAACAGCTTGTTTCTTGCTTCAAGCTCGCCAATCTTATTATCTTTAGAAACGCAGTTTGAGCACTGCGTTGAAGATGAGGCTTGATTAAAGTACTAGTTTTCAAAATCATCTTTCCACATGAAGTATCGACACCCATAGTCTTTTGTACCTGGCTGTTACATGTTAAGAAAATTATAAGAAATGTATTTTTAACAGACAAATTATTTACATAACTGAGCAAAACGTATGATTATTTACCACTGAAAGAGGACATGCATAATACAGTCGCCCACGGCTACCTTCTTTCCTGGATTTCCGTTCTATAATGAATCCTCTATCACATCGACACCAGAAAGGATTTCTTCGTTCCACCTGGCCAAAGAATTTGCATAATAATTTACAACATCAATCAATAATGTTATTATTAATTTAAATAAATTTTCAATCATTTACGATATAATAAAAACAGTTCTTTACAACATAAATCAGTAATCATTCACAAAGTTTTGTCGGTATAATTATTTACAACATAAATCAATAATTATTTACAATGTTTTGTCGGTATAATTATTTACAACATAAATCAATAATCATTTGCAATGTTTTGTCTGTATAATTATTTACAATAAATTTAGTCGATCGTGATATAATGTTTCCCATTGGGATGCTTCTTGGGATCTGTGCCTCCTCCATTGTGGGTGGAGATGCGGAAGTGGAGTATTGCTGTCTAGCGTAAGATAAATGTAGTGACCACATCGGTCTGGCCCCACACGGGCTATCACAAGGGGGTCAGTTCTTTGTGAGAAGTTTGGACCGTGAACAAGCGGAAAACACGTATTCCAACCCCGCAAGGATATAAGTACAACTGGTCGGTTAATTAGTGTTGCAATAACCAATCCCGTGTCTGGCATCTCCATATAGCGATCTATCGGTGCATCTCCATTTTCGAACCAGTTTACTGAATACCAAATATTATTAAAGCCATCTTGCGTAAACATCATCATGTAAAGCTCCCTATGTAGTTCCAACTCTCGCAATAACATGTGTCTAACTTGGCGCCACTTATCTTGCTCTTCACAAATACCATGGGCAACACACCGAAACCCACAATTTCCATCACCTAGCACATTATATATACTTATTATGTATGGATGGAAAATCACTGGAATCTGCTCCATAAAATATTCGCTATGTCTTATTCTTTGTTGACCACTAGGACCCGTGTAAGAACTATGTCTTGGAGGTTCTTTCTGCAAGTTCGGGACTTTTGTAGATCTTGAATTTGTACTTCTTCGGTGATCTACGATTGGTACTTCATTAAAGTCCGGGACTTCATTCAAGTCCGGGACTTCATTCAAGTCGGGGAATTGTGTAGCCTTGCCCTTTTTGTCCTTTGCGCTCGGACGTCCACGGGTTATTTTTCTTAATAGCAGGTTCACGTGTGCCAACAGATTCAGGCTGGTATATCTCTTTCAACTTCGTTATCATATTTTTCTGGACAAACGGCGTTGCTTTGCTATAAATATTCTTGAATTGTCGGATGTCATTTTGAAACGAAGTATCATCATCATCATCATCATCAGGATCGCTGGAAGAGCCATCTTCAGGCGGTGGCCTATTGATAACAGGCCACGGAACAGATAGAGTTCTCCAAAAAATAGGAATTGATTCCAGTGGAATGGGGCGTCCTGAATTCATTAAAAGTGACTTATATAAATTACTGATATTAATGGGGAAAACAACTTGATAGTTATAAATTTAATATACTTACCATGATATACGTAGTATTGCATGAGGTGAAAGCATGGTAGTCCATATATTGACTGCAACTTATGGCTACATTGGTCTGCGGTGATCGGCTGGTGAAGTTCTTTGTACATGAGATCGAAAGCATATTTGGAAACTTTATACCACAATTCTTGAAATAGTGATACATCACATTTATTTTGTTTCTCGTTGATGCTTCTATTAAAACTCTCTTTTATCGCATTTTCTTGCGAAATGAGAATCTTATCGACCGACATCAATAACCTGTCTAATTTGGACTGTGTGCCGTCCAAATATAATTTCAACAACGCGTGGTGAGCCTCAACTCTGCACGTTGTTGTCTGGCCGTATGAGCGATATTGGTCAGTAATACACGAGAGAAACTTGGTTGCGTAACCTCGCAGCCAGTTATCCAGATACTCACGGATTTCTGAAAAAAACAATGTATTAATAAAAGGTCATTCGGGTGCTTATTTATTAAATAATAAAAAACAATGAATTAATAATTAAGTACCCGCGTGGTCGACCAATCGCTGTTGTAGGCGGTGATAACGTTGCTCGTACTTTTCGCGTGTCGGAGCTTTAACCACCGAATCCCAGCTGTGTTTAATGGACTCCCACTCAGTTAACTCACTGATTCTACTTTTGCAATGTTGAAGCAGATTTTGCTCTATATGCCATCGACAGAGTAAGTGGTGAGCGTTAGGAAATTCTTCTTCTATTGCCCCAACCAAGGCTAAATCTCTGTCAGTGACGATAACACGTGGGTAATATCTTTCGTCTATCACTTGCTTTACACGTTACAATACCCATCTAAAGTTTTTTCCTTGTTCACTGCTTAAAAAGCTATACGCCATTGAAAATGTTTTATTTGTTAAAGTTACTCCAACAATTTCCAACAACGGCAATTTAAACTGTGTAGTATTGTACGTGGAGTCCATCAGCATGATTTCAGGGAATGTACACCATAGAGCACACGACGTGGGGTGCACAAAAAATAGCTCCTCAAGCTCGTTGGTATGCTCATTTACCCTCGGGTACCATGTATACCCTGAAGCCCTCAAATGCGAGTAAAGGACTTGAATTGGAGTTCTATCACCTACTCTGGCTCTCCGGAACTTATCTCGTGCGTTATATATTGATCTAAGGCTAGACACGTTATCCGGATTACGACCCTGTATTGTTGAAAGTATATTACCTGGTCGTACGTTATAATCTGTCAATTCTTTGACCAAACCCAACTCATCATTCTTTAATCGCATTGCATATGCCACACCATGCAACGACTCTAGCATATCATGATTATGTGTATCATCCTTCACCCTCAAAATCCAATAATTTTGTGTTCGATGATATTTCGCAACTAATCTGAATGGACAATCGGTTTTACATGTTTTGGTTTTCCGTTTTCCACTACCTTGAGGTTCATACTTCCCACCCTTTGTACACCTAAAATTGATTTCGTTCATCTGACCGAACAGTGATTTGGTTCTATTTTTAACAATTACAAAACCGATCTCCCGAGCTATATTTTGCACCCACTCAGTCATTTGCTCGTGAGAATCGAAAACCTGAAAATACATAACATTTTTTATAACATATTTTTTTTAACATTTTTACAAATAACTTTTACATTTTACATAATTTTTTACAACTTTTACATTTTAAACAAATAACATTTTACATATAACAAATTTTTATTACCATTTACAAGAAATTAAAAAAAAAAAAAAAAAAAAAAAAAAAAAAAAAAAAAAAAGAAGAAGTTATAAACGCGTTGGGTGGGACAGCTGTCACACACACACACACACGCTTCTATCTATCACCCCTCTCTCACACACGCTAACTCATCTATCTCTCTATTTCTCTCTGTTTCTCTCTCTATTTTAGATCTAAAAACATTTTAGATCTAAAAACATTTTAGATCTAAAATCACTCAGATTCTTGATATTAATGGTGAGTGGTGATGTGGTATGTGATGAGATAGAGAGATAGCGTGTGTGTGTGAGATATGTGATTCTGGGTTTGAAAAATTAGGGTTTCATAAAAAAATTGGGGGTTTTGAAGGTGATGTGGTATGTGATATGTGATGGATTTTATGGTAAGTGCTACGTGATTATCTGATTCTGGGTTTCAAAAATTAGGGTTTCATAAAAAATTTGGGCGTTTTTCAAAAATTGATTGATGTATTTCAATTAATGTTTGTTAATTGAAATATTTTTGGTTAAATTTAACGGATCTATATAAATTTAATGAAATGCCTAATTTTTATAAATTAGGGTTTTGAAAAAAAATGGGGGTTCTATGGTTCCGTGGTGATGATTTTTTGATATAACCACCAACAAAATCACTTGTTTGATATTGTTAGTGGTTCTGTGGTTATACGTTAAAAAAACAATTTTTTAGATCTAATTAGGGTTTCGTAAAAAAATTGGGGTTTTTAAAATTAACTAGTAATCTTTCAATTAACCTATGTTAATTGAAAGATTTACTGATTAATTTAAAAAACCCTAATTTTTACGAAACCCTAATTAGATCTAAAAAATTGGTGATGGTTATCTATGGTGATGGTGGTTAAACGTTAACAGAATACTTTTTTAGATATTATTTTTTAGATCTAATTAGGGTTTCGTAAAAAATTGGGGGTTTTTAAAATTAACTAGTAATCTTTCAATTAACCTATGTTAATTGAAAGATTTACTGATTAATTTAAAAAACCCTATTTTTACGAAACCCTAATTAGATCTAAAAAATTGGTGATGGTTATCTGTGGTGATATGTGATTATGTTGGTGGTTCTGTGGTGATGAATACCTGTGGCTGTGGGTAGGTTAACACCTTGATCTGCCACCTTTGAGTGGTATGAATACCTGCTCTGGCCTACCGCACAGTCCACAGGTATGTGATATGTGATTATGTTGTGCTCTGACCCCCTATGGGGTGGGTTATATTGACGGGGGCTATTTTGTAACATCCCGCCTACTCAGACCACAATATTGTCCGCTTTGCCCGCAGGCTCACGGCTTTGTTTTTGTGGCCTCATTTGAAGACTTCCCGGCAGGTCACCCAAGCCAGTACTACTCTCACATGAGCACGCTTAACTGCCAGTTCCTAAGAACCCCACTCGCAGTAGACCACAAAACGCGTTGTGTCATTGTAAGGCGAGTGTTATCTTATGAACCCAGCATCTCTCCAGGCCATAGCCGATGTGGGATTTGCCTAAGGTGTTACAATCACCCCCCTTTAGGGACTCATCGTCCTCGATGAGGTTTGCCCCACCATCCCGAACGGCTCAGGAGTGGCTCTGATACCACCTGTAACATCCGCCTACTCAGACCACAATATTGTCCGCTTTGCCCGCAGGCTCACGGCTTTGTTTTTGTGGCCTCATTTGAAGACTTCCTGGCAGGTCACCCAAGCCAGTACTACTCTCACATGAGCACGCTTAACTGCCAGTTCCTAAGAACCCCACTCGCAGTAGACCACAAAACTCGTTGTGTCATTGTAAGGCGAGTGTTATCTTATGAACCCAGCATCTCTCCAGGCCATAGCCGATGTGGGATTTGCCTAGGGTGTTACATATTTGGTTATATTAAACTGCTTATATGCTTTTGAAACTTGGTTTAAGCAGTTTGCTTTTGAAACTTGATGAGCAGTTTGATTAAAGCAGTTTGTTTTAAAAAAAACTGAGATAAGGCGATGATGATTTAAAAAGAAAGTTTTGATTTTGGCGTGGCATTACCAAATGGACAGGCAAAAAAAAAATATTTTGCCACCTTTGAAGTTGCAGCCAAATATGATAAACTTGCTTATGTTGCACCAATATATAATCTGAGCCTAATGTTACCTCTTGTGTGTTAAATGGTGAATTAGACATTTCAGCAGCCTAAGATCTTTGTTGTGTTTCACTTGCGGCTTGTGTTTCACTTGTGTGCAATCTGCAGCCCCCGTTAAACTAACCAAATAGCCCCCGTCTTTATAACTCCACCCTTGTGATACTGATTGATAGTTGCTTTCACTTGTGCAATCTGCTTCTTTGTGGTGTTTGTTATTGTTGTGATATTGATTCAGAGCAAATAATTGTTTGTGATATTGATTGTGGTGAGAGTTGCTTTTGTGAGCCTTGTTTATAATGGAGCCTTTCTTGTCGTTCTGTGGAGCCTTTGTTGTGACTAATTGCAGTGAATCTTTACTATGCTCTTTGCAGTGAATCTTTACTATGCTCTTGTGAGTTCCTGCAGTTTGAGAATCTGCTTTTGCCTTTGTTGTACTTGGGGAATCTGAGATTAGAGTTGTGAAACATGTGTGTTTCACTTGTGTTACCTGTGCACTTGTTGTAAGTTGGGTGCAAACTGTGCACTTGGGCAATCTGTTTCACTTGTGTAACTTTGGTTGCAATCTGCTTGTGTGCAATCTGATCTGTGCACTTGGGTGCAATCTGCTTGTGTGCAATCTGCACTTGGACAAAAAAAATGCTTGTGTGCACTTGGACAAATGGTTTTCTAAAAAAGGCGATGACGAATGGTTTTCTAAAAACCGAATGGATGGCAAAGTGATATTTTTATCACTTTGCAACCTTCATATCCGAGCCTAACACTTTTTTTATCACTTGTGCAAATGGTTTTCTAAATCGGCGATGATGATTACGCGTTAATCTGAGCCTGTGTGCAATCTGTTTCTCACTTGTGTGCAATCTGCTTGTGTGCTTATGCACTTGGACAAAAAAACTGGAAAAAATGTTGGACAAACAAACACTTGGACAAACCAGACTTGGACAAACAAACACTTGACAAAAAAACAGCAAATAGACAAAAAAAAAAAAAAAAAAAAAAGACAAAACCTGAAAAAGGTACTTCAAACAGTACCTAGTTTAGAGAGGGTTTGCAGAAAGGGTGGGGTTATAAAGACGGGGCCTATTTGGTTAGATTAAGCGGGTCTATCCCGTAGGCCCTCTTGGTTTTTGTTTTGTTGTGTGACTTTCTTACCTCGTTGGTCCCCACATGTCTCCATAACTTCTTCTATTTATCCCAATCACTCCTCGTTGGTCCCCACATGTCTCCATAATTATGCAAGAATGTTAACATATATACTCTCTCTACAACTTTTTTTACGTTTATTTTTTACTTTTATATAACTTTTTTTACGTCTATGTGTTGTTTTGTTTGTAATGTTTTGTATAATTTATTTTGTTTGTATAATGCTTAATTGAATAATAACGTCTAATGTGTTTTTATTTAATTAACAACAACAATAGCACGTTAAACATTACCACATTAAACAACTACAACAACAACTGTTATTATTAAATGCTTTGGTACCATTTTTTTTTTGTCGATTTGTAACAATTGTTTTTCTTTTTGTCGATTTGTGATACTTTTTTTTTCGAAATTAATTTACTTTTCAAATAAACTTTTTTTACAAATTTTTTTCGGAAATTTTTTTATTAGAAAAATATTTCTTTTTTATTTCGAAATTAATTTTTTTTCCATTATTGTTAATATATTTTTACAACTTTGTTATGACAATGTATAACTTTTACAAATTTTTTTATTTTTTATAGCTTTTACAACCTATTTTTTTATTTTATTTTATTGTTTTGTCGGTTTTTTTTTTTTTTTTTTTTTTTTTAAGATAGAAAGGTATAATAATGTTTTGTATTTGTATATGTATATGTATAATGTTTTGTAATGTTTTGTATATTTGTGTTTAATAATGTTTTGTATATGTATAATGTTTTGTATAATTATTTTGTTTGTATAATAGCACGTTAAATATTGCCACATTAAATAACTACAATAACAACTGTTATTATTAAATTGAACGACAACGTCAACACATTATTTAAAAACAACAACATCTACGACATATGAAGATTATTTATTTCATTTAAAAGATCATGAAGCCTTGTACTCGATTAAAGTGCTTCTTTTAAAACACATTTTTTTACATAAAGTACCGACAACCATAGGCATGTTGGGGTCATCTTTCTTTTTCTATTTTATTTCAAGGTGGCATGTTGAAGCTAAAAGCAAGTAAAGATGATTTGAAAGGCCAACATGAACCTGTCTCCCCATGTGATACATACGACAAAAAGAAAAAAATAGAAGGGAACACAATGTTGCAATGATAAGCCAAGCGAGTAGCTTGCACTTCCCCAAATTAAATAGCATGGGCGCGTGACCCACTCTCCCAACACCACTCGCAGCCCCACTATCTTCTCTTCACCCAAACGATGATCGCCTGCAGCCCTATAACCCCTAGTACGGTCATAGACCCCGTGGGTCTAAGCGAAAATTACTGTTAAGGCCTATTTCACAATGTGTTGCCTTTTTTAGGGCTGGTTTTTTTTTTATTCCCTGGAAGGCCACCTATCTCGCTGCAAAAGGTTCCAGAAATTCATTATATACACGTGTCAACATCTCGTCATTTTTAGAATAAAAAAAAAAAAAAAAAAAAACGTATTTCGGTTAACATTTGCAGCGAAATACAAATCAAAGGGCCCCACCACTTACCTCACTTCTTTTTTGGGCCCACCCGAATATAAAAAAAATTAAATTTATGCATTCCCCATGTAAATTGCAGCGAAATATAATTTTTGGGCCCCACTTTTATGTATTTCTGCTACATATTGCAGCGAAATACAAAAAAAAAAAAAAGAAAACATGTAATTCACATACATGTTGCAGCGAAGAACAAAGTTGAGCCCACACGTCGCTTTCAACAAGTCCAAGTTACCTTTTCAACCCTAAACTTTTTAATATTTACAACTTTTTTATAAAACAACTTTATTCGTCAAATATATAGCAAATATATAGCGAATTCGTTAATAAAAAAAATACCGTTGCGAAGAGCTCTAAATTACGAACAAAACGAGCCCAATATTGATATGCTTTTAACGTACGTACGATTTTATAAAAAATATTGAAGTTTAAAATAGAAAAATAAACTTACAAAAATTACCTTAAAATTACTAATATTTATAAATTTTTTATATAACAAACTTTATTCGTTAAATATTTAGTAAATATTTGGTAAATATTTGACGAATAAAGTTTGTTATATAAAAAAGTTAAGATAGTACGTATGGCACTGTCATTTTTTAGTTTGTTTCTAGAATGTAAGAATGCGAGGTATCATTACATACTTTGGGTACATGCACCCAAAGTATGTAATGATACCTCGCATTCTTACATTCTAGGAACAAACTAAAAAATGACAGTGCCATACGTACTATCTTAACTTTTTTATATAACAAACTTTATTCGTCAAATATTTACCAAATATTTACTAAATATTTAACGAATAAAGTTTGTTATATAAAAAATTTATAAATATTAGTAATTTTAAGGTAATTTTTGTAAGTTTATTTTTCTATTTTAAACTTCAATATTTTTTATAAAATCGTACGTACGTTAAAAGCATATCAATATTGGGCTCGTTTTGTTCGTAATTTAGAGCTCTTCGCAACGGTATTTTTTTTATTAACGAATTCGCTATATATTTGCTATATATTTGACGAATAAAGTTGTTTTATAAAAAAGTTGTAAATATTAAAAAGTTTAGGGTTGAAAAGGTAACTTGGACTTGTTGAAAGCGACATGTGGGCTTAACTTTGTTCTTCGCTGCAACATGTATGTGAATTACATGTTTTCTTTTTTTTTTTTTTTTGTATTTCGCTGCAATATGTAGCAGAAATACATAAAAGTGGGGCCCAAAAATTATATTTCGCTGCAATTTACATGGGGAATGCATAAATTTAATTTTTTTTATATTCGGGTGGGCCCAAAAAAGAAGTGAGGTAAGTGGTGGGGCCCTTTGATTTGTATTTCGCTGCAAATGTTAACCGAAATACGTTTTTTTTTTTTTTTTTTTTTTCTAAAAATGACGAGATGTTGACACGTGTACATATTGAATTTCTGGAACCTTTTGCAGCGAAATAGGTGGCCTTCCAGGGAATAAAAAAAAAACCAGCCCTAAAAAAGGCAACACATTGTGAAATAGGCCTTAACAGTAATTTTCGCCCGTTCTAATAGTATGACCCTTGTAGAAATTGGGGGTAGACCCCGTTAGTATAGTATGCCCCTTTATTTATATATTTCTAAATGACAAATGGCGTAATTATTGCATCTAATTAATTTAGGTCTAGTGGTATAAAATTAACAAATGAGAAAATGTGAAGTTGGCATGTATATGGCGCAAATATTGGATCTAATTAATTTATGACTAGTGGTATAAATTTAAAAAAATGAGAACATGTGTGAAGTAGTGGGATTTAATATGGGTCTTTTTAATATGTGCCCTAGGGCACATGTTAAGTACATAAAAAGATAAAAAAAAAGTACAAAAAGTACAAAAAAGTACTTAGGCCCACATGTACTTTTTGTACTTTTTTTTTGTCCTTTTATGTACTTATCATGTGCCCTTAGGGCACATGTTAGAAAAATCCTTAATAATAATACACCGGACAGTCAATAGCCATTTTTTTAATAATAGAGGGAGTATGTTATTATTTGTGTTTTAAAGGTTGTTAGATGAAATAATTTTTTTTTAAAGACTAATTGCAACCTTACTCTTTTATTGTATTTTGAATAGTAAGCTTGCCCTTCTAATCTGTTTTGTGTTACTTTCTTTTAGCAAAATTCCTTGATAAAAATGTGAACGCTAAGCATCAAAGGTTGTGATTATTATCTAACATAAATTAATGTTGAGTTTTGCATAACAGGAAAAGTATTGAACTCTTATACGAGTGTTAAATAACAGAAGACAATGATAGATGTCATTTTCTCTTTTTATTTTTTAATTTTAAGACAGCTTGCAGGCACCTTTCACGTTTGAGTTTATAACACACAATTGTGTATGATTTAAGTAACATAGAATATATATGTTATTGGTACCCCTCCTTGCCTATCAAAGTATACATGTTCCGTATTTTTTACCCCTTTGACTCACTATTTACATTACAAAACAATGTTTTATCAGTTTCTGTTCCGTACTATTTTACAATTTAATACTTTTGACTTGTTAAATTTTATATTTTTATTTTGTAATTCCCGTTTCACAGTTTTACGATATAAGCAAAATTATAAAAATAAAAAATATAAAAAAAACCAAAACACACGATAGGTGTCACTTGTAAAAATGGAGGGTATTTATAACCTCTCCCAAAATATATACCTGAAAATAATTAATAACATAGTTACACATTTATTCATTTCGGTAATCACAAATTTTTGTACCTCATCTTGTGACACTTACACGTCAAAAGAGAAGACAAAAAAAAAGACTATAAGAAAATCTGAAGTCACGAGCGATGACGGGAGCTAAGGGATCTCGCGGTGTCATCAAACCTCAGTAAAATTTTGATTCGTAATGCTAATTTTCATAAAAAAATATTAAATTTTCGTAAATGCATTCGGTCCGATGGAATTGTATTCCTAGTAATAGCCTAGTTGATCTCTTAGTAGATAAAAAGTAAACTTAATTCCCGTAAAACCTTGTTATTTCAACTAAAATTGCATATTTTTTAATCTTTTCCTATTATACTATAACATAGAAAGTTTTGTGCATATGATCATTTTATTTCCTGATTATGTCACTAGTCACGAGCCATTACCTAATTGTTTTGCTTGAAAGCCAAAATTGGATGTAACCAAACTCGTCAACTCATGAATAGTTAAAGTTTTCAAAAAGAATACTCATAGAGAGCACTGGAATGGTGTGTTATTAGGATTTTTTTTTTTATTTTTTTTTTTTTATTTTTTTATTTTTTATTATTTTTTTTTTTTGCCTGATGGCATCACAATTACATGTCAAACTGCATCGGCCCTTTGATGTTATTCGTCCCTCGCCAGTAAATTCATCTTTTGCCTTTTCTTTTTCTTTTTTTTTTTTTTTTAGTGAATGAGTGAGGTATTTTTTGTGGTTTGTTTTGAGATTCACATGCGCCAAGCCCTAATGTTTATTGGGCGCAAAGTGCACCTAGCCCTCTAACCTCAATCTTGTCTTTAAGAAAAAAAATATTGGGTGTACTATAAGTATGTTTTTGACTTTTGAGACACATTAAGAGATTATTTATTTATCTATAATATATAAAGTTTAGGTACTTTAATTTAATGTGCAAGGGGGTTGCGCACAACCAAAAGTACGGTACAAACATGAGTATGCATACCAAAATAACTAAAAACAATTTCTGAGTTTGGAGTATTAATGCTCCAAATTCAATGCAAACAAGATGAGCAGCCTCATCATGAATGTAATTTGTTTAGTCTTCCAACGATTAATTGCAGGTATCTCAATAGTCTGCAAACTCATGTGACTCAACAGTAAATGATGAAACCGATTAGTCTTTCATATTCATATAATGAGTAGTATAAATATGTACTTTGATACACGAAACCCGGGCATCAAATACAATCGATCTATTACTTCACACACACACACAAAAAAAAAAAAAAAAAAAAAAAAAAAAAAAAGAAAAAAAAAAGACACACATGGCTGGCTCCAGCAAGAAGACGGCAGTGGTGACTTGCTGTTGTTAAACCACACCTTTTATAAAACCAAGATTTATGGCTGATCTAAAAAAATAGAGATCAAAGTAGAAGTGAAACCGCTAACTTCAACACATCTCCTTTCGACAAATCAAACAAAAAACATAAAAGAAAAAGTGCAAGATCTCAGTTCCCATCATAGATCCTTTTTAATATCCGAAAGTAATAAAGAAAGATTTATAACAAATATGTTATAATCTATCTTTGTTTCGTTGTAAGAAAAAAAAACATATAACCACCTACCTTATATCTTATACAAGATCTTTTGAAGCCTCCGTTTTGAAGAACATAACAAGATCAAGAATTAGAGTCGTGTGCATGAAGAACAAGAATCAGAGGGTTGTGATTTTCGTGGGTTTTTATTTGTGGTTTGTATTAAAGACGAAAGAAGGAAAGGGATTTGTGTCCGTAGTGTTGTTTGTGTCACTGCCATTTGAGAGGAGGAATAAGGGAGGCTAATGAAATGAAAAATTAGGGTTATGTGTGACAAGTTTTAGGGTAGAGTGGATTTTATTATTTTTTTATTTAAGTTTTGGCCGGGCTTATCAGTTTTGGGCTAAAGACAATTACATTCCCATGGAATTGCCATTTAAGTTTTGGACATGTGAACAAGAAGTTTAATATGCTAATGGAAATAGCAGTATGTGTTGTCAAATCATTCGTATAGTCCCATTAATCCATTACTGTATCATGTTTGTAAATCAAGTTGATGGTCCCGTCGTTCAAATTTGTTTATTGAAGAAGTTGAAATATCAATATATTATGTGTAATTTATGAAGCAACAGAGTGAGTAAACTTACAAGTTATATATATAGTAATACGGGTCCTGAGGCAACCCAAGCCTGTGTGCATCACACGGTTCCTGAGCCAGCCCAAGTTATATATGACGAAAATTAGGGCCAAACATTACGCTATAAAAACTTAGATACAACATGTGTGCAATGCACGAGTTTGAATATCATTTTGAGTTTTTGACTCGACCTCAATTAAAAGTGACGAAATAAAGACACCAACAATTTTCATGTCATGCTAACAAAAGTTGTAACACCCCAACCCGACAAGGGCAAAGATGTCACAAATATATGGTTTCACATCAGAACAAACATAGCATTCAATAATAAAACAGCGGAAGTCTTAACATTAAATCCAAAATAAGTCAACATGACTTATACCAAATGCAAGACAAAATAACCGAAGTACAAAATCCAATATTCAAATGCCTAAACAATGGCATATCAAAATAAATAAAAATCCAGATGGCAAAGCTAAAATCACTAAGGTCAAAACTCCAAATCAGATTGCTCTCATCCCAAAGCTAAAACCCCGCTTCCTAGCTTAAGTACCTGCCGCAGGAAAAGAAATGCGGCTGAGCTACGAGAGCTCAGTGAACAGATATATAGATAACAGAAATGATAACAGATAGCAGTACGGAACAAATCAGGAATACAGATCATACAGATACAGAATCAAAGTAAAAGAATAGGAAATGAAATAAGGAAAAAGAAAAGAATGACGAAGAGATAATGAAACAAATCAGGTATAGGGAAAATACAGAAATCCATCACGAGCCCAGATAACACATAATACCATAGCATAACCATATAATGCAACAAACCTGTGTAGAGTGGCCAACTCCCAGATAATGTGAGAGACGTGTATCGCACACACCATCAGTCACCAGATATAATAATAAACATATAACATATAACAGATAACAGAGTCAGAACTAGGATGCATCCATGCGCCCTCGGTGGCCAGAAACTCCTTAACACACCAGATAAAATAAATCAGGGACGGAACAGGTCATCACTCTCCTGCCCTAGAGTCATGTCAAAGGTGCATCAATGACATGGACATGAAACCCTCATGCCTAGTGATTGGCTCGGATATCAAACTGTAGGTCAGAGGTCAGAGGTCAAATGAACTAACAAAATCAGAAAGTCATGTCTTAAGGGTACATGGCAAAAAGGTTCATGTTAAAGTCCAGAAATATCAAAGGTTCAAATCAGAGTTTAAACAAAGGTTCAGAATAGCAAATCATAGCAGAAGGTTCAAACAAAGGTTCAAGATAAACAGATCACAACAGAGATTCACAAACAGAGGGGAACATAGCAATGGTATAGGGAATCCTAATAAGGAAAATGAAATACTGAGAGAAAAGGGAAAGAAACACCCTTACTGAAATAGGGCAGAATATCTGTACCTTATTAGCACAGCAGAAAATCAAACAAACACAGAACAATGATCAGGACTTCTCCTTCTTCACACCTAAGGAAGAGGAAGACAGAATTACTACAGATTCTAATTCAGATTATTACTTTTAGTTTATCTCTTCATTTTATGTACTTTCTATTTTTAGTAACTTTCCAGATTTAGTAAGTTCCCATAATTAGCAGGTTTCCAGAATTAACAGATATTATCATTTCAGATTAGGTTGAACCCTTATTCAAAGATTATTATGGAATACAGTATATTTTATCAAGTTACAGAAGTTTAGGGTTAATTATGACAATTATACAATGTTTAGGGTTTTAAATGTAACTTCATTAATTTCCAAGGTCATTTGTGAAAATACTTCAAGTTACAGAATTATACACTCATTTTATTCAGAATTACATTTTATTCCCTTAAGTTTCACAATTTACAGATTACACCCCTTTAGTTACATAATTTACAAAACCAACCTTATAATTACATATTTTACAAATTAAACCCTACAATATCCATAATTACCAACCAAGCATATTATATTTCATAATTACAGAATATATCATCAGAAGTTAGTACATTACAGATTAGACCCCTCAGAATTCAGAATTTACATATTTAGTCCTTTAAGTTTACAAAACATCCCTTTATATATCAGTATTAACTCAAAATAACCTCAAGATTTCAGATTTACACTTTTGGTCCCTCTCTTTTTAATTAATTTAATTCGTACCCTTTAAAATCCATTTAATTCATTATAATGCAATATTTACACTTAGGACCCCAAAGTTATATTTTTCCCACATTCTTACAGATGTATGTGACATTACAAAAATATCCCAGAAGTTTCAAAGTTGGCAAAACAGGTCCTTATACTTTTTATTTTAAATCGGCTAGACTTTTTACAAACAATTACAAACCCTACTATTTACCAATCATTGCACCATCATTAATTCATCCTTAAAACACCTTTAATGATCAGATTTATGCCCAAGAAACCTAACCCTAGTATCCCCGATTTTCCTTTTATTTGATTTCTTTGTTTTATTAAAATCCGGTTTTAACAATAATTCACCACGTTAAATCTAGGCTTCCAAAAATCAAACTCATATTTTTTCCAGATCATATGACTTATAAAGAACCCACGAAAATAATTAGCATGCCCAGAAAAATCGTTTAACACATATTTGATTTTTATGTACGTTTTAGACATCAAAATTACCACGACATGATTTAGGCTACCATAAATCGATCTATCATTTTTCCCAGGTCTATTACATCATATGAGGTCTAAATAAAATATTCATCATGCCCAGAAATTCGGATTACATATATTTGAGATTTACGTGTTCTATGATCATAATATTTTCATACGCATAGATTTTCTTGCATGATTCGATTCACATAATTTATATGAGTTATATAACATGTAAAGATCACAGGAAAATTGCTATATTAATTTTAGAACGTGTGGTTTAGTCGTATGAATTATGTACCTTGCGTATGGCAACTCGACAAGAAAAATAGAACCAAGAACAAACCAATGAAAACACGCACCAACCCTTATTTTTCCTAGCTTTCTTGCACCTCCAAGAACCCCAGAAAAATACTTGTTCACGTCCAGAAATTGTGTGATTGCCTTGGTCGAATTTTTGGTGTCGCTAGGGTTTTTTTGTTGCTTTTTGCGATTAGGTTTTGTGAAGAAAATAAAAAGGATTTGTTTATAACTTAAGGAACCGACTTAGGGGGGGCAAGGAATCAGTATTTTCGGATATTAGGATCATAAAATTATTTGGATTGATTTTGCTTAACCTTTTCTTAATTTACTTTGCACATAATACTTAATATAAGGATTTACTAATTATATTTAGTTTAAATATATATTTCGGAATTTATAATAAATGTGTATGATAACCTTTGAACATTGAAAATGATGTAACATTGTCCCAGAAATTAGTTTGTTTTAGATATAGTTCGATTTCAGAAGTTTTGGAATTGTTTCAGAATTTTATAAGTTATTTAATTAGGTTTTATGTTATCAGGGGTAATTTGGTCATTTTACGGGTTATCTGAATTTCAGGTATTACAAAAGTTGTGGTAACGTCACAACTTAGGAACTTATTGACCAACAAAATCCGACCAGCACCAAAAAATGAAATAACAACTTAGAAACATAATGTTTCTGAATGAAGTTTGTTCACTAATCGGAGGTATACAAAGAGAAATGGAGTTACACTGTGATCTTTAATCGGAGGTATACAAAGAAACATGGAGTTATTAGAACCTTTGGATGGCTCTTAATAATGATCTCATTTATTGTCAATTGTAAAACTTCCTGTATAAATACCATGCATGCGGATATGCCATATAATTCATTCCAACTAAACATTTTCTTAAAACCAAACTAAATATGAGCAGAAAAGGTGGCGGAGGTGGCGGCAAAGGTGGTGGTGGAGGTGGAAGAAAAGGAGGTAGTGGAAAAGGTGGTGCAGCTCAGCTAAAGGTGGAGGTGGCGATGGTGGGGACGGATCGGGTTCCATGAAGGCACCAATGATTTGTGTTCTATATCCACATTGAGATACGCTTGGTTCAAAATGGGTCTTTTGTAGGTTGCGCCAACAGGTTAGGTTAATAAAATAGTTTAGGTAAGAATTATCCTTTTCTAAGTCATAGGTTCTTTGTCAAATGTGCACTTTTCTCAACTTGAATTCTAGATGTTATTTTTTTAGCTTTTCATAATGCATACAACAAGCTTATGGATATTTTGTTGGGCTCTACAAAATGATACATGATGTATTCAATTTTCATAACCTTTATTATGTACTGAATATTATGTTGTATATAGCGCCGTGTATATACGTTCAACAAAGTTGCGTGCATAATGCTTTTAGCAGTCAAACATCAACTATCACGTATATTAATTTTCATGCTTTACATAAGATTACAACTTCACTTGATACATTATTTCTTAAATAGCATACGTTGTTACTGGAAAGTGGCTCATAAATCTCCTATAATTAAACTTCATGTAATCATTTGCTTGAGGTATACGTCTAAAAGCTATGGAGGAGCACAAAGTGGCTTACATGTATCGGCAATTTTTTTGACAAATATAGATCACATCGATTGCCATGTTATCGAAACATGTTATTTACTTAAACTAAATTGCGTTTGTATTTATAAGTTATACATTGTTGTATATTTTAGCCTCACCATCACGATAAAAACTCAGCAATTTACTCAAACATTAGCATAGTATGTTTCTCTGTGATGGATGTGTGAAAATGATCTCTGTTTTATGTAGAATGTTTTGCGTTTTTGCATACTGTTATAGTGTAGTAACTAATTCATATTCAAAGCAATAAAAAGTTTCTCATGGGATTATGTAGATGGGCTGAAATTTTCGTTTTTTCAATGTTGTAGTTTAAGTCTTTGTGTGATGTACTGTGGTGTTGAATATGATTCTTTTGATTGCTTGGATGAATCCATTTTCTTTGGATGATCTTTGACTGTAAATTTACACACGTAGTTTAGTCGGTCTCCAATGCCTACAATCTTTTACATCAATTAGTTCCGGTGGTGTTTGGATAAACGTTATGTTGGGTCTAAAAGATGCTGCTGTTTAGTTATATAACTCTGCTGATTAGTGCAATGACTCTGCTGTTTGTGACTCTGCTGGTTTGGGATAATAGGCATAGTGTAACTCTGCTGCTAGCTTACGAAGACTCTGCTGCTAGAAGATTTACTCTGCTGCTTATTAAGATATGTATAGTATGTTAAGGATAAGTATAGAAAAGATACGTAAGATATTTTTCTTGTATAGAAAGTCTTGTAAACCGACTAGGACTCCTTACGCTATAAAAGGAGGTTCTAGGATTAGGGTTAGATATCGATTATCTTAGCATACGTATCATTATTGTTTTACACTTCAAGGTTATTCTTGTAACCCTATCGTTGTTGAGCGATCGTATTAATATATTGAAGTGTTGGTTGTTTGATAATTCGTTTTCTTTATAATTCTTCTTAAGATCAAGTATTAGTTTCCGCATAATATTTGATATACAATTCAAGAACAGTTTCTATATCGATTGCTTTGGGTTTATATCTAAAGTAATTCATAAGATCGAGAAGCTCAACTGGGATCAACAAGTGGTATCAGAGCTTGTGATCTAGAAACTGGTACCAAGAAGAATTACTGAATACAAGATCTGTTTGTCATCATCATAAGCAATGGATTCCGATTCAACACACATGGTTACTGCATCAAGAGTTCCCATGCTTAAGACTGGAGAGTACGAGATCTGGAAGATGAGAATTCAGCAATACATGAGAATGGTTGATTACTCACTCTGGGAAGTTGTTCTGAATGGCGACAGTGTGCAAACCAAGACTGCTACTGGATCAGTCTTGACTCTCAAGACAAGTGAGGAGAAAGCACAGAGAAGATTGGAGGTCAAGGCTCACAGTATTCTCATGATGGGAATACCTAATGATTATCAATTGAGTTTTAATCATATTGAGTCGGCTAAGGAGTTATGGGACGCTATTGAACTTCGATTTGGTGGGAATGTAGCAACCAAGAAGTCAAGAAAGAATCTGCTGAAGCACCAGTTTGAAACTTTCACTGCTTTAAGTTCTGAGAACATTGAGGGAACTTATGATCGACTTCATAAGCTATCCAGTCAAATGGCTCTTTTGAAGATTGAGCCATCTCAAGAAGATATTAATCTTAAGTTTCTGAGAAGTCTATCGTCTGAATGGAACACTCATACAGTGGTTTGGAGGCACAAAGATGATTTTGATACCATGACTCTGGATGATCTGTATAACAACTTGAAGGTGTATGAATCAGAAGTTAAAGGATTGTCAAGCTCATCTTCTACCTCACATAATCTTGCTTTTGTTTCCTCAAGCAACAAAAGTTCTGGAGGTCACCAGGAACAACACTCTGCTGCTGGTACTTTTGCTCCTGCTGTTGGTTCACATACTACTGCTGCTGACTCTACAAACCCAAACACCATCAGTGATGCTGCTATTTGTGCTTATCTGGCTGAACTCACTACAAGTACTTCAGTCATGCCTCAAGATTTGGATGAACTTGATCCTGATGATGTTGAAGAAATTGATATGCAATGGCAGTTTGCAATGCTAACGATGAGAGCAAGAAGGTTTCTCAAAAGAACTGGAAAAGAGATGAAGTTCAGAAGGAATAAGAATGTAGGGTTTGACAAGTCAAAGGCTGAATGTTTTAACTATAGAAAGAAGGGACACTTTGCAAGAGAATGCAAAGCACCAAAAAGAAGCAATGAGACTTTCAAGAAGTCTGCTGATGAAGAGCCAAGTTCTACTACTGCTATGGTATCATGTGATGGGTTAGGAGATTGTGACTGGAGTGATCTTGCTGAGGATGGTCCAAATTGTGCATTGATAGCTGAAGAGGAATCACAAGTACAACACTTTGCTCTTATGGCCTATTCTTCTTCTGGATCAGACTCTGAGGTATCAAATGATTCATCTTGTTCTTTTAAATCATGTTCTGATAAAATTGATGAACTTAAGTCTAGCAATGGTAATCTTAAGATGGAAAATGAAACACTTAAGTTAGATAATCTCAGTTATGCATTGATGAGTGTCTAAATACTCATCAATTTTACCTAATCTGAGCTGCCAAAACATCCAAAAACACTCAGAAATGCATCATAATACTGAAATTATCCCAAAATGGTGTTTTATATGTTTCAGATGCAAAATGTTTAAAAACAGTTGAAAAACGAACAAAGTTTGCATAATTGGCAGTTTCAGTCCCTCAACTTTCAAAAGTTGTCAAAACTAGTCCCTGGTTATTCTAAAAAAACAGGAAAAGTCACCAAAGGTCCTTTTGAATCACAAATAAACATATATAGTCCTTTGGTGTGAAGTTTCATAAAATTACAAGTTTAGTCCCTGAACTTATCAAAATTGGCAAAAATGGTCCCTGGGTATTATAAAACTTGTAATTTCACAAAATACCCTTGTACTATGCATGAACTTACAAATTGAAACACTTTTGATAACTTTTTGGAATTTACAAAACAAGTCCCTCTAAAATCCAAATTTACATTTTAGGTCCCTAAAGTTTTAAAATGATAAAAAAATACAACTTTGGTCCTTGTGTAATTATTTTGTGGCAGGTTTAATCCTTTGAAGATACTTTGGAAAAATAAAAACTCAGGCCCCTCAACTTTCAGCAAATGACAAGTTTGGTCCCTATGCTTGTTTAACTATTAAATCCGGATCTAAACCAAACCCAAAATAAATAAACAAACCAACCCAACCACTAAACTAAATACCCATCCCAATTACCCAACAAATCCAACCCAGTTATTACCCAAGCCCATTGTTTAACAAGCCCAATCCACCACTGAGTTTAACAACCCAGTCAAACCCTTTTATTTAAAACCAAAGGTTTGACCAAAGTCAAACCCGTCTCCTTTACCACCATACGCGCCCAAAACCAGTTAGTCATCCCCCCACCTCACCAAAACCACTCACCACCTCATCCCCCTCCTCCTACAAGTTACCTAACAATCCAAAAAGCATTAATTGCTTCTCTCCCACTCCCCACTAGCAAAATCAGAGATAAACTCCAATTTCCTGATTTCCCGCCAAAAGCACAAGTGGACGAATGAGATCAATTAATGGCAATTGAATGATGGGGATGTGTTCAAGAGATGTCGACATGAATATCCCAGTTACTTATTGTATATATAGACTAGTATTGTAAGCTTTTTAAAGTAAGTAGTTAATAAGTAGCATAATTGTTTTTTTATTTCCAGTAGCTATCCTTTGTAATACAAGTTATTATCAATCAATATAAGTTCATTTCACTTACATTGTTCAAATTTTAAGTTATTCAGTACCCAAGTTTAGTGATGATCAAGTTTAAAGTTATATTATGATTCGTATAAAATATAAGTACTATCAAGTCACCACCAAAAGCTTCAATTAAACTTACAATAAGCTTATGAAAGCTCTATATAGCTTTTAGTAAACTTATTTAGTGTAATTAAGTTCTTAATTCCAAGTTCGAAAGAAAAGTCAACGAAAGTCAATGGAGGTCAAATAAGCTACTCTGGATTGAACAAGCTGAATTTCTGGAAGCTTATGGGTTAGAGGTTCTTTGGAGAACCCATAGGAAAGTTCTTGGTTCTTGGTTTCATGTTTCATGTGTAATTCGATTGTAAGCAAAATCTCATTTTTAGCTTAATTTTATAATTCACTGTTTCTAGCTTGTTAAGTAGCTTATCATTATCAATATTAGCTTCTCAGTAGTTTATTAACTTAAGTCATTCAGTTTCATAGTTATTTACTGCCTTGTTCTTCAGTTACACTTAAAAACCTTATAAAAACCAAAAATAAGCCATCATAAGCTAGCTTAGTTAAATCAGTTTCATTGCAGTCACTAAGTCATTTTCATAAGCTAACTTACTCACTAGTACCATCAAAGTTCATTTCACAGCTTAGTAGAACCACCTTAGTTCATAAATACCATAACAGTCCATAAAGGACTGTTTGGTTTTGCACTGTCAAACCATCCAAACACCCTAGTACTGTAGAATTACCACAAGCTCAGTTTTGAGCTTACTTTTAGCAGTCCATATAAGCTCTTTTGAGCTTTATTTCAGTTCTATAGCAAGTTTTACCCATTTTGAACCCACTGTGTGAGTTTTGGACTGCCAAGAGCTCATACAAGCTCAAACAAGCTCAAAGCTTGTTCAGTCCATTTCATAGGCAGTTTTGAGTTCCTTTTGGTTCACTTAGTTGATTCCTAGAACCCCAGCCCTCTGCACAAAGTGTGCAACATCTGCACAGCCAAAACAGTCCAACACAGCAGACTCATGGTTTCTTGGTGCTGATCTTGCACCAAATTGGACTTCAATTAGACAGCTTGTGATAGGGCTTTTAGGATTTTTAGACACCCAGTAGTATAGGGAAGATTTTGCCCCCATTAGGTTGCCCTTAGACAGCTTATTGGAGTGCTTATTCTGTCTGCAAGTCTGCATCATTTTTACAATTTCTGCATAAGACATAGCTGACCATTAGTGCTTATCTTGCTATTTCCTTGTGCTTATTTATATTTTCAAGTTGTTTTATGCTTTAAATAGTTGTTTTAACTTGTCCTGATCATTTGGTCAATTTTCCTGCTTTTTAGCTTATTTTGGGCTTATTAGCAAACTGCTTATTAGCCCAAAAGTGCTTATCAGGCTTATTAAACTTCCACTTTTATTTTTCTTATCTTTCTAATATTATTTTAGATTTACTCAGAAATTTTCATAATTTTCTGAATAGTTTTAATATTTTTAATCATTTTAATTAGTTTATAATAGTAATTAAATCATAATAAATAGAATAATAATCAGAAAAATATAAATCCAATTTTCATAATTTTATTTTGTCATTTTTAATCTAGGAAAAATATAAAAATATTTTTAGGCCTTAAGAAAATCAAAAATAGAAATAAAGTGATAGCTTCTATTTAATAGAATTTATCTTTTTAAATTTTAATTAAGTAATTTTCATTTTTATAATTTTCTTAGTTTCTATTTACTTAGTAATATTTTTAGAAAAAGTTTTAGAATTTTCTTAGTTCATTTAGTATTTTTTAATAATTTAAATAGTTTAATAAGTAATTAAATAATAAATAATTAATAATAATTAAATAAAAAGTGTAGAAAAATATAATTTAAGTTTTTAAATAAGTTTTAAGTAATTTTACATTTTTAGGTTTTAAATTTTATAAATTTTAGTTTTTGTCCCATTTTAGCTTTTTCGTTACGCGTTTTAATTTATTTATTCGCGTTTAATTTTATTGTGCATATCTGTTTTCATTTGTTTTGTATATTTAAATTGTTCATTAGTATAAAAAAAGAAAAATCAAAAATATCTGATTCATCAATCACTTTAATCCAAAGCTTTTCATAGTTTTCCATTCACACCTCGTTGGGAAACGACCCAGGTGATCACTTGCCTGGTTTCACACACTACACACGAGTATTCGTTCTGAGACTGTTTGCCTTTTATCATTTATTACGGTTGACCATTCACAAGTGGTTGACTTGTGTGATAGAGAAATAAAAGATAAGCCGGTTTGGAACGGATCAAATTTTGGCGCCGCTGCCGGGGAGGTGTGCTGCGACAGTTGTGTAAGTTTTAGCGATTAGTGATCTGAGACCCTTCTATCAGAAGTTTCTATTTCCCAAAAACCATATAAAATACAAAAATATTTTCTTTTCTTTTCTATATATATTATTATTAATATTATTATATAAAAAATAAAAACACCAAAAATAATTTCCGTTTTCTTTGTTAATAATAAATAAACAATAAAAAATTACCATCGAGAACCAAGACAGAGTACTACCTAACTGGGGGTACGACCATAATAAGTTCCCAAACCAAAGATTTAAAACTTTACCTTTGTATCACTTGCGAATATCGGCTCACCTTTGATTGATAAACAAACTCTAACGGAGGTTCTAGGATAGTCTGACATTAAATTGTCGGACTGAAAGAAGCGGGTTTTTAAGGAGCGTAATTGCCCACCTTTGCTTCTCCGCCACTCTGTGCGTTTATCTTTTAGAGAGCTACCGTACGCTTGTTGATTATTGGTTTAAGTTCACTTGTGTTTTGCTTCTGTCTTGTTTTAATTGGAATATTTTACTTAGTGCATGCGCACTCGTTCTTCCACGTCATCAAGCCCTTTACGTGAACTCGTAGAAATTCCGAGAAGACGTAATCGTAGACGTGCTGCCCAAATAGTCGAACCCGAGATTCGTACTGTTCTCACTGAAAATATGGCAGACGAACGCACCATGGCTGAAATGCTCCAGGCACCCACCGAGGGTTATGGAGATGCCATCGTTTTACCAGCCATCGATTCTGATCATTTTGAACTGAAAACACATTTGATTCAGCTCGTGTCCACAAACCAATTCCTCGGGTTTGAACGAGAAGATCCTTATGCACACATTCGTTGGTTCAACAAACTGACTTCTACAATCAATTACAAAAATGTGCCGCAAACAGTGATCAAATTGATGCTATTTCCATTCTCACTTGAGGGGGCAGCCCGAATTTGGCTAGATAAAGAACCCCCTCGATCCATTGAAACCTGGGAAGATCTCGTTAAGAAATTTGTAAATTATTTCTTCCCTCCATCAAAGACGACTAATCTAAAAAATGAAATTGCTGGTTTTCGTCAAGGTTTTGATGAAAATTTCGGAGAGGCATGGGACAGATTTAAAGATCTCCTAAGAAAATGCCCACATCACGATTTCAATGTGTTACAACAAATAAATACGTTTTATAATGGATTGACCCAAAACGATCAAGATGCACTTAATGCAGCCTCCGGTGGTAATATCTTGAATCGTAAACCCAGAGAGGTGGTTGAAATTTGTGAAAATAAATCCAAAGTTCCTATTTCTAGAAACAAAGTGAATGTTCCTGTCACTCCCACTGCTTCTTCTTCATCCGGTAACTCCTCAGAGTTAGCCTTCCTTACAGATTCAATGCGTTGTATGATGAAAGAAATGAAAGAATTAAAAAGTGAGATTCATAAGCCGGAACAAATCAAAGCAATAAACAAAGTGTGTGAAACTTGTGGTGGCCCACATGCGTATTTTGATTGTCAAGCAACCGATGCTTCTCTTTACCCAGCTCCAGTAGCTGCAGTAAACCCAAATCAATACCGTCCGCATGCTGAGACTCAGTACCGAGCACAGAATGCTATGGTCCCACCTGGTTTTCCACCCGTGCCAAATCATAATAATCAAATCGCTTTGTTCAAAATCAGGGACAAAATTTCAACAATTCACAAAATTTCAATCAAAACCGAGGTCAGAATCAGGGTAATTTTAATCAAAACCGTGGTCCAAATTTTAATCAAAACCAAGGTTCAAACCGAAATCAGACGTCCTCAGATGAGTTGCTTATGCAATTCATGAAAACCCAAGAGGAAACAAATAAGACACAACGTGAGACAAACCAGTTATTGGTTGCCCAATTAAACCAGATCAAAAAGTCTTTAACTGATATACCTTCTACCTCGGGAGGTCTCCCAAGTAACACTGTTACCAACCCTAGGGGTGAACTCAAAGCTGTCAGTACACGTAGTGGTAAATCTCATGTTGGATTCAAGGTGATAAAGGACCCGGTACTTCCCACTAACAATGGAAGTGCTAAATACGTCCAACCTTCGGTCATCCAACCTTCAGTCATCCAAAAACCTACACCCACAATTGCTCCTCAGCCGTCTAGAATCGATCCTACTCTTTCACGATTTACGGTTAAAAGTTTGTCAACCAAACTTAGTGAGCAAAGATCAGCCAGATATTATTCCGAAATGCTCAATGCTGTTCCTGTCAGTTTACTTGATGACAGTGATGATGATGAAGATACCACTTTCGTCAGAGCTATCACCACTCGGAGTGGTGCTTCTTATAAGGGGCCAACTGGCCCTATTCCTCCTCCGTTGTTTGAAATGGAAAAAGAGACGGAGGATACAACGGACAAAGTGCAAATTCCAATCCCACAAAGTACAGCACATGTCCATCCTCCGGTTAGCCCTAAAAAGAAATCCAAACCAGGAGTTGTCTTTGAGACTCCTGAAGTCATTGCTCCTAAATCCAAACATCACATTCCTTACCCATCGCGCTTAAATGAGCAAAAGCTCCGTGAGAAGGCTAGTCAACAAAATGATAAATTCTATCAAATCTTTAAAGAATTACATTTTGACATAAGCTTTGCGGATGCTACTATTCTGATGCCCAAATTTGCAGCAGCAATCAAACACTTGTTAAGCAACAAGGAAAAACTGATTGAAATGGCTAAAACTCCAGTAAATGAGAACTGCTCAGCGGTTATCTTGAAAAAGCTTCCGGAGAAGCTTGGAGATCCTGGAAAATTTCTGTTACCTTGTGTATTTCCGGGAATGGTTGAATGCTATGCCTTAGCAGATCTAGGTGCAAGCATCAACCTGATGCCTCATTCAGTATGGAAGAAACTTTCTCTTCCGGCTCTTACTCCTACCTGCATGACTCTTGAGCTTGCAGATCGAACCATAACTCATCCCTGCGGCATTGCCGAAGATGTATTTGTGAAGATAGGAAAGTTCCATTTTCCAGCTGACTTTGTGGTAGTTGATTTCGATGCTGACCAAAAAGTTCCTCTGATTCTTGGAAGAGGATTCCTAAAAACGGGCCATGCTCTTATTGATGTATTTAAGCATGAAATCACCTTGCGTGTGGATAAGGAAGCTGTTACTTTTAACCATGATCAAACATCGAAGTACTCCTCCAATTTTGATTCTGCTTCGGTTAACCGAATCGATGTCATTGACATTACTTCAAAGGAATACTCTCAAGAAAATCTTGGTTATTTTCATAATTCTGTGAGTGGGGAACCCACCACATCTTCTCAACATATCATAGCCGACTCTTCCCCTTCTCTCACTTCGGTTGAGGGAAGTGATCCCTTTTGGGATGAAGTCGATGCTTTTCTCGCTGTAGATAGTTCACTTCCGTATGAGGTTGATGATGACTATCTTGATCCAGAGGGGGATATTCTTTTTCTAGAAAATTTGTTAAACGAAGATTCATTTTCCCCTCTTCCACCAAAACAACTTCATAAGAAGGAAATCAAGTCAGTTGAAAAAACTGATAAAATTCCTGAGATCAAGTTTAAGGACTTGCCTCCTCCACTTGCAATTCTTGAGGAGGAAGTTCTTATCTTAATTGCTGTTCAGATCTCTCTTCTTCCCTTCACCTACCCGGTGATTTCCCCTATCCTTCACTCATTCGGGAGTGAGGATGTTACTTTTGACCCCGGCATTGTCCATCTAACATTGGTTTAAATGCCGGATTTTCTGGTCTCTTACTTCCCCATAAACTTTTAAATTGCTTTTTCTTCCAGGCTGTTCAGGAGCCCTTTGTTACAGTTAACCGTTCACAAGCGGTTAGCTTGCGTGATAAACCTGACTGTTTGGGAGGAATCAGCTCAATTCGGGGTCGAGTCAAGCTAGCGACTCGGTGATCAAAAACAGTAGCAAAATATGGGTTTTCACCCATGTCTCACCCTAGTGTGGGGGAGATGCCCCACATGTTGTATATATCTCAAAAAAAAGGAGGAATTTGCATGCCTTAACGGCTTAAATGCAAATTAAATAAAAATAAAATAAATATCTATATGAAATAAAAGGCTATTAGTATTTCCCTTTCACGTTCTAAGTATTGGTTTCACAACCGGTTCTGTGAATATTGAGGGCAATATTCAGTTCTAAGTGTGGGGGGGAATTCTTGCGAATTTGACCAAATGTATCATCTAGTACCCCCATTTTAGCCAAAATTTTAAAAAAAATTTTCTCACTTAGAACTCAAAAAATGGTTATCAGTCCGCCATGTCTAACCCACATAAGGATTGGCTAATCCGAGAGCAAACGGCTCTTGGTAAAGATAAATCAAATCCATTTATGGCTTACAATTTGCCCAAAATTGTATGGTATTCGACTCACCATATCTTCATAAGTGAAGAGTTGGCTAGCCCGCAAGGTTATGGCTTGTGGTTAAGGCAGTGGAAAATCCATGATTGGTAATCAGCTCACCAAAGATAATATTAATAATTTATCTAAGAGTTGGCTAGTCCAGAAGCAAACGGCTTCTGGTAAAGACAAATCAAAACCGTTGACAGCTGATGGTTTGCTCAAAATCATTTGGTTATCATTGTACCAAAGTTCTTACTTGAACTGAAATAATTGGCTACTCCAGAGGTGATGGCTTTTGGTAAAGAGATAAAATCCATTAAATTTTCAGAAATATTGCTAGGGACTAGCAATAGTTTAGTGTGGGGGATTGATGAGTGTCTAAATACTCATCATTTTTACCTAATCTGAGCTGCCAAAACATCCAAAAACACTCAGAAATGCATCATAATACTGAAATTATCCCAAAATGGTGTTTTATATGTTTCAGATGCAAAATGTTTAAAAACAGTTGAAAAACGAACAAAGTTTGCATAATTGGCAGTTTCAGTCCCTCAACTTTCAAAAGTTGTCAAAACTAGTCCCTGGTTATTCTAAAAAAACAGGAAAAGTCACCAAAGGTCCTTTTGAATCACAAATAAACATATATAGTCCTTTGGTGTGAAGTTTCATAAAATTACAAGTTTAGTCCCTGAACTTATCAAAATTGGCAAAAATGGTCCCTGGGTATTATAAAACTTGTAATTTCACAAAATACCCTTGTACTATGCATGAACTTACAAATTGAAACACTTTTGATAACTTTTGGGAATTTACAAAACAAGTCCCTCTAAAATCCAAATTTACATTTTAGGTCCCTAAAGTTTTAAAATGATAAAAAAATACAACTTTGGTCCTTGTGTAATTATTTTGTGGCAGGTTTAATCCTTTGAAGATACTTTGGAAAGATAAAAACTCAGGCCCCTCAACTTTCAGCAAATGACAAGTTTGGTCCCTATGCTTGTTTAACTATTAAATCCGGATCTAAACCAAACCCAAAATAAATAAACAAACCAACCCAACCACTAAACTAAATACCCATCCCAATTACCCAACAAATCCAACCCAGTTATTACCCAAGCCCATTGTTTAACAAGCCCAATCCACCACTGAGTTTAACAACCCAGTCAAACCCTTTTATTTAAAACCAAAGGTTTGACCAAAGTCAAACCCGTCTCCTTTACCACCATACGCGCCCAAAACCAGTTAGTCATCCCCCCACCTCACCAAAACCACTCACCACCTCATCCCCCCTCCTCCTACAAGTTACCTAACAATCCAAAAGCATTAATTGCTTATCTCCCACTCCCCACTAGCAAAATCAGAGATAAACTCCAATTTCCTGATTTCCCGCCAAAAGCACAAGTGCACGAATGAGATCAATTAATGGCAATTGAATGATGGGGATGTGTTCAAGAGATGTCGACATGAATATCCCAGTTACTTATTGTATATATAGACTAGTATTGTAAGCTTTTTAAAGTAAGTAGTTAATAAGTAGCATAATTGTTTTTTTATTTCCAGTAGCTATCCTTTGTAATACAAGTTATTATCAATCAATATAAGTTCATTTCACTTACATTGTTCAAATTTTAAGTTATTCAGTACCCAAGTTTAGTGATGATCAAGTTTAAAGTTATATTATGATTCGTATAAAATATAAGTACTATCAAGTCACCACCAAAAGCTTCAATTAAACTTACAATAAGCTTATGAAAGCTCTATATAGCTTTTAGTAAACTTATTTATTGTAATTAAGTTCTTAATTCCAAGTTCGAAAGAAAAGTCAACGAAAGTCAATGGAGGTCAAATAAGCTACTCTGGATTGAACAAGCTGAATTTTTGGAAGCTTATGGGTTAGAGGTTCTTTGGAGAACCCATAGGAAAGTTCTTGGTTCTTGGTTTCATGTTTCATGTGTAATTCGATTGTAAGCAAAATCTCATTTTTAGCTTAATTTTATAATTCACTGTTTCTAGCTTGTTAAGTAGCTTATCATTATCAATGTTAGCTTCTTAGTAGTTTATTAACTTAAGTCATTCAGTTTCATAGTTATTTACTGCCTTGTTCTTCAGTTACACTTAAAAACCTTATAAAAACCAAAAATAAGCCATCATAAGCTAGCTTAGTTAAATCAGTTTCATTGCAGTCACTAAGTCATTTTCATAAGCTAACTTACTCACTAGTACCATCAAAGTTCATTTCATAGCTTAGTAGAACCACCTTAGTTCATAAATACCATAACAGTCCATAAAGGACTGTTTGGTTTTGCACTGTCAAACCATCCAAACACCCTAGTACTGTAGAATTACCACAAGCTCAGTTTTGAGCTTACTTTTAGCAGTCCATATAAGCTCTTTTGAGCTTTATTTCAGTTCTATAGCAAGTTTTACCCATTTTGAACCCACTGTGTGAGTTTTGGACTGCCAAGAGCTCATACAAGCTCAAACAAGCTCAAAGCTTGTTCAGTCCATTTCATAGGCAGTTTTGAGTTCCTTTTGGTTCACTTAGTTGATTCCTAGAACCCCAGCCCTCTGCACAAAGTGTGCAACATCTGCACAGCCAAAACAGTCCAACACAGCAGACTCATGGTTTCTTGGTGCTGATCTTGCACCAAATTGGACTTCAATTAGACAGCTTGTGATAGGGCTTTTAGGATTTTTAGACACCCAGTAGTATAGGGAAGATTTTGCCCCCATTAGGTTTCCCTTAGACAGCTTATTGGAGTGCTTATTCTGTCTGCAAGTCTGCATCATTTTTACAATTTCTGCATAAGACATAGCTGACCATTAGTGCTTATCTTGCTATTTCCTTGTGATTATTTATATTTTCAAGTTGTTTTATGCTTTAAATAGTTGTTTTAACTTGTCCTGATCATTTGGTCAATTTTCCTGCTTTTTAGCTTATTTTGGGCTTATTAGCAAACTGCTTATTAGCCCAAAAGTGCTTATCAGGATTATTAAACTTCCACTTTTATTTTTTTTATCTTTCTAATATTATTTTAATTTTACTCAGAAATTTTCATAATTTTCTGAATAGTTTTAATATTTTTAATCATTTTAAGTAGTTTATAATAGTAATTAAATCATAATAAATAGAATATTAATCAGAAAAATATAAATCCAATTTTCATAATTTTCTTTTATCATTTTTAATCTAGGAAAAATATAAAAATATTTTTAGGCCTTAAGAAAATCAAAAATAGAAATAAAGTGATAGCTTCTATTTAATAGAATTTATCTTTTTAAATTTTAATTAAGTAATTTTCATTTTTATAATTTTCTTAGTTTCTATTTACTTAGTAATATTTTTAGAAAAAGTTTTAGAATTTTCTTAGTTCATTTAGTATTTTTTAATAATTTAAATAGTTTAATAAGTAATTAAATAATAAATAATTAATAATAATTAAATAAAAAGTGTAGAAAAATATAATTTAAGTTTTTAAATAAGTTTTAAGTAATTTTACATTTTTAGGTTTTAAATTTTATAAATTTTAGTTTTTGTCCCATTTTAGCTTTTTCGTTACGCGTTTTAATTTATTTATTCGCGTTTAATTTTATTGTGCATATTTGTTTTCATTTGTTTTGTATATTTAAATTGTTCATTAGTATAAAAAAAGCAAAATCAAAAATATCTGATTCATCAATCACTTTAATCCAAAGCTTTTCACAGTTTTCCATTCACACCTCGTTGGGAAACGACCCAGGTGATCACTTGCCTGGTTTCACACACTACACACGAGTATTCGTTCTGAGACTGTTTGCCTTTTATCATTTATTACGGTTGACCATTCACAAGTGGTTGACTTGTGTGATAGAGAAATAAAAGATAAGCCGGTTTGGAACGGATCATGCATATGGTTTAAAGAACTTAGAAGAGAAGCTAGAGTTTTATAAAAAGGCTGAAATTGAATATCTTGATCAAATCACTATCCTGAAAAATGAGCTTATCAAGAAAGATGATGAGATTAAGGTTCTTTTGGAAAAGGTAGAAAAGGCTGAGCAGGCTAGAGATCTAGCTGTAAGTGAGACAGAAAAACACATTGTCAGGGTAGAAAAACAACAATTTGCCACTGATATTCTTAGTAAACCAATAGGTAGGCACTTTGCTGACTCAGACAGTGGACTAGGATATAATGCTGTTGCACATCCTAAGAATCTTAGTGCTAATGCCCCTCCCACTAAGACCCTGTCTTTCATATCTGAGACTGAAGCTAAATTGTTAGGTGAAACTAGAGACAACAAAATAGAGTCACCTAAGGTTGAGAAAAAGTGTACTGATACACTCCTTATTGAAGATTGGGAGTCTGACAGTGATGATGATGTTGTAGACACTGATTCAACCTCTAAGAACAAAAAGGAAGAAATTCCTGCTGTTGTTGAATCAGAAGGACCTAAGGTAGAAAAAGTTGAGTTTGTGAAGCCTAAGTTAGGAAAAGGTATCTCTAGGAAGATGGCTGAGTTTGATAACACACCTAGAGTATATCCTAAGAGATCTAATAATCTGCCTAGGGGAAATCAGAGAAATTGGAACAACCAAGTTTCACAAAAATTAGGTACTAATTTTCAATTGCTTAAGAAGGCATGTTATGGTTGTGGTAGTTTTGAGCATTTGCAAGATGAGTGCTACTATTCTAGGAAACCTGTTTGGAACCAGTGTAAAAGGGTGAACCATAGAAACCTTAATAGAAAGACTCACCCTCACCCCAAAAGAAACATGGTTCCCAAGGAAGTTTTGATGAGAGATGGTACTTCTAGAGTTATCTCTCCTATTGCACCAACGAGGCCCATAAAGAAGGATACAGTTGATTCTGCTGTTAAGGCAAACTCTGCTGTTAAGGCAGACTCTGCTGTTTTGCCTAAAGTTGTTACTGATACAGTTGTGGGCAATCATTTCTATGCTGTTAAAGCCTCAGCTTGCTGGGTCTGAAAACCAAAAGTTAAAGTATTGGATCATGTTCTCAGACACAGCAGTGCACCAATGCAGTTGAAGAAATTTGACTACTTTGATGCACAAGGTAGATCCAAGTCAGTAATGGCTTGGGTCCCAAAGAGAAACTAATTCTCTTACTTTTTGTGCAGGGCAATCTACAAAAGGAGCTAAAGGACAAATGTATTTTTGATAGTGGATGCTCTTCACACATGACTGGAGACCAAAGCAATTTGGAGAACTTTGAAGCTTTGGATGGTGGATATGTTGCCTTTGGGAATGACCCTAAAGGAGGAAAAATTGTTGGTAAAGGCATGATCAGAACTGGAAAATTGGATTTTGAAAAAGTGTATTTGGTGAATGGTTTAAAGTTCAATCTTTTTAGTGTCTCACAAATGTGTGACAGAAAGAATTTTGTTCTTTTTACAGACACTGAATGTCTTGTCTTATCTCCCGACTATAAGATACCTGATGATAAATTAGTACTTCTTAAAGTCCCCAGAAATGACAACATATACAGTGTGGACATAAAGAACATTATTCCCAAAAGAGATTTAACTTGTCTGTTTGCCAAAGCCACTATTGATGAATCCAAACTATGGCACAGAAGGCTTGGACATCTGAACTACAAGGCTATCAATAAGTTGGTGAAAGGGAACTTGGTCAGAGGATTACCTTCAAAGGTTTTTGAGAATCCTGAAGTATGTGTTGCTTGTCAGATGGGAAAGCAACATAGAGCATCTTGTAAGTCCAAATTTGTGAATTCAACAACTGAACCTTTGTTTATGTTACACATGGACCTATTTGGACCCACTTATGTGAATAGTTTGAATAAAAAGATGTATGGTTTAGTGGTCACTGATGATTTTAGTAGATTCACTTGGGTATTCTTTTTAGCTACTAAGAATGAGACACCTGGCATTCTTAAGGCTTTTATTACTAGGATAGAAAACCTATTTAATCACAAGGTTAAAATCATCAGATGTGACAATGGAACTGAATTTAAGAATCAGGTGATGAATCAGTTCTGTGAGGAAAAAGGGATAACTAGACAATTTAGTGTGGCTAGAACTCCTCAGCAAAATGGTGTGGCTGAGAGGAGAAATAGAACATTAATTGAGGCTGCTAGGACTATGTTGTCAGAGTCTAAGTTACCCACTATCTTTTGGGCTGAAGCAGTCAACACTGCTTGTTATGTGCAAAATAGAACTAAGATAGTTAAACCTCACAATAAGACCCCTTATGAGTTATTGCATGGTAGGAAACCATTGATAGATTTCTTTAGACCATTTGGGTGTCCTGTCACTATCTTAAACACCATTGACCACTTAGGCAAGTTTAGTGAGAAAGCAGACATAGGTTACTTTGTTGGATACTCTACTGAAAGTAAGGCTTTTAGGGTTTTCAATCAAAGGACTGGGCATGTGGTGGAAAATTTGCATGTTAAAATCAGAGAAACCACACCTAATGTTGATGGAAAAGGTCCTGAGTGGATGTTTGATATTGATTCTTTAACCAAGAGTATGAATTATCAACCAGTCATTGCAGGTACTACTAACATGTCTGCAGGTACACAAACTAACCCTAATGCAGGTACTCAAGCAAAGAAGGATGGATCTGCAGAGGAGTTTGTGTTGATTGAAAAGTGGAAATTTGATCAGTACTTCTCTCCAACAGATGAAGAGAAAAAGAGTTCAGATGGTGATGCTGTTGATAAGGAAGTTCCAAAGGTTAATGTAGAAGGTGCTGATGAACCTTCTCAAGATGACAAGAATGATGATAAGGAAAGGAATAAAGAGTCAGATGTTGATGGGCAACAAGGGAATAAACATAGCAGCAGTTCTCTCAACTCTGCTGCCAGGCCAAAACACTCTGCTGATAAGCCTAAACACTCTGCTGTTCGGCTCAAACACTCTGTTGTTAGGTTTGGTAACTCTGCTGCAATGCCAAAGGACTCTACTGATAAAGATGGTGATTCTGCTGATGATTCTTCTGATGAGATGCCAGAATTAGAAGAAGTGTATGTGGATACTGATGATGAAGTTGTTGATGTTTTTGGTGCTGAAGCTGATTTATCCAACTTGGAGACTGATATACCTGTTAGTCCCACACCAACAACAAGAATCCACAAGATTCACCCAAAGGAGCAGATAATTGGTGATGTTAACTCTGCTGTTCAGACTAGAAGTAAATCAAAAGGGTTGAGTGATTTGCTTGATCAGGGATTATTTGCTCAAACACTTAAGAAGAGAAATAGCCACAAAGATTTACAAAATTGCATGTTTGCCTGTTTCCTATCTCAAGAAGAACCCAAGACCATTCACAAGGCTATGAAAGATGAAAGTTGGGTTGAAGCTATGCAAGAGGAGTTGCTGCAGTTCAAGCTTCAAGAGGTCTGGACATTAGTTGACTTGCCAAATGGAAAAAGGGCAATTGGCACAAAATGGGTGTTCAGATGTAAAAGAGATGAAAGAGGTATTGTTGTCAGAAACAAGGCTAGATTGGTGGCTCAGGGATATACTCAGGAAGAAGGAATTGACTATGATGAGGTATTTGCCCCAGTTGCAAGATTGGAGGCTATCAGACTTTTCTTGGCATATGCCTCATACAAGAATTTTCCTGTGTATCAAATGGATGTGAAAAGTGCTTTCTTGTATGGAAAGATACCTGAAGAGGTTTATGTGATGCAACCACCTGGGTTTGAAGATCCTCAGTATCCTGATAGGGTCTACAAGGTGAAGAAAGCACTGTATGGACTACATCAAGCTCCTAGAGCTTGGTATGACACCTTATCCCAGTATTTGTTGAATAATGGTTTTTGCAGAGGAACCATTGATAAAACATTGTTCATTAAGAAAGACAAAAAGGATATCCTACTTGTTCAGGTTTATGTAGATGATATCATTTTTGGGTCTACAAATAAGGTGTTATGTGAAGGATTTGAGAAGCTTATGCACAGCAGGTTTGAGATGAGTTCTATGGGAGAATTGACTTTCTTTTTAGGGCTTCAAGTTAAGCAGAAGTCAGATGGGATTTTTATTAGCCAAGACAAGTATGTGGCTGATATGTTAAAGAAATTTGGTTTTAAAGATGTGAAGGCAGCTAAGACACCAATGGATAAAAACAAACCTTTGCTCAAGGATGAAGATGGGGTAGAGGTTGATGTCCATCTTTATAGGTCAATGATTGGTTCATTGATGTATCTGACTGCTTCAAGGCCAGATATCATGTTTTCTGTGTGTGCTTGTGCTAGATTTCAAGTGTCCCCAAAAGTTTCACACTTGGAAGTAGTAAAAAGAATTTTTAGGTACCTAAAGGGTCAACCAAAATTGGGTCTTTGGTATCCTAATAATTCACCCTTTGACTTGTTAGCATACTCAGATAGTGACTATGCTGGAGCTACTATGGACAAAAAGTCAAACCACTGGAGGCTGTCAGTACCTTGGACATAGACTGATCTCTTGGCAATGTAAGAAACAAACAGTGGTAGCTAATTCGACAACTGAAGCAGAATATGTTGCTGCTTCTAGCTGCTGTGGACAAGTGCTCTGGATTCAGAACCAATTGCTGGATTATGGGTACAATTTTATGAACACAAAAATTTTCATTGACAACAACAGCACAATGTGTATTATCAAAAATCCTGTTTTTCATTCTAAAACAAAACACATAGAGATAAGACATCATTTTATTAGAGATTGTTATGAGAAAAAGTTAATTCAAGTGGTTAAAATACATACTGACAATAATGTTGTTGATCTACTTACTAAATGTTTTGATGTAAGTAGGTTTCAATTTTTAGTTGCTAGTATTGGCATGATAAATCTTTAATCATTAACCATCTTATCTCTGTATGTTTTTGTAAAATTTGTAAGGATTTGTGCTGTTGATTAGTCATTATCTGGTGTTTTAGTCAAAGTCTGCTGTTTCGTTGTTTATTGCTATGCCTACTCTGCTGCTATTATGGAATATTCTTGCTTGTGTTTGTTGTTTGCTACTAACCTTTTGCAGATACATTTACATACACAATCAAGTAAAGCATGAAAAGAGGAAGTTCATTGATAATAAAGGCATTAGTACATCATACAGTTTTCATACATTCATGCTATTCAAAAGAACGATCAAAAGACAACAAGATACAAAGATTCACAACCTAAATCCTAGCAAAGTCAGGCATGACCTTGCTACGAGGTCCCCTAGTGCCCATGGCTTCTGACACCCTTGGACAGGGGAGTGCAAGTACTACTGGTCGTAGTGGTGGACTCTGCTGTTGGCTTGTTGAGGGAGCTGATTTCTTCTGCTGCTTCTTCTTCTTTGAAACAGGGGGTTTCTGCTCAACCGTACTTGGCTTTGGATGAGGCAGGTGGACACTCTTCGCAAAGGCGGTGGCGGCATTCTCCATTTGCTTTTGAAGCTCAGCGGTCAAAGGATGTTGTGGAGGATTGATTTCCCAGGCACCTTGGTAGTAGGTCATTGATTTAGGCCACTTTGTTGTTTCATCATCATCAGAATCTTCGAAGGATGATGGTGTTGATGGAAGTGGGTCGGAATATTCGTCTTCTACGATCGACTTACCTTTGTTTGCTGAAGATGAAGTTGGTGGAAAATAGCTTGACCATCCTTGTGAGTTGTCTGACGAGGAATCGGATGATATGTCAATGATTGGCGCTTTGGAAGAACTCATGGTGGATTGTTATTGAAGTTAGGGTTTGTGAATTGGGGATTTGCTAAAGAAATTAAGGAATTTATGGACTTCAATGTGGGGTTGGTATTGTATTTAAGGGAGTGATTTTTGAAGATTTTGGGAATGTTGACTTTTGGTCAACACTTTCATAACTCTGCTGATGAGTTTGAAAGTTGAAGGGTCAAACTGAAACTTTTGGCGCGTTCTTAAACCTAATTAGATCAAAATGGTCTCATTCACCAATTCGATCTCATTACATTTTGATTGCTCAAAATTACATTCGACTCTCACCCAATAACATTCATTCACATCATTTCACACAAAACCCCCAAATCAAATGGCTCGAAGAATGTTTCCGGAAGAACATAATCAAATTGCATTTCTGAGTAAGGTTTCTGCTGCTACGGGATTTCATGAGGTAATGGATTTTCTGAGTGCTTCTAGATTAAGGTATGCATTAACAGTTGATCCGATCATTTATAAATCTCATATGCAACAATTTTGGTCAACTGTTAAGTTGGATATACTAGATGGTGAGGAAAGATTGATAGGTAGTGTGGATGGGGAGAATATTGCAGTTAGTGAAACAACCATTAAAAGAAGTCTTCGCTTATCAGGCATATCTACACCCCCTACCCTTACCCCAGAAATTGTGTTGACTGAGCTTGAGAACATAGGATATGAGAGACCTGAGGCTGGAGGAACATTTTTGAAAGGTCGTCTTTGTCCCCATTGGAAGTTTTTGTTGCATACCCTCCAACACTGCTTGTTTCCCAAAGTAGGTGGTTGGAGTGAGTTTAGTTCTTCTCAAGCTATGGCTTTAGTGTGTTTGGCAACAGGGCAATCCTTTGATTTTTCTTCTATGATTTTTGAGGGTATGAAGAAGTTTATTAAGAAGAAATTTTATTTGTATCCAAGGTTTCTACAACTTATTATAAATAGACAGCTAAGGGAACCATTGAGGCATACAAATATTGAGCCCTGTAGTAGAATGGCAATCAAGATGTTTGCTTTTCTAAAGAAGAATGGAAAAGGTTTTTCTGGTGTTATAACTCCCCTGACTGAGCACATCTTGAATATTGTGGCTGCAGTTAATGAGGATGAAGAAGCTGGAACACCCACAGCTTCCCATCACACATCCTCATCAACAAGTTTGAATGTATCAGTATCAAATGAACCTCAAAATACCCAATCACCTAGGAATTCACAACATGAGGACATTGTGCAACCTCAGGCCAATGTTGGTATGGATGCAGATGAGGCTGATACATGTGATGCAGGTATCATGATGGAAGAGGCTGGCACTACTGTTTTCAACTTAGTAGTTGAGCAGGACAGTGCTAACATAACTAAGACGTCAACCATGGCAACATCTTTTGTAGAAGGTTCTCAAGAACCCAATGCAACTGATGGTAACCCCAGCCAAATGGCTTCTATGGGGGGCTCAGATGTTCAACCTAGGGTTGAGACTGAGTTTGTGTCCCCAGATTCACCTCTCGGAGAAGGTCACACATCTCGAAGTGATGAGGACAGAGCTGAAACTATTGAATTGATGGATACTAATGTACATATTGACAATGCCAATGATGCACCTCTCGGACCAAGTCACACAGGTCGAAATATTGAGGCTAGTATTAAACTTGAAACAGAGGAATTGACGGCTAAAACTCCTGTACAAAATGCCAATTCCAATGATCAACCTCTCGGGTCAGTTAACACAGACCGAAGTTGTGAGGATATTATGAAACAATTTAAGGAATTGACGGAAAAATGTACAAAATTGTCACAGGAGGTTCTTGGACTCAGAAAGGAGTTGTCTACAGTCAAAGCTACTCAAGGTGCTGAGATAAGAAGGCTTAAGCTCAGGGTTGCTCATCTTGAGGGGAGGTTAAAGAAAGGTTCCAAACCATGTTTGGAAGAGGATGCTTCCAAACAGGGGAGGAATAATCAGGAGGCTGTAGTGAAAGATCAGGAAGTTGTAGTAGATTCAGGGGAGGATGAAAAGAAATCAGTTGAAAATGTTGATGATGTTGATGATAAGAGTGAAAAGGGTAACTCTGCTGATGGGTTAAAAGTTTCTGCTGTTGATACTGAGCAGAGTGCAAAAGACAAGGACTCTGCTGAATCAGATGATGAAAAGTTAACCTTAGCTCAAGTGCTGCTGAACATGAACAAAGGAACTGAATCATCACAAAAACAACCTGCTGATGAATCTGCTGAAGAGTTTGAAAGGATGCAAAAGTTGGCTGCTGAACAAGCTCAGATTGCTCAGGATGAAGAATATGCAAGAAGTGTTGCAGCTGATGAAGAAAGAAATCAGTTTGAACTTATGGAAAGCTCTACATTTAAAGAAGTTAGTCAAGAAGAATTCAATGAACAATTGCAGTATTTCATTGATTCTGATATGATTGTAAGAGGTGAAGCTTTCTTAATAACAAATGATGAGCAGTTGGAAGGAAGTGAAAAGACAGAAGAGCTTGTTGAGTTTATACTGAGAAAGAATGGATTAGCTAAGTGGGAAGAGTTAATTATGAGGATTAAAGAAGCACAGAAGCATGGTTTTAAACCAAAGTCATCTTCAAGGAAAGCATTGGTGAATGATATGAAGTATTATTTGAAAAATTCAAGAGGTTATCAGATGAAGGATTTCAAGGGAAAGTCAGATGCTCTAATTGAAAAGGAGTTTTATGAAACCTATGCTAAGCTAAATCCAAGAAAAGTTTCTGAAAAGAAGAGAAAAACAGAGGCTATGGAATCTGACCATTTGAAAGCATCTGGAAGTGTTTCAAAGAAGGAAGATGACAAGGTGATCATGGAGGTTGAGAAAGAGAATGTAGTTGCAGAGAACAAGCCTGAACATACTATTGGTGTAAAAAGATATGGTAGGAGAATAAAGCAGGTGGCTAGAAAGAAGAGAAAGACTGAGTCATTGGTAAAGAGTGATTCAGAAAAAGAAGATAGTGTTTCTGAGAAAGATGAAGTGACTGATGAGCATAATTTTGAAGAAGTGACTGCAGATGATATGAAAGGTATTATGGATCTCACAGTTCATAAACCTCAAGAAGAACCTGAGTTACTGAATGCAGTACCTTTGTCAACAAAGTATCCAATCATTTCATACTCACATGATGTTCTGGATGGTAGTCAACCATGCTGGGGAATTAAGAGATCAAATGGTTTAAGTGTTGGATATATCAGTTTTTCTAAGATGTTGCACTATATGGATAGGGATGATGTTACACAACTCTGGAATCTTTACAAAATGAATTATGGTGATACCAGACCAGAGGTGATGCATGAAAGACTTCACTATTATTATTTGAAGAATATGTTTGAGCCTGATGAAAGAAGTCTTGATTGGAAGAATGTGATGAGTTCCAACAAAATTATCAGATGGTATTTATATCAATCATGTGGAGTACATGCATTGACTGGAATTAATGGTATGTGTTTATACATGTTAACAGAGAGAGATTATCCTTTGTTCAAGAATACTGCTCTTCTGACTAACATGTTACAACCTGGAAAGCTGAGTTTGCAAAGACCATTCTTATCAGATCATCAAGCTTTTGAGTTAGTGGAGAGGTATAAAAAGGTGCTTGAATCTAAGACATCAAAACAGTAAAGTGTTTGGAAGCATCCTCCTGGTGTTTGACTGGATTTAAGGAAACTTGATGATTTTTGAAGAAAAATATCAAGTTTACGGGAGGATTGTTGGGTCTAAAAGATGCTGCTGTTTAGTTATATAACTCTGCTGATTAGTGCAATGACTCTGCTGTTTATGACTCTGCTGGTTTGGGATAATAGGCATAGTGTAACTCTGCTGCTAGCTTACGAAGACTCTGCTGCTAGAAGATTTACTCTGCTGCTTATTAAGATATGTATAGTATGTTAAGGATAAGTATAGAAAAGATACGTAAGATATTTTTCTTGTATAGAAAGTTTTGTAAACCGACTAGGACTCCTTACGCTATAAAAGGAGGTTCTAGGATTAGGGTTAGATATCGATTATCTTAGCATACGTATCATTATTGTTTTACACTTCAAGGTTATTCTTGTAACCCTATCGTTGTTGAACGATCGTATTAATATATTGAAGTGTTGGTTGTTTGATAATTTGTTTTCTTTATAATTCTTCTTAAGATCAAGTATTAGTTTCCGCATAATATTTGATATACAATTCAAGAACAGTTTCTATATCGATTGCTTTGGGTTTATATCTAAAGTAATTCATAAGATCGAGAAGCTCAACTGGGTTCAACACGTTATAAAGACGGATGTAAGGAGATCGGTTTTAGATACATTTTTATACTAGATACAATAAAACCGTTTATCTAAGCGTGTGAAAATATATTACTAGGCATCTAAATATCAATTCCACTAAATAAATACAATACAACTTCTCTAATAGGCAACTAAATACTGTCATATGCTTATACAAGCAGCTGCATCAACGTTACAAAAAACCACTTAATTAATCAACCAAAAGACCGTGCATCGCACGAGTTGTATAAAGCCTCGTATATTTCTAAATGACAAATGGCGTAATTATTGCATCTAATTAATTTAGGTGCCTTTGGGGGAAAAGACCAGGGTTCAAACCTTGATAACGGATATTTAATTGTAATATAGGTAATATAGGAGAGTTAGTCGTTAAAAAAAAGAAAATGTGAAGTGGGCATATATATGGCGCAAATATTGGATCTAGTTAATTTCTGACTAGTGGTATAAATTTAAAAAATGAGAACATGTGAAGTAGTGGGATTTAATAATAATAATAATAATTCACCGCACAGTCAATAGCCTTTTTTTAATATAGAGGGAGTATGTTACTCCTTCCGTTTTAATTTAATTGTCCATATTTTTTTTTTATGGATGTCTCAAATTAATTGTCCACTTTCCTTATTTAATAAAAACTAGAGAATCTAAAGGAGGAATATTCCATTTTAGTGGTTAAAAATTAAAGTGGCCCCACTTTTATTAAACTTTATGTTTTCTCTATCTTGACAAATAAATTGAGACGGAGGGAGCAGTACGGAGTATTTGTTTTTTAAAGGTTGTTAGATGAAATAATTTTTTTTTAAAGACTAATTGCAACCTTATCGTTTTATTGTATTTTGAATAGTAAGCTTGCCCTTCTAATCTGTTTTGTGTTACTTTCTTTTAGCAAAATCCCTTGATAAAAATGTGAACGCTAAGCATCAAAGGTTGTGATTATTATCTAACATAAACTAATGTTGAGTTTTGCATAATAGGAAAAGTATTGAACTCTTACAGCACTCTCAACTCTAACACATGGTTAAACTTTAACACATTGCCACGTCAGCTTTAACACAGTCACCTTTAACACACACAGCCATAACTCACCTTTAAATCAAATATTTTTTTTACACAAACTACCCTTAAAAGGGGCGAAAGTGATTTTTTTTTTTTTTTTTTTTTTTTTTTTTTTAAACAAGAAATACCCTTAACGCAGCGTCAAGGGTTTAATTCAACACCTTAACGATGCGTTAACGCAGCACCCTCCCAACAATAACTCCACATTAACGCAGGTTAACGCATGTTTTTTTTTTGCCCTTTAACACACTTGTGCATTAGGGTTGGAACAACCCTTATACGAGTGTTAAATAACTGAAGGCAATGATAGATGTCCTTTTCTTCTTCTTTTTTTTTTAATTTTATGACAGCTTGCAGGCACCTTCCACGTTAGACGTTTACTACACACAATTATGTATGATTTAAGTAACATAAAATATATATGTTATTGGTACCCTCCTGGCCTATCAAAGTATACATGTTCCGTATTTTCTACCCCCTTTGACTCACTATTTACAGTACAACATATTTTTTTATCAGTTTATGTTTCGTAGTTTTTGTCATTTTAATACTTTTGACTTGTTAAATTTTATATTTTTATTTTGTATTTTCCGTTTCACAGTTTTACGATATAAGAAAAATTATAAAAATAAAAAAAAACCAAAAAACACGAGAAGTGTCACTTGTAAAAATGGAGGGTATTTATAACCTCTCCCAAAATATATACCTGGAAATAATTAATAACATAGTTACACATTTATTCATTTTGGTAATCACAAATTTTTGTACCTCATCTTGTGACACTTACACGTCAAAAGAGAAGACAAAAAAAAAAGACTAAGAAAATCCGAAGTCACGAGCGGTGACGGGAGCTAAGGGATCTCGCGGTGTCATCAAACCTCAGTAAAATTTTGATTCGTAATGCTAATTTTCATAAAAAAAATATTAAATTTTCGTAAATGCATTTTGTCCGATGGAATTGTATTCCTAGTAATAGCCTAGTTGATCTCTTAGTAGATAAAAAGTAAACTTAATTCCCGTAAAACCTAGTTATTTCAACTAAAATTGCATATATTTTAATCTTTTCCTATTATACCATAGCATAGAAAGTTTTGTGCATCTGATCATTTTATTTCCTGATTATGTCACGAGCCATTACCTAATTGTTTTGCTTGAAAGCCAAAATTGGATGTAACCAAACTCGTCAACTCATGAATAGTTAAAATTTTCAAAAAGAATACTCATAGAGAGCACAGTGCAATATCCCAATGGTGTGTTATTGGGATTTTTTTTTTTCTTTTTTTTTCTAATGGCATCACAATGACCTGTCAAACTGCATCGACCATTTGATGTTATTCGTCCCTCGCCAGTCAATTCATCTTTCGCCATTCGTTTTTTTTTTTTTTTTTTTTCCTTCTTTTTCCTTTTATTTATTTATTTATTTTGTGAGAGAGTGAGGTATTTTTTGTGGTTTATTTTAAGACTCACATGCGCCAATAATATTTATTGGGTGCAAAGTGCACCTAGCCCTCTAATCTCGATCTTGTCTTAAAGAAAAAAAATATTGGGTGTACTTTAAGTATGTTTTTTACTTTTGAGACACATTAAGAGATTATTTATTTATATATTTCTAAATGACACATGGCGTAATTATTGCCTTTAATTAATTTAGGTCCAGTGGTATAAAATCAACAAATGAGAAAATGTGAAGTTGGCATATATATGGCGCAAATATTGGATCTAATTAATTTATGACTAGTGGTAAAACGAGAACATGTGAAGTAGTGGGATGTAACAATAATAATAATACCACCGGACAGTCAATAGCCTTTTTTTAATAGTAGAGGGTATGTTATTATTTGTTTTTTTAAAGGTTAGATGAAATATTTTTTTTTAAAGACTAATTGCAACCTTAGGTGGTTTTTTTTTTTTTTTTTTTTTTTTTTTTTTTAATGTCTTAACCGCCTCTTAATGCCTTTTAACGAGCCATACCTCTTAATCGGTCAGACGTTTTGGGCGTTCAGACCGTTTGTTTTTTTTCTTTCCCTTTCAGAGGCAGTTAGATTTAATGGTCTAGACTTGAGAGGGGTGTCTTAATGCCTCTTGTTGCCTCTTGTTGACACAAAATAACAAAAAAGAAAATTAGTACGAGCAAGCAAATGACACAACAAAAATTAGTAACAAGATTTTCGATTCAGATTCAGACATTTACTCCTCAGATTCAGATTCAAATGTGCGGTTCAGATTCAGATTTAGAGCCTCTGAATAAACAAACAACACCTTACTCTTTTATTGTATTTTGAATAGTAAGCTTGCCCTTCTAATCTGTTTTGTGTTACTTTCTTTTACCGAAATACCTTGATAAAAATGTGAACGCTAAGCATCAAAGGTTGTGATTATTATCTAACATAAACTAATGTTGAGTTTTGCATAACAGGAAAAGTATTGAACTCTTATACGAGTGTTAAATAACTGAAGTCAATGATAGATGTCCTTTTCTCTTTTTATTTTTTAATTTTATGACAGCTTGCAGGCACCATCCATGTTAAACGTTTACTACACACAATTGTGTATGATTTAAGTAACATAAAATATATATGTTATTGGTACCCCTCATGGCCTATCAAAGTATACATGTTCCGTATTTTCTACCCCTTTGACTCACTATTTACGGTACAATACAATTTTTTATCAGTTTCTGTTCCGTACTTTTTGTGAGTTTAATACTTTTGACTTGTTAAATTTTATATTTTTATTTTGTACTTTCCCCGTTTCACAGTTTTACGATATAAGCAAAATTATAAAAATAAAAAATAGATTAAATTACATAAATGGTCCCTGTGGTTTGTAAAAAATTTCACCGATCGTCCCTCAAACTTAAAGTTGCATATATCGTCCCGCCTCCAAAGAATAACACTCGTGGTCCTTTTTTGAGGTGATATGGACGATATATGCTACTAAGAAATTTTTTACCTATCGTCCCTAAAAGGACCATGAGTGTTATTCTTTGGAGGTGATAGGGACGATATATGCAACTTTTAAGTTTGAGGGACGATAGGTGAAATTTTCGACAAACCACATGGACCATTTATGTAATTTACTCTAAATAATATAAAAAACACAAAAAAACACGAGATGTGTTACTTGTAAAAATGGAGGGTATTTATAACCTCTCCCAAAATATATACCTAGAAATAATTAATAACATAGTTACACATTTATTCATTTTGTTAATCACAAAATTTTGTACCTCATCTTGTGACACTTACACGTCAAAAGAGAAGGGAAAAAAAAAAGACTGTAATAAAATATTAAGTCGCGAGGGGTGACGGGAGCTAAGGGATCTCGCAGTGTCATCAAACCTCAGTAAAATTTTGATTCGTAATGCCAATTTTCGTAAAAAATTATTAAATTTTCGTAAATGCATTCGCTCCGATGGAATTGTATTCCTAGTAATAGCCTAGTTGATCTCTTAGTAGATAAAAAGTAAACTTAATTCCCGTAAAACCTAGTTATTTCAACTAAAATTGCATATTTTTTAATCATTTCCTATTATACTATTGCATAGAAAGTTTTGTGCATCTGATCATTTTATTTCCTGATAATTTCACTAGTCATGAGCCATTACCTAATTGTTTTGCTTGAAAGCCAAAATTAGATGTAACCAAACTCGTCAACTTATGAATAGTTAGAGTTTTAAAAAAGAATACTCATTAGAGAGCACAGTGCAATATCCCAATGGTGTGTTATTGGGATTTTTTTAATTTTTTTTTCCTAATGGCATCACAATGACATGTCAAACTGCACGGCCCTTTGATGTTATTCGTCCCTCGCCAGTCAATTCATCTTTCGCCATTCGTTTTTTTTTTTTTTTTTTTATTGAGTGGGGTATTTTTTGTGGTTTGTTATGAGACTCACATGCACCGATAATATTTATTGGGTGCAAAGTGCACCTAGCCCTCTAACCTCAATCTTGTCTTTAAGAAAAAAAATATTGGGTGTACTTTAAGTATGTTTTGACTTTTGAGACACATTAAGAGATTATTTATTTATATATTTCTAAATGACAAATGGCGCAATTATTGCATCTAATTAATTTATGTCTAGTGGTATAAAATTAAGACTAAGCGGAGTGGAGCGACTTCCAGGCGATAAGGCCTTGGGTCGCCGCCGGATCGCCGCCGGATCGCCGGCTACACCGCCCCCCCCCCCCGGCGACTTGGCCTCAGGCGATATATATGGGTCGCCGGTTCGTTTTGTATCTTCGAGGAAACTAGCCGTTTGTAAACGGCTCACTTTTTTTTTTTTTTTTTTTTTTTTTTTTTTTTTTTTTTATATATATATATATACCATCCATCTTCATTTAAAAAAAACACACAACATATATTTTATAAAAAAAAACACACACATACAACACTCTTATTTTAAAAAAAAAAAGCCCACCATAACGTAAAAAAATATTTTATGGAAGATTTTGAAGATTCGTCATCCTCATCATCAAGTTCCGATTCTTCGGAACTATATGAGGCGATTGAAGGTGCCATTTATAACACCGTTAATACATTTATTGAAGACGTGAAAGAGCGGGTAGAAGATGATGACTCCGTTATAAGAAGAAGGGCGTATGTGAATCGTCGTCGAGAGGAGGCAAACGAGAGGTTGATGCGTTTTTACTTTGTTGATCAACCGGTATTCGATGCGCGGGTATTTCGACGACGCTTTCGTATGAGTAAGCGGCTTTTTTTGAAGATAGCAAATGATTTGGAAGAAGAGTACCCGTATTTTCAACAAAATTATGATTGTCGTGGGAAGTTAGGTTTCACCTCAATACAAAAATGTACTTCCGCGCTTCGTCAACTAGCATACGGATCGAGCGTCGATTCATTTGACGAGAACCTGGAAATGTCAGCGAGGACTTCACGGGATACGTTGACTAAATTTTGTCAAGGTATTATTATTAGTTAGAATTACTAGTAGTATTATTATTAGTTAGAATTATTAGTTACTATTTTTTTGAATTATTAGTAGTATTATTATTAGTTAGAATTATTAGTTACTATTTTTTTGAATTACTAGTAGTATTATTATTAGTTAGAATTATTAGTTAGACTTCACGGGAAGTTAGTGTTTTTTTAATTGTTACTTTTTAACTATTAATAGGTATTATTGAGATGTATGGGCCGACGTATCTACGTAGACCGACTTGGACGGATCTACAACGTATTTACGAGGTGCATGAGCAGGTTCATGGTTTTCCGGGCATGATTGGTAGTATTGATTGCATGCACTGGCCCTGGGAGTTATGTCCGACCGCATGGCGGGGCACACACACACGAGGGGATATTGGGAAACCGTCGTTGATACTTCAGGCGGTTGCGTCTACCGATTTATGGATTTGGAACGCTTATTTTGGTCAGCAAGGATCAAACAACGACATCAACGTGTTTGAGTCTTCACCTATACTTGAAGAAATTATATCTGGGTTGGCGCCAGCAGGTTATTATATTTTTTAATAAATGAATTATGTATTTTATAACTTTTTATGTTTTACTAAGACGTTTTCATTTTCAATTTGTAGCTGCTTTTTATGCAAATGGTAATTATTACAGAGCCGGGTATTATTTGAGTGATGGCATATACCCGGAATACACTACCTTTGTGAAGACTTTCACCGACCCAGTTGATGAAAAAAGAAAATACTTTAAGAAGAAACAAGAGTCGGCACGGAAGGATATTGAGAGAGCGTTCGGGGTTTTGAAAAAGAGGTGGAAAGTTGTTAGTTTTCCATCAAGATATTGGGACAAGGAGAAAATGCATGCCGTCATGTATACTTGTATTATTCTCCATAACATGATTTTGGAGGATGAGGACAAGGCATTTTGTCAAGATTTCAACGAGCACGATCAGACATTAAACCCCGAGTATTGGACTCAAGAAACTCCAATGCAGCAACGCATTGAGAATTCAAATGTCGTTAGAAGCCGCGAAACACACAATATGCTTAAGGCGGATTTGGTGGATCATTTATGGGATAATCGTGGCCCGAATGAACAAAACGCACCTCCAGAAGTCGACGAATTTGTTAGTGATGAAGAATAATTTTTAGTATTATTAGGTATAACAATTATGTAATATTTATGTTTTATTAGTATTTAATATGTAATTTTAGTTTAAGAATAATTTTTAATATGTATTTTTAGTTATTATTATATATAAAATGTATTTTTAGTTTAAGAATAATTTTTAATTTTTAATATTATTAATAAGTTAATATTGAATAATTTTTAATTTTAATATTATTTATATAATATGAAAAAAAAAAAAAGTTGAAAAAAAAAAAAAAAAAAAAAGTTGAAAAATCAATCAAAAAATCAATCATTAGAAGTGCCACGTGTCAGGAGTCGCCCCACCCTCCTGAGTAGCCCCACTCTCCCTTTTTTTGGAGGCTACCCAACTTGCTGACTCAGCGCCACGTGTCGCGAGTCGCCCCTTAGTTGGGTAGCCCCACTCCCTTTAGTCTAACAAATGAGAACATGTGAAGTTGGCATATATATGGCGCAATTATTGCATTTAATTACTTTATGCCTAGTGGTACAAAATTAAAAAATGAGAAGATGTGAACTCGTGGGATTAAATAATAAGACACCGGACTTGACCAGTCAATAGCCTTTTTTTTAATAATCGATGGCAATATAAGTAGAGACGTAAAGGGTGGATCAGAATCATCTCTAAACAAACTCAGTTCTACTAAAATTCAAAGAACAATTACAATACAATACATATATATCAGTACCAAAAACTAATGTCTACTCCGGGTCAACGTCTTGAAGATATTCGAATGAAACTAATGTCTTCTTCGGGTTTACGTCTTGAAGATCTTCGAATTCCATTCGCGGAGATCCGCTCGGCCACAAAAGACTTCAGCGAAAAAACTTTGATTGGATATAAGTTATATATAGTCCACAAAGGACAATTCACTAAACGCTTACAAAACTACACAGCTGCAGTAAAACGCTTTGAATTCGAGGATGAATTCGAGGATGAATTCTTCAATGAGCTAAATGTAATCTCCAGATTTCACCATGAAAACATTATCTCTCTCATTGGTTACTGTGATGAAGAGTATCACAGGATTATAGTTTATAAATATCCTATCAACGGAGCCCTTGGTGATTATCTCAAGGACCCCAAGAAGTTGCTTTCACTGACATGGCCACAACGCTTGAAGATTTGCCTAGGGGCAGCAAAAGCAATTAATTATCTTCACTTTGGTCTTAGTGAGGACTGTGTCGTAATACACAGAAACATCAACAGCGATGCAATATTGTTAGATGATAATCTGGAAGCTAAAATCAGTAGTTTTGAATATGCAATTAATTATCAGCAGCACATCTACGAAATAGTTGTGGGCCCGTACTATTACATCGATCCCATTTACCGTGAAAGTGGCATCCTCAAGAAAGAAGTAGATGTGTACTCGTTTGGGGTGGTGATGTTTGAGCTATTGACTGGGACCCTGGCTTATAATGAAAGGAAGATTGGAGATGATGAGCCACTACCGCTGATAAATTTGGTTAGACGCTACTATAATATTGACGGATTGGACACGTTGATTGATCCCAAGATAAGAGATCAAACTGATCGACGTTCTCTCGATACTTTCAAAGAAACTGCTTACAGATGCATTAGTTACAACTTAAACGATCGCCCTTCGATGGATAGGATCGTCAAGAGGATAACAGAAGCATTGGATATTCATGTAAGTGATTAAAACTATCCGAAGGAATTACTTTACTTATTACTGTAGTATTAATACTTCATTATCTCTTCCTTCCAAATTATTTGTCCATCTTCTTTTTTAAGTTGGCTCATAAAAATAGTTTACTATTTAAAATAAGTAGAGTAGTTTAATTGAGTTCACATATTATTTTTAGAGTAAATTGCATAAATCGTCCGTAAGATTTGGCTAAATTGCAGGTTTCGTCATAAATAGTTTGAAAGTGTAAAGATCGTCCCTTTTTGAAACATTTTTGCAAATCTTGGTCCCTACTTATTATTAATACTTCTATTATCTTTTCCTTCCAAATTATTTGTCCATCTTCATTTTTAATTTGTCTCATAAACAATGTTTACTATTTAAAATATAGTTTAATTGAGTTCATATATTATTTTTACTTGAAATTATTATGAAAAAATCTAAAAAAGACAATAATCAATTAATTAAAAATAAAACTGTCATTCACAAAAATTACAAACGAAAAACAATAATTATTAAGTTTTTTTTTAACTATGTTATTTTTGTGGACAAACAATTATTTTGGAACGACGAGAACATAAGTTAGAGATATATTAGCGAGAAGTATTTGTCTATGCTATTATTATTATTATTATTATTATTGAAACATAACAATTTTACATAAAATTGGATGGAAGTCTAGGCACAAGTTGTGCTCCCACTCATTTCTGAATACAAAAGCCAACTCTATGAAAGATAAAAACACCACTTTTATTATTATTATTATTATTATTATTATTATTATTATTATTATTATTATTTTATTTTTTTTTTATTTTTTTATTTTATATATAAAAACATCACTTTATTAGAAACTCATAGGATCTACAAGAAATTAGAGGGGAGCCGAGATACTAACTGGCCCCCACTCCTCTAGCTATTGCAAAGCTAATCCTACTAAAAATATGAGCAGCGGCACGCGCTCCAATACTAAAAATATTATTATTATTATTATTATTATTATTATTATTTTGAAAGATCCACCAATTCACCATTGATATATTATAGGGCTAATGACACTAAAATATATCATAGTTGTCACTTGTTCCTTCTATATGTATTGGACAATTTTTTTTGCTATTAAGTGTACTAAACTCGATTTTGTGAGCTTTTTTGTGTACTTTATTACTATTTTGCCCTTCCCTGGATAATAAAATGAGGGGCAAAATGGTAATAAAATACACAAAAAAACCCACAAAGTCAAGTTTAGTACACATAATAGTTAAAAAATTTGTTCGATACATATAAAAGAAAATCATGACAACTATTATACATTTTGATGCCATTAACCCTATTATGCATATACTTACATGGAACATCCAATAATCCTCCATTGTTAAAATGGTAGCAAAATTTTGGGAGTAGGAAATGAAACGTCGATATATAGGATAAGCCAATCTGGGTCACACGGGTAGAGGGAAAAAGGAGAGAACGGGTAATTGAACTCTTTTTTGTAATTGTTAATTTATGCGCATATATGGTATTCTTCGCATTAAGATCAATTTTATTTGTAAATAATAATACCAAGTGGTGTTTTCTCAAAGTTGAATCCCGGGTGAAGTTTATAAACATATAACAAAATATAACAAAAAGGAAGTGGTGACTTTTGAGTTTTGAACTTAAATGGAAATCTCAAATTTCATCCGAAAAATTATGAAGTTTAATAATTTACACTACATAGGTGTATAGCTTTTTGGGCATGAGCGGTGAGCAATGAGCATTTTGAAGTTTAGTGGTCGTTTGGCAAAAGAGCGGTGAGCTTTCCTAATTTTTAGGAAAGCTAATTTTTCAATGTTTTTTTAAGAAACGGTGAGCGGTGAGCTGTGACTACTGCTCACAGCTCACCGCTACTGCTCACTGATACTTTTAACAAACACACCCATAATGTACTAAGAAGACAACTCTCATATTAATTACTAAAACATTTTAAAACTTAAAATTTAAGCTATGGGTTCGTTTGGTAGGACAAAATAAAATGTCAAATGAATTGAATGAACAACATAATGAAATAAATGATGTAATGTAATGATTCATTACCGTTATTAATCATGTTTGGTTGGCATGATATGGCGGAATGAAATCGATAAAAAAAGAATAAAATGTCCATTAATGATAGAAAGTTTATTTAATTTGGTTGGTTAATGATGGACTTTTATGCAATTTTGATTCAATTACAAGATGTAATGAGAGGAAAAAAAAAAAAAAAAAAAACCCTAAGTAATGAAAATGATTATTTTTAGTGTAATGGATCATTACCTGTAATGAATCATTACATTGTATTATTGTAAAACAAACAAGACTTTTTCATTCCATCGTAATAATTTTTTCCATTCTCACTATGATTACAACATACGAAACACTACTAAATGCATTTTTTTACAATGGCTAGTTAGTAGTTAGTGGTTCGAATGGTGCAGTAATATCCAAGCGGGCAGTATGCCTTCCTCGAACCTTCGCCTTTGAGAATAAACCCACTCATTTTTTCTTGAAATAGAAATTAATACAATCTATCAAAAAATAATTATATGACATGTCTATATTCTTACTATCTACTTTAACATAATATAGTTTGTCATTGCTTGAAGTTAGGGGTGTTCATCGGTTCGGTTCTCGGTTAATTGGTTTATTCGGTTCGGGTTGTTCGGTTAAAAAATTTTTTTTAGTCATAACCGAAAACCGAACCGAACCGAAAATATTTGTGACCGAACCGAACCGAGAACCGAACCGAAGTTCGGTTCGGTTATGGATCAAAACCGAAAACCGAAATTTTGTACTTGAATATTGAACAACATTTATATTTGCTATAATATTGAACCATAACAGTCTTGCATACACATATTGATATGTATGTCAAATGATTAAACCTAGAGAATAGAACATACATCATCCAGATACATAAACTTTCCTAAGAAATAACTAATCATAGCACATGACCCCATGACGGTATGCCAAAATATATGCAAAACGACATACCTAGACAAGTTTTAACATCTATTGAACACAAAATACCCTAACATCATAGGACCTAGGGTTAGTCAAGTTATATTTTTTTAATTAATATATAAAAAATATTAAATATTAATTATAATTCGGTTTTCGGCTCGGTTCGGTTGTCAATATGCTAAACCCATAACCGAACCATAAACCGATTAAAATGTTCGGTTCGGTTCGGTTTTTACAAATTCGGTTCGGTTAAGAATTCGGTTCGGTTCGGTTTCGGTTTTCGGTTACTGCGGATATTACCCGATCCATGAACACCCCTACTTGAAGTTATTAAAACATAAAATTCTCGTCTTTTATAAATTAGTTAATGTCACGAAAAACGTAAAATCGAGTTTACCATTACTTTAACTTTTGAAGTTTTAGGGGGCCGAACGTCATCAAAAAATAGTACTGGTGATCAGAAAAAATCTAACAACAAAAGGAATGGTTTCGAACATTATTTTGTTCAAGTAAACAATAACAAAAAGGGAAAATGGCACAAAAAGGCACTCAACTTAGGGTCTGTTTCCAATCAAGGTACTCAACTTTTTTTCTTGCACATAAAGGCGGCCAACTTTTTTTATAGCGGATTTAGGTTTTTTTCTAACTTCCGTTAACTTACTTCGTTAGTAAATTACATGTTTGGTCCTTGAGTTTGTATAGTCATTTCATGCACCATCCACCACCACCCCCAACCGCCGCCACCACCACCTGCCACCTCTACCACCATCGTCCACCACCACCACCGCCGCCACCACCCTTTATAAAGTCAAAGAAAGGCAGCACATTATCCAAAACTTTAAAAAAAGAACGATATAAAAGTCGTAAATCATAACCGACCACAAAAAAGAAGAAGAAAAGAAAAGTACCGAACTTTTTTTTTCTTTCTTTTTTTTTTTTAATTTTTTTTTTATTTTTTATTTTGAAAAAAAAAGGAAAAAAGAAAAGTGGCGATGAGATGATCGATGGAATGTCTTGCAAATGTAGTAACAGCAGAAGCTTGATTTGTTACAAAGAATTTAGTTTTGAAAATAATAAATAGTAGATACACAGAAAAATAAGCAAATCCAAAACATCCTCGTAACTGTGAAAACAAGTTAGATGGCATAAAAACTCTATTATACTTTCACTTTTTGTTCTTAGCATTGTACTTTATAAAGATCAATGATTAATCAGTGAAAATATGATACTACTTTTCATGACATCAACTGATTTCGTAGTTGCTTGTTGTGTCTTTGCAATCAGCTTCCTTCTTGGATTGTATATACCCATTGTGGAGCACATAGTATGCTGTAATGTTGTATGCCTACTCACTTATGTTTACTGCTAACTGATCAACTCTGATATATGCCTATTCTAAAATTGGGTTTCACACTCCCATTTTAAGTACTTAAAACTTACCCTATGGTGGTGGCGTTTGGTGGTGGTGGTGGATGGTAGTGGTGGCAGCGGTTGGTGTTGGTGGTGGAGGTAGGTGGTGGTGGTGGAGGCAGGTGGTGGTGGCGGCGGCTGGTGATGGTGGCGGCGGTTGGGGGTGGTGGTGGATGGTGCATGAAATGACTATACAAACTCAAAGACCAAACATGTAATTTACTAACGAAGCGAGTTAACGGAAGTTAGAAAAAAAAAAAAAAAACTAAATCCGCTAAAAAAAAAGTTAGCCGCCTTTATGTGCAATAAAAAAAGTTGAGTATATTGATTGAAAACAGACCCTAAGTTAAGTGCATTTTTGTGCTATTTGCCCTAACAAAAACTAACACGTGCAGACTAAATGGAAACGTTTAATATATCTAGCCTTAAAAGTTATAGACTTGAAAAAAAAATGTTTTTTTTTTATCTATTTTAATTCTTCGAATAACATAACATTGGTTCTTCAAACTCATATAGCTTATATAATTGAACAACATAAAACAAATATAAGAAACATGAATAGAATATATTGAACAATTATAATTATTCAATGGTGACCATATTTGTCAAGGAAAAAAAAAAAAAAAAAAAAAAAAAACAAGGATAGAACAAAAGTTGTGGGGTAAAGAATCAAAATTAACTGTAAAAGTTTAATGAAAAAAAAAAAAAATCATTTAAGGTGGAATTGTTTCCTATGACTCACGACCGAATTTTTTTCTTCATTCGCCGCTAAAATAGATGGGCTTATTGGATGGGGCCTACTTATATTACACGAGTTTAATTTTAATTTTGACTCGATAGACAATCGACGAATCAAATTGTTCAATTTTATTACGCAATCAAAATTAAGCAACCAAATTAGTTGAAATATTTAGATTCTTTCTAAAATGTCTATTCTGTTATGTACTGTAAATTATATAAAATGTAAAATTAAATCTATTAGGAGGCAATTGTGAAATATGGGAAACAATACCATGACTTAAGTTACGAATTCTTAGGTCCAATAATATTTAGATGGATTAAAGGTTTTCACTAAAGTTCTAATCTCACCCCTGCATTTTTTACGCTTTATTCTTTGTAAGTTTGTAAATTTAATGGATACACATGGATTTTTATTTTTTATTTATATTTTTTATTTTTTATTTTTTTTTAAACAACACCATTTATTAGTAATTTTAAACTCAATTGATATTAATACCAAGAAAAATAGTGCACATCGGTTATAATGACCGCATTAGTAGCTTATTTGGTTTGTAACTTATGGTATATTAGTTGAATTTTTAATGAGGGGGTATTTTAGTGCTAACATTAAAGGGCAAATGGCACAAAAATGCACTAAACTTAGGGTCCTTTGAATTCGTATAATCATTTTATGTTTGGTCCTTTAATTCGTATAATCATTACATGTTTGGTCCTTAAATTTTTTTTTTCGTTTTTTTTTAATTTTTCTATAACTTTTTTTTTCGAATTTTTTTTTTAGAATTTTTTTTTTTCTAAAACTTTTTTTCGATAAAATAGTTTCGAAAAAAAAAAGAAAAAAAGATTGAAAAAAAAAGTTTTTGAAAAAATATTTTCAAAAACTTTTTTTTTTAATTATTTTTTGAATTTTTTTAAAAACTTTTTTTTTTCAAAATTAAAAAACGAAATTGAAATTTTTTTCAAAAACTTATTTTTTCAACAAAAATTTTTTTTTGAAAAAAAAAATTCAAGGACCAAACATGTAAGTCACCAACAAAGCGGGTTAACGAAAGTTAGCAAAAAACCTAAATCGGCACAAAAAAAAAAAAAAATGTTGGACGTCTTTTAATTCAAAAAAAAAATAAATAAAGAAAAAAAAAATAGTACCCTGATTGGAAACAGACACTAAGTTTAGTGCCTTTTTATGCTATTTGATTTAACATTAATTATAAGTGTTTTATTGTATTAGTGTATTAAAAAATTGTAAACATATGTTTCTAGAACTTGTATTTTTAAATGGGGGAATATTTTAAAACTATCATTATTTATAAACTTGTACCTTTAGTTTTATTATTTATATTTAGTTAAGATATGCAAATAAATACACAAAACAAATACACGGATTTCAAATTTTTAAAAGAAACAATATTTGCGTTAGTATTTTGTAATTATATTAATTTTAATACTAAAAAGGCTACATATGTACCTTATGAGGTAGTTATTTAGAAATGAATGAAATAAAAGGTTTTTATTATCAATTTAAATATAATTACAAGTTATATGCATACCATTTTTTATTAGTATCTAATATAATATTTTTATGTTATGCAGTGTTGTATGTTATTGTTATTTAAGTTTTACAAAATAATGTATAAGTGAGGGGAAAAAAAGATCTGCATATAACCTTTTATGTTTGATTTGATAAATGGCACCACAACAAAAGTTCATTTTATATTAGTAATATAAAAGGATTCCTGAAAATAAGAGTATCAAACCCATTCTTGATTAAGGATTTTTATTTATTTATTTATTTATTTATTTATTTATATATATATATATATATATATATATATATATATATATATATATATATATATATATATTATAAGAGAAAACACATAATGTGAAATCAACTTTTTTTTATTGATCAATAGGAGATATCATTTTTTAAAATGAAGTTCTTTTATTGGTAAATAAATGTCAAAATTGAAATTATTTTAGTCAATATGTTCACAATTTTGTTACCGGAAACAAATAGTATAAAAACATACGTGTCAATTTTGTAAAAATTAAACAAAAATATAACATAATGTAATCATTTAAACTTACTACTTTTTATTTTTATAATAACTATATAAATTTAATAAATACCCCCAAACTTTTATGTAATATATTCTTTAAAACATATATTTTGTTGTTATTTATATTATCATTAAAGATTAAATTAACGCATATGTAGTGGATTATAAATATCAAAATGAAAGAACGGGTTAATGTGATTGTAAATAAATACACGAGATTCTACATATACGAATGAATCATATTATTCATTTTTATGAGTTTAAGTAAGGATATCTGGAAACATATTTTTTTCACTATCTGCGTTCAATAACCCGTGCGTAAACGGGTTAAAAATTACATACGGATAAAATATTATCCTCGTGTATATTAGACTAGATTTGATTCAACTTTAAAATCGTGCGTGCATGTTCCTTTACCTATTCAAATATATGTTTCATAAATAATTATAACGGTCTTAGAAATAATCGACTGTATAAATAATATAAACTTGCAAGTTCAAACTAAACAAATGTACTTGTAATATAATTATTAGTTATTGTCATATGCAAATGAATACACGAGATTGTACATATAAGAACAATTAATGATACTCATCTTTATAAGTTTAACCCGTGCAACACATGTTTAAAAATTAAATAAGTCCACATCTATAATTAACGGGAGCATAAATATAAAAATGAAAGCACATGTTACTGTGATACGAAATTGTAAATATAACAACGACTCGTGTAATTCCTTTATAATGTTTAAATAAGGATATCTGAAAAAGAATTTGTTAAACTTAATTTTATAATTTCATTGACGGTATTATATGAATATCACTTTTAACTTAATTAACCTCAACATAATCCCAGTTAAAACAAAGTCAAATCTTTTGTCCAACAAACATCTTTATAAATTATTATTGATATTTATATATAAAGAAAATTTTATGTAAAAATCTGTGCAAACGCATTTATTAATTTTGTTCCAATATGAGTAACATTTACATTTTAAACGTTCACTTGTTGACACATAACATGAATAATCTGTAAAACTTACTCTTATTGCACATAAAAGAAAAAAAACTAACTATATCTCCATCCCTACTATATATAAAGAGAAAACACATTTGTTTAAAAACTCTTAAATTGAGAACTCTAAATTACTAACCTACGCCTACTCCCTATTCATTATAATATTATCTTTTACATTCATATACTTTACCGCCATGACTACTTTATATTCGTATAGTTTCCCCTCATACACTTTACATTTATACACAAAACACTTAACCACAAATTTTGCAACCATAATTATTTTCCTCTTTAGATTTTTGTTGTTATGCAAGTGTGATCGTCTCCTAGTATTTGTACTTACAAAATGAAAATCGGCCAACAGTTCATTATTTTAGACCTTGTATAAATGAGCATTAATATATCCTTATATTTATCTTTTTACTCATTTGATTGAAACACTTGAAAAAGTGATTGGATAATTTGAGAAGGGAGAATTAGTGGATTAGAAGTGTCACATAAGTATATAAATTGGAAGATTATTAGGCAAATTAAAGTAAAAGGATTATAAGTTTTATAACCCCTTTGTTAAAAAAAATACGAGTATATATAGATACATATACTTTACTTGAACGCAAACCCAAGATGACCCCCATTAACACTGTTGTCTTTCTATTGTCAGAACCACGCAGCTGCTTCGACCATAACCATAAGAAGCCACCTACATCAGAACCTAGAAATTCCTCTAATTCCACTGGAGGAGATTAGATTGGCCACCAGTGACTTCAGCCCAGAAAATCGGATCGGAGATGGTGGATTTGGCAGTGTCTACAAAGGACAACTCTCTGGACGCTGGGAAAACCGCACAGCTGCCTTCAAACGATATGATTTGGGGGCAGAGTTCCGAAATGAACTTCAGATTATGTCCAGTTTACGCCATGAAAATATCATCCAATTGATTGGTTACTGTGACAAAAAGGGTGAGATGACTATAATCTATGATTATGCAGTTAATGGTAGCCTTGATAGTCATCTGGCAGACGAGAGTCAGAGGCGTTGCCTAACATGGGCAAAGCGCCTGAAGATTTGCATAGGAGCAGCAAAAGGACTCAAGCACCTTCAGGCGAGTCACGGGCAGAACAAAATACTAGTACACAGAAAATTCGGAAGCCGAAAAATATTGTTAGATGACAATATGGAACCCCTGATTTGTGGTTTAGGTTCCTCATCAGTGGTCGACAGAAATAAGGGACAAGTCTATCGTAAGCCTTCTACTAACTACCATTACATAGATCCCATTTACCAAGAAAGTGGCATCATCAAGTCAGAAACAGATGTATACTCATTGGGAGTGATACTATTTGAAATGTTGAGTGGGAAGCTGGCTAAATATACAATGGAAATTGAAGATTATGATGGAGTGATCAAGTTAATAAATCTGGTTCGACGGCTCTCATATGATGATGGAGTGGTCAAGTTAATTGATCCACTTATAAAAGATCAAATTGATATTCATTCTTTCCTTATATTTAAAGAAATTGCATCTAAATGCATCAGTTTTAACTTAAAGGACCGTCCTTCATTGAACAGGATCATTAAGAGGCTTGAGGAAGCATTGCGCGTTCAAGTAAGTCTTCTCACTTAGTTGATTGGAAAGAAAAGTATCACACATATTTTACCATGATATGATTTTTCATTATATATGATGTTCCTTTTTGCTCGAACATTAGATAAATGCTCCCTTCGTCCTAAATTAAATTTCAGTTACTCTGTTCTTTTGTCAATTGCTAATTAAAAAAAGGGCAAAATAACATTTATGGCACCTTTGAGCATTAAAGTTGTTGCTTTTTATAATCACAGGAGCAGGTAGACTCTTCGACCATTGCCACACCAAGCCAGTTAAGCCACCAAGATAAAAAACTAGAAGATTTTAGAATTCCATTGGAGGAAATCAGGAAGGCAACAAGAAAATTCAGTAAAAGAATTGGAGAGGGTGGATTTGGTGTTGTCTACAAGGGACAATCCTCTAAAATCTGGCAAAACTGCCCACTTGCCATCAAACGCCTTAATCCAGAAGGTCGCCAAGGAAACGACGAGTTTCAGAACGAGCTTAACTTGATGTTCAGATTCCACCATCACAATATCATTAAGTTTATTGGTTACTGCAATGAAGATAATGAGAAGATTATAGTTAACAAGTATGCTACGAATGGTAGCTTAGAAGATTATCTTGCAAACAACAATAAGCGACGTAGCCTAACATGGGTAGAGCGCCTCAGGATTTGCATAGGAGCAGCACGGGGACTCGACTACCTCCACTGGGGTCTTGGGAAGAACAATAGAGTTATACACAGAGACGTAAAGAGTGGCAATATTTTGTTGGACGATAACTTGGAAGCCAAAATTTGCGATTTTGGTTTGTCAAAATCAGGTCCCACAGATAAGCCACAAAGCAAGCTCTATACAAAAGCAGCAGGTACCCGATTTTACATGGATCCCCTCTACCATGAAAGCGGTATGCTCCAAAAAGAGTCGGATGTGTACTCCTTAGGCGTGGTACTATTTGAGATGTTGACTGGGATACTGGCTTATTACGAAATGGCGATTGAAGAAGGTGATGAACCACAATTTTTAATAAATCTGGTAAGACGGTACTTTGATGATGGACTGGACATGTTGGTTGATCGTTCTATCAAAGATGAAATGGATCGCCGTTCTTTCCATACATTTAAATATGTTGCATATGCGTGCATTAGTCTCAATTCAAAGGACCGCCCTACAATGGACACCATAATCGATAGGCTTGAGGAAGCATTGGAATTTCAAGTAAGTTTTACTGTTTGATTATTTTCAGCTTTTTTTTTTTTTTTTATTTATTATTTTTTGTGTGTGTGTGTGTGTGTGTGTGTGTTTCATATGCATGGATGAAAACTATCATGAATCATACAACATGTCAACATGATAAATAACAACATTTTAGATTTTTTTTTCCTTGCACCTAAAATAAACATGTGCCATGTGACCACTCACGAAAGTGTGAGAACAAACAACTCCAAGGTCATTCAAACCCAATAGTTGACAACTTGACATCTAAGCTAGTTTCCCCTAAAAAATGTATGTTTTTGTTTGTGGATGACGCTCTAGTATCCAGCACCTCATTTTTTAGGCTCCGTCTCGATTCACATTTCAAGTACTATATAATTTGACAAGATAGGCTACACATGTATTGTATAACATGATACGCCAACCTTATAGGGTATTTGAGTCAATATATATAATTTTGAGAAAATGACAAGGACCATTCATCTAACTTACTTCTAACTTATTTACAATCTCACTTTGGGTACTAATTCTTGTGATACAATTTGTAGATGCTGGGAGAGAATCTAGGCCCCTCTAGGGAACAGCTAGAGCCTGAAGCTACAGCAAAGGTGACTGGAGAATGATCAGACCAAGGTTCTTTAGTTGTTGGAGTCCCCCGAAGCTCTGAAAGCAAAGGTGGCAGAGGCTGGGGAGTTGGAAGGTTGTTAGTTTATGGTTTTTTTTTGGAACGGCAATTTTATTAAACACTAGCAAGGAGCTAGATCAACAACAAACAATATAAGGGTTTTTAAGCCAATCGTCCCATTTAAACGATGCTTTAAATCGATATTTAAACCAATAAAAAGAGCTAGAGACTAAATTATCAAAGATCAAGACCTTTTCCGGAATCTTCGTATCAAATAAAGTCTTATTCCGAAAATTCCACATAACCCACCACAAGCCGTAATAGATCCCTTCGATAATAACTTTGATGTTTGATCGAATCCGGGTAGACACGAGCCAAGAACGCCACTCCTCATATGAATTAACCTCCATATACTCCACATTCCACCATGAAGAAATCTTTCTTATAACCTGTCTAACCACATTGCATTGAAAGAACACATGACTTGTCGTTTCGACACCCATTTTACAAATGGGACAATCAATAGAATCAATATCCATGCCACGACGAGATATGTTAAAACGAGTAGGAAGAGCATTAGATTTAACTTTCCAAGCCAGAATATTAACCTTGATCGGCACGGATTTGACCCACCTTGTCGACAAACTCTCCTCCTAGAACCGGTTGTCGTCTAACTTCTTGCGAATCGAAGCAACCGAAAATGAGCCATCATTCTCCAGCGACCATATGTACCTGTCAACACGAGGCACCAGCGAGATTGTTTTCATGATCTCCGCCATAGAATCAAACTGTGTCTGTTCAATACCACTCCTCGCATTTCTTCTGAAGCTAGTAACTAAGCTTGGCGCCTTTAACTTTGAACTCACTGAAATATTTTTGTCAAGTTCCAAGGCATAAACACGAGGAAACAACCTCTTTAGCACTCCACCTTCGTACCATTTATCAAGCCAAAAACGAGAATCCTCACCATTTCCCAGCTTTAATTTGATAAAATCGTGAATATTTATTCCTTGTGCTTGTATCACCTTCACCTCCTGGACGATTGTAGTCCAACAGGTCCGAGCAGCCGAAGCACCAACTTTATCTAAACTCCCGTCCTCCCCATATAAAGCCTTTATCACTTTGGTCCATAACGAATCTTTTTGAGAATAAAACCGCCACAACCACTTGAACATCAACCCTCTATTTAGAGCAAATAAACTAGAAACCCCTAAGCTACCTTTCTCTTTCGAAGTTAAAACTTTGTTCCACTTAAACCAAGTTGCTTTATTACTCTTATGCTCATGACCCTTGAAGAAACGACTACGAATAACTTCCAGTGAATTAAGAATACTCGAGGGGACTTTAAAAATGGACATATGGAAGATTGGCATAGAGCCTAAAACAGAATTGAGAAGTGTGAATCTTCCTCCAATAGAAAGAGTTTTCAACTTCCATCTAGATAGCCGAGACAAGACCTTTTCAACCACTTCATTCCAAGCATGTTTTCGAGACATGTTCTCCCCTACTTTCGTACCCAAGTAAGTGAAGGGAGTCTTAAGAACAAGACATCCAAGTTTATTAGCCGCAATTTTAACCTTCGCATCTTCCACATTCACACCCATAATCTTACTTTTACTCATATTAATACGAAGACCAGAAGCCCGGAAAAAACATTCCAAAACTCGGACTAGAGTATCAATATTAAGCTCATTCCATTGACCAATAAAAATAGCGTCATCCGCATAAAACAAATGAGAAAGATTCACCGTGGAGCTCAACTTAATTCCATTAAATAATCCCGCATCAACCACCCGTTGAAAAGAAATGTGCAAGCTTTCCATAACAAGAATAAATAGGAAAGGGGATAAAGGGTCACCTTGTTTAAGACCTTGAAAGAATTGAAATTCCTCCGTTGGACTCCCGTTGATAAGGATCGACCCCCTAGATGATCTAAGACAACTCTGAATCCAATTTCTCCATTTCACACCAAATCCAAACTTATCTAACACATCGTCTAAGAAATCCCATCGAAGAGAGTCATACGCTTTCTCGAAATCAACCTTAAAAATGAGCGCATGTTTCTTCTTTTTTCTACACCATTGAAGAACCTCGTTAAGAATAAAAGGCCCATCCAAAATTTGTCTATCCGTTACAAAAGCAAATTGAACCTCGTTAATGAGGTTACTTAAGACACCAACTAATCGATTAGCCAAAAGTTTGGCAATAATCTTGTATAGACTTCCGATTAGACTTATCGAATAGAAGTCTTTGACCATGTTTGCATCAATGATTTTAGGGATCAAGGCAATAAAGTTTGAATTACAACCTTTTGGAATATCACCATTAATAAAGAAGTACTCCACAGCCCCAAACACGTCATCTTCAATCATAGACCAGAAATGACGATAAAAGTAAAAGGAGAATCCATCTAGACCCGGAGATTTATCAACACCGCAATCCCACACCGCTCGCTTGACCTCTTCTTTAGTTATACTTTGTTCCAGATCCTCTTTTTGTTCATTAGTAAGAGAATTAGTAAAATTAATATCAAGCAAAGCACGGTTTAAAAGAGGTTTATCAAACCTGCTCCGAAAATGCATTAAAAATTCGTCTTTCACCTTGACCGGATCATCAATCCACACACCATTTGCCATGACACCTCGAATCTGAGATTGGCTGCGTTTCTTGTTAAGAATACCGTGGAAGAATTTCACGTTCTCATCACCCTCAATAGCCCATTTGATCTTGGCTTTTTGAGAAATTTCCGAAGCTTGATTTTTTTGAACCTGATGAATCTTATTAAGGATCTCCAATCTATTCTGAACTACTTCACGAGAACCCATACCCTTGTCGATCAACTCATCACAAAGTCTCAGCTCCTCTTTTAGAATGTCCATATCACTTCTCGAATTTGCCTTATGTATAGACAGCCAAACACGTATGCGATCTTTAAGGAATTTTAATTTGCCCATAAAACTACAAATAGCATTATCTTTATTGCCAGGAGCTGCTTCCAAGGATTCTCTGACCATTTTATCAAATCCGTCCACTTCCAACCAGTATTTATAGAATCGAAAAGGAATAGGGCCATAGTCGAACGATGTTTCTCGTAAAAGAATAGGCCGATGATCCGAAATAAACCGCTCCAGGGTTATAGCAGAAATATTGGGACATGAGGTCAAAAGATTTTCAGAAACGAAAAATCGATCCAATTTGCTCATTTTGGAAGCTGATCTATGACACCAAGTGAAAGCACTTCCTCCTAAAGAAACTTCCTCCATCCCCACGTTATAAATGAAGGAATTAAATTTTTCCGCTTCGTGAACATTAAAGTTAGAACCGAATCTATCCGATTTAAATCTCACCTCATTAAAATCGCCCATCATAACAATTTTACCATCCCAAGAATTTGAAATATGAGTCAAATATTCCCACAGCATATGTTTTTCTTTAGTTTCTTGAGGAGCATAAACGACCACTATCAAAAGATCAATACCAGATTTAAGCCATACTCCTCTAATAATGACAAAATAATCCGATCTCGTAAAGCTATTTCTCCGAAAAGAATTTGGATCCCAAATACACAAAATTCCTCCAGAATAACCAACTGAATCACTTTGAACATATTCGAATCTAGAATTACCCCAACATGATCTCACAGTATTCAAGTCCATAGTCCCCATTTTAGTTTCCTGCAAACCAACAAAATTCACTTTATTTTTTATACACAACTCCTTAACCCAATCTTTTTTAGCCTTTTGGGCGAGGCCTTGAACATTTAAAGACAAAAAATTTATCGGATAACCCCAAACTCTCCTTGGGATTCAATTATATCGTTAATATCTTTAATGCACCCTTCCATGTTATACCCCATTGTTTGTCCTACTTTCACCACTTCCTCCATAAAATTTAAAATGGACCCACCTGATCGCAGTAATTTAGAACGATCCAAATCAGTTGGTTCAACATTGTTATTAACCGAATTCGAATCATTATTTCGTATGTCTTTATTCACAAATGAGTTTACATCATTTTCCTTTTCTGTATATACCTTCTCTGCGATATCCCCCATAGCATTACCTTCGAACTGATCTACTTCCGGAGTGAAGCCCGGTGGGTGAGATAAGCTGTGATCTTCCTCATTCACCTTGTTCTCCATGTTAGTTTTGTTTTTTTGCAATAGAGAATATATACCAAAAGGATCTTCTGACTTATTAACCTTCTCGCCACTAGGTACTCCAAATTCAGTTTCCTGCACCTTCTCCTCTTCACTTTCTTCGAATATATTGTTCTCCTCCTGTACTTCAGGTTTGCCATCAAAATTGCACTCATCAGATACGTCATCTTCTTCCTCTTCATCATTGAATTCAGGTATCCATCCTGGAACTTCGATAGCTCTAACCCAATGAACTTTTCCCCGGAAATTTACCTTGAAACTCTCCTGAATATTTTGCCGAACTTTAGTAAATACACACAACCTTTTGGAATGATAGTTCAGCTCATCTTCATCAACGTCCATGAGATCACCCCATTTTGAAGCGATTCTACTAAACGTCTTGATTGTCCAAAGTTTAAATGGGACACCACCAACTTCCACCCAAGCGAGTCTTCCATCTGGAACACACTCGTCATTGGCAAGATGTAGAACCGAAAACCACGACCCCGCACCAGCATTTTGGCGGAATAGTTCCTTAGCCTTGGAAGATTCAAATTCCAATAGTACCCAAAGTTCTCCCAAGTAGCTAATCTTCAAATTATCGAAACCCTCGTTACATGGAACCTTTTTCAAATTAGCTAAGGAAGCCATCTCTTTAACCCTTCCCATCAAGGACATAGAAAGATCTTTTTTGTTCAAACATTCATCGTCAAGGACAATCGAAGGAATGAATTCCGTCTCAGATTTCTTATTTATTTTCTTTACCACCGACGCAAACAACTTACCATTACCAAAACTTCCAGCATTGCTAGTAGTACTAAACTTATGTCTGTTATTCTCGCCATTTTCCGTCCTCCCTTCGTTACCTCTTCCCGTCTTATTTTCTCTCTTAAATCTAGCAAGATTTGCCATTAATTTGAAACGACCAATCCACACCGTGCACAGATTGTTCACCAATCTCTCCTCGTTAAACACATTAATGAATTTCACAAATCCGAATCTCTTACCACTTTTCGATCTTTTGTTCGGAATAAACGAATCCACAACATGACCATATTGTTTGCAATGTAGAAATAAATCTTTAGCCGAACATGATTCTGGGAAATTTGTAACAAAAACAGACACAACAATCTTATCAACATCTTCTTCTTTCGAACGAAACCCACCCATCTCCTAATACTATAGATTGAAGGGAGATCTATGGAACCAATCGAGTGAGGCTAAAGAATGAATGTAAAGGGATAAATAGAATTGGAAAACGGAAAAATAAAAACAATGATTCGAACCAAAACGATTAATGTCCTACCTATGATGTCCCACTTTTGTTGTCCCGCCTCTGGTGTCCCACCACAAGGATGTACCACCTATGACGTCCCAACTATAATGTCCCATCTCTGGTATACCATTCGAATCATCTTGATTACGAAATCAAAATTAGGGTTTTTTTTTTTTTTTTTTTTTTTTTTTTTTTTTTTTTTTTTTTTTTTTTTTTTAATTAATGAGGTACAGGAATTGAAAAAATGAATGAAAATTGGGATTAAATATTGCGTGAATAGATGTGAATTGGAATATGTAACCTAATGATGGTGGTGGAGGCGTTTGAACCCGCCTGAATCTTGATCGGAAATCGCCTTTAATTGATAACTATTTAATAATGTTAGTAATATATTCGATTGCGATGTTGTTACAATTACCGTTTGAAAAATAGTTTTGGTTGTTAGTTTGTGGTTGGTTGGTTAGTAAGACGGTAAAAGACTGACTTGATTCTGGGCTTTGGATTTTTTTTTTATTTTATTTACCTGAGTTTATGATTCGACATTACGAGCCCTATTTGATTTACCTGGGTTTCGGATTGTAATTTTCTGTTTTGAAGATTTTTGGTTTTGAATATTATCTGCTGTTTCTTTGTGCTTTTTGCCTATCTGGTTTTTGTTATTTTAGCAAAGTAACACAAGAGATCAATGACCGACATGGGCTACGGGTAAAGTGATTTAAGCATGGCGAAATACCTTGGAGACCAGATTAAAATCATCATTCTGTTTATTCAATTTTTTTGGTATCAACATGTATGAAACAATGAATAATCTGATGTTGTTCTATTGCATATAAAACAGAATCACCGAGATTTGGTTATGAAACAATGAATAATCTGATGTTGTTCTAGTGAAATACATAGTAACATTTTTAGCATGGCATCGTATCATCGGCCGGTGACAAACTTGACCTATAGAAATCGGGTATTACATGATTATTTGCATGATAGATTCACAATCATGAGGTAGCCGTTGGTGGGTACAACCAACACAGATGTCTTTAGCTCACGTTAATCACCGATGATACAATGATGATGTCTGGGACGAGTGTAAGGTCTCTTACATAGTGACTAATCACACAAATTAAGGATGAAGAACTAAGGTGAAATGCTATGATATTACACACACTAAACTTGCACTCACACCTTCAAATGAATGAGGGTGAGGCGTTTATAAGGTTACAAGGATGGCAAGTTTGGGCCTTGGTGTGCTTGGTTTGTATTGGACTTGAACTAGCCTATCACAAGTAACATATTAGCTTATGAGTTCCTAAGCCCACCACTATAACTAGAAGTAAATGAGGTTCATAATGATAAATGATCATCACTTCTATAAAGCTAACAACGAGTGTCGTGATTCTAGAAAAATGACAAAAAAACACGGGGTGGGGTTTGTTTGTTTATATAAGAAAAAAAGGTGTAAAGTATGGTAACTTGGGTTAAATATTTGTACGTATGTTGTTACTTTTTTATATTACAGTAACATTTAAGATGTTTGTTACTGTGATAAAATTTTATAAAGATCTATAGATATCATAGCATAACACATCATAAGATGATATGTAGTACTTTTTTCATTCTATAAACCAACTGTGGCTAACATAAACCCTTCATCGATTTAATAAACATCTCTTATACTATAAGAGAAAACACAAAATTGAAAATTTGGCCTTTGGCAAAACCAAATTGGATCAATAAGAGAGCTTCATTTCAAGATTGAGTCCTCTCACTGTCCAATTGAAATTTTCCCTTTCCTACGTACTTTTGTTTTTTATTGATAGGAAAGTGTGTGTATCTATCGACTATATTTCAAATATAAGAATAGGATAACAAACCAAAATGATGTATACACAAAAATTATGTATGCATTTAAATCATTCCATAAACGAAATTTGGCTGGTTTTGACAAAATAAAAACTAAAGATGATCCATATGGTGCTAGAATAAAGGTTGTGGTGCGAGAGTTGCAAAGCAAAGATCCAATTCCATTCTTAAAAAGACATACCAACTTCTCAGACACTTGGTAAAAACTTCATCATCACTGCTTCTGCTGCAAGAAGGTCCAGTTGGAAAATTTAGTGCACTTGAGGGATTTATGGCAAGGAGGTATGGAGTGTACACCCATCAGGTCAATGTTTACCCTGACTCAATTGAAGTGGTTTGATAGTATAAATGACAATGCTGCTGATGCAGTTGATTCTGCTGCTAGCATTATCATTTCTGCTGCTAGCTTTATTGATGCTGCTGCTAGCTTCATTGCTGCTGCTAGTATTGATATTGCTGCTTGTGTATCAATCCTGCTGCTAGTGTATCAATTCTGCTGCTAGAACAATAATGCTACTGCTGAACTGATGGGCTATAGAATCTGCTGCTAGCACAGTTTATTGTGCTGCTAGGCAAACGATTCTGCTGCTGGTTATAACCACTGACTCCTACAATTATGAAAACTATTATGGTATAATTAATGGGCCGTTAATTATACATAATTCCATGGGCTAGGGTTTGAGTAAACTCTGTTATAAATAGATATCATACTTTTCTGCATGAAGGAATCGAATACACAAACCCTAAACACTGAATACGATTTGTTCTTGCTCTATGCCTAGAATAAGAACTTCACTTGGTCTTATCCCATAGAGATATTCGTGTAACCCAGGCATAGGGTCGAATAGTTTCTATTGAAAAGTGATACCACGATTTCAAGTGAATATCCGGTACCTTGTTCATTGATTATCTTTACCCTGATCTGGGATATCACAACACAACCGAAACCAACAATCAATAGAAACTATTCAGTGATAATCAATGGCGGCTGTTATGAGACATATGGCTGCTAACTTTTCCAAGATGGAAAAGTTTGAAGGTGTGGATTTCAGAAGATGGCAAAAGAAGATGAAGTTTTTTGTTGACTAGCATGAATGTGGCGTATGTTCTGACCACACCCATTCCTGAAGATCATGGGGACAATGTTACTATGGAATAGATAAGGAGCATAAGAAAATGGGAGAATGATGACTATGTCTGCAGAGGTTTAATCCTCAATGGTATGTCTGATACTCTTTTTGACATATATCAAAACGTTGAATCTTCTCAAGAACTGTGGGATTCCTTGGAAGCCAAATATATGGCTGAGGATGCATCAAGTAAGAAGTTTCTTGTAAGTAATTTTAACAATTACAAAATGGTCGATTCTAGACTGGTCATGGACCAATACAATGAACTTCTTAGTATACTTGGTCGATTCACACAACACAAGATGAACATGGATGAGGCTATTTCAGTCTCTTGTATCATCGATAAACTGCCTCCTTCTTGGAAAGATTTCAAGCATATGCTAAAGCATAAGAAGGAGGAGTTAACTCTTGTTGAGTTGGGCAGTCATTTGCGAATTGAGGAATCACTCAAGGCGCATGAAAGTGACAAGCCAAAGAGCAGCATTGCTGCTGGTCCATCAGTTGTCAATATGGTGGAGCATAACAACTCCACCAGGTTCAATGACAACAAGGGCAAACGTAAGCATCAGGATAACTTCAAATATGATCCTAACAAAAGTCTAAAGCTACTTGTTGGAAGTGTGGTAAAACTGGACACTTCAGGAAGGATTGTAAAGCTGTTAAGATTGGCAATAAAGCCAATGGATCAGGCACAAGTGGATCTGGGAATGGTAACACCAACTCCCTGAAAGGTCAGAATATATTTAATAAGTCATTTGAGATTTATTATGTTACATATATATCTGATGTGTACTTTGTGCAGGATGATGATGTTGCGTGGTGGGTTGACTCTGGACCAACAATCCATGTGTGTAAAGATAGAAGTTGGTTCAAGACCTACGAGTCAGTGAATGATGGTTATATTCTTCATATGGGAAATGAGTCAACAGCCCTGGTGCATGGAAAATGATGTGTTGATTTGAAGTTTAGTTCTGGAAAGATTGTTACTTTGTTAAATGTTTTACATGTTCCTGTTATTAGGAAGAATTTGGTTTCTAGTAGTGTTTTGAATAATTATGGTTATAAACAAGTAATCGAATCTAATAAGTTTGTTTTGTCTAAAAATGGTGTATTTATTGGATTTGGTTATTTATGTAATCAGATGTTTAGATTTAATATTGTTCATGATATGGTTGATTCTGCTTTTATGTCGACATCTAGTTTATTTGATTCAACCCTTTAGCATGCTAGACTTGGCCATGTACACTTTAAAAGAATGCAAGATATGTCTAAGGGTGGGTTAATCCCATCATTTGACATGGACACTGAAAAGTGTAAAACTTGTATGATGAACAAGATAACTAAGAAACCATTTAAAAGTGTAAAACGTGAGACTAATGTGTTGGAATTGATACATAGTGATTTATGTGATTTACATGCTACTCCCTCTTTGGGGAATAAGAAATACTTTGTGACTTTTATTGATAATGCTTCTAGGTATTGTTATGTTTACGTATTACATACTAAGGATGAAGCAACGTATGTAGCAATTATCAACACTACACGATGGTGGTGATAATCCGGATGAACTACTGAGTTATCGGGGGTTTCAAGACACTACAAATAATAGTTCTATAGCAATATTATTTATAGCAATCGGGTATATTGGAAGAAAGGTTGTGTATGTGTTTGTTTTTGGTTTTGGATGATCAAAAAACGCAGAAAGATGCCAATATATATAGGCAAACTCGTGACTCTTCAAACAGACACGCTGGTTCATCAACAGGTGCAATTAGTGACGGTTTAGCGACGATCTAGCGACAAAAAAACCGTCGCTAACTGAAACATTTTCTAATAGTCGCGATGGTTCAGTCACAGACACCATTTTAACAGAAATAACCTCCACCTTTGACGAATAGGCGCGTCTTATGGATATGATGGTTCGTTAGCGACGGTTTTGTAACAGAAAAACTGTCGCTGATTGCCATTTCGTTGGTCACCACCAAAACACAACAAATCCCTTAACTTCCTTCCTAAGACACAACCAAAAAGACTTATGTTTGTTTTGAAAATAGTTACCCAACATGCAAACTAAATTGCTTCCATGTATAACTTTTTTAAAGATCTAGATATATATATCAGAATACGCACACTTGTAACTTCTACTTTCAAGAATAAAACACCGATATATATAAACAATAGAGTTAATTACATTTTTGGTCCTTGTGGTTTACCGAGTATTTCATTTTCAGTCCAATATTTTTGAAAAATCTCGGATCCACTCCAAAACCCGGCAACCCGTAAAAGATTCAGTCCAATTTTACTAACACCGTTAGTTTGACTAATATTGACTGTTAAATTAGAGGGAGTTTTAGACATTTCACTCACAATACATACTAGTAGTTGTTAGGTATAATATAAAAGTCAAACCTGTCACATCTCTCATTCAACATACCACAAAAAACACACATATCCATCCTCCCTAATTCTCTCTACCATATCTGCCACCACTTTAGTTGGCCACCACTACCAAAGCCGACCGTCGCCACCTTCATAGTCAGCCACCATCACCTCGCTCACATCCACTTCCACAGCCAATGGCCACCACCAATATCCGACCAAACACACCAAAATCCACTACACCTATAAACCCCACATCCAAGATCTGACCAAGATTCACCACATCCACAACCACACACACACACCAAGATTCTTAGCGACACAACCAATCCCCCACATCACTCCCCAACTCACAACAACATCTCACAGCCTCTCGAAACAAACAAAAAAACCAAAACAAGATCACAATGTTTCTTTCGGAGATGATAAATAGTTTTATGACCTGTAAAGATATTAACATCTCGAAAGCAAACACATCATCGATCTTTAAATGAAAAACCAAATCACATAAAACCTTGCCCGAGACCTTTACAAGATCTTGAAGCCAAAACCACTAGTTCTTCAAAGGGATATATGCTCGAACTGGGGCTGGGAAATAACAAACATAAAGACAAGAAAGAACTGAGATTGCTTGTTTGTGGTTCGGTTTATTTTGGTGTACCTGCTGCTTGTCACGAGTGAATCTGATAAGGACTAATTGAGCTAGTCACGAGTGAAAATTTATGTGTTTGTTTGTGTTGATCAATATGTTGATGTTGGTGGGCTTTTGTTTGCTTATTCAATTAATTGTGTTTTTGGAGGATAAGTTATGTACAAAATGTTTCAATGTGGGTGAGCTTGGATCAATCTTCATGTGTGTGTTATGAAGTGTTTGTGTTTGGTTTTGATATTGTTGTATATGGCTGGAATCCAGAAACAAGGTAGGTGTGAGTTTGTATTCGGTTTGGGTTAAAGAAGAATAAAGAATGCAGATGAAGTGTTTTTGTATGTGGATGGGAAAGAAAGTATAAAGGGAAGGTTATTTAGTTATTTCTAGTATTAAGATGAGGGCATTTTAGTCATTTTACATGTCTTAACTGGTCAAACTAATAGTCAATGAAAAATTGGACTGAACATGTTACGGGTCGCCGGGTTTTGGAGTGGATCCGAGATTTTTCAAAATATTGGACTGAAAATGAAATACCCGGTAAACCACAAGGACCAAAAATGTAATTAACTCTAAACAATAATTGCGTGAAAACGTAACGAACTTTAAGAATTTTGTGAATTTTTTCATTGTATATAACAAATTTCTTATTTTAACAATCTGTAAAGCATTTTTCTAAACTGTACCGCACAATAACCTTTAAATTTCTAACCATTTCACCAGTATATGTAGCTGGTGTCCTGCACAATAAGTAACCAGTTAACTCCTATATTTTTTAGAAAGTATGTTACATCAAATGGAATTTGAAACATACATTTACTAGTATAACACATCAGTAATATCATCAACTAACAAAAGTTTGTAGCATTTAATTGTGAATGGATAATTAACCAACAAAACTACCTTGGTAATATACATATTTACATGTAAACTTCCTATTCGCATAACATAATCAAAAGGAACAAGCATTCCATAACTTTAATCAAACACGGATGCAGACTAAATGACTATCACAGCCAATTTAAAAATAGAAGATCCATATCACAATTTACACAAATGTATCAAACATACACATCCACCATCCACCATCCACTGCACCAATTTACGTCATATAGTTCCATAACAAACTCATTATCTGCGTGTATCAAAACTGACTCTACAATGATCTATCAACATTAATAAACATGAATCACACAGATGTATCAAACAATCCACTAATTTAACATCAAACTAATACCATAATACACTCCAAAACACTATAATTCCATAATACACATCAAAATATAACTCACAACATGCATAGGTAACAACATTAGATCATACAAATCACACATATATATGAAACGCTCCACCATTGTTATTTAATTCCAAAATACACTCCAAAAAACAAATTACATAGCAAAACTTAATTTACAGCCTATGTAACAAAACTAGATCAAAATCCCCAAAATATATCAAACAGTTCACTAACTTTTACGTAAAATTATAGATCTATAAAAAAATGGATAAACGGACGTGGTTTTCCCTATTCTGGTTACCTAGGGAGGGCGAGCCTTTATGACTCAGTTGTTTTAACCCGGGACTGTTTCCGACCCTTCCCAGGCTACCCCCAAATGTACAGTAAAATTGTCGATCTATATCCATAATTCCATTTCAAACTAAAATACATATCGAAACCTAATTAACAATGTATAAGCTCCACAAATTTTAAGATGTAATCCCATAATAAACACGTATAAACATATTATAACCAAACTTAATTAAAACAGATCTAAAATCAGGAATGTAGGTATCAAACATATATCCACCAATTTTACGTCAAACCTCGATCTAAATCCATAACTGTCAAGCCGAAACACCGACTATAACAACATTCACAACCAATCTAACAAGATGTAATTGATATCACGTAAACGTACGTATTAAACATGCATGCACTATTTTTACGTCGATCTAATTCCATAATACACCCTAACTTAATTAAAAATATATAACAAAACCTAATCTACCATAAATCTCACAATAACACATCAAAATGAATAATAATAAACGTAAAAAAACACGATTAATGATGGAGTTTTATACCGTCGTAACGTTCTGCTTGTTCGGCAAGTTTAGCCAAATAGACATGATTCTCACGGTCCTTTTCGTTCGACATTTTTTTTTTTTCAAATGATGGTTTGATTGAGTATGAGATTGAAAAGAAAAAAAAAAGTTTGTTATGATGGGGAAATAAGAGTAAACTACAAAATACATCCCTGTGGTTTGGTCAATTTCACACGATACATCCCTCCCAAAAAAGTTGCGCCATACACATCCCTCCGTTAGTAAAAGTCAGACACAATACATCCCTCCGTTAAAAAAAGGACTAACGGCGCAAACCATTTCTCCGTTATCTCCTAACGAGATAGAAAATGTTTACACCGTTAGTCCTCTGGGTTAACTATATTTGCACCGTTAGTCATTTTTTACGTTTTCGTCCCTTTTTTTACGTTTTCGTCCGCTTTTTTACTTTTTCGCCCATTTTTTTTACGTTTACGTCCGCTTTTTTACGTTTTCGTCCGTTTGGTTTCAAGGATTGACTTAATCAGCTGACTCGAATCATTTATAAAAATTCAAAAAATTTATATAAATTCGAAAAAATTTATAAAAATTCAAAAAATTAATAAAAATTCGAAAAAACTAATATAAATTCGAAAAATTTATAAAAATTCAAAAAATTTATAAAAATTCGAAAAAACTTATAAAAATTCGAAAAATTAATAAAAATTCGAAAAAACTAATAGAAATTCAAAATTTTATAAAAATTCGAAAAAACTAATAGAAATTCAAAAATTTATAAAAATTCTAAAAAATTTATAAAAATTCTAAAAAACTAATATAAATTCGAAAAACTAATATAAATTCGAAAAATTTATAAAAATTCAAAAAATTTATAAAAATTCGAAAAAACTTATAAAAATTCGAAAAATCAATAGAAATTCGAAAAAACTAATAAAAATTCAAAAAATTTATAAAAATTCGAAAAAATTTATAAAAATTCAAAAAATTTATAAAGATTCTAAAAATTTTCAAAATTCGAAAAAAATTATATAAATTCGAAAAAATTCAAAATTCGAAAAATTTATATAAATTCGAAAAAAATTTCAAAATTCGAAAAAATTTATATAAATTCGAAAAAATTCAAAATTCGAAAAATTTATATAAATTCGAAAAAAAATTCAAAATTCGAAAAAAAAATTTTAATTTTATAAAATTTTTTTAAATTTCGAAAAAAATTTCAAAATTTTTATAAAATTCGAAAAAATTTTCAAAAAATTTATAAAATTTTTTATAAAATTTTTAAATTTTTATAAATTTTTTCGAATTTTTATAAATTTTTTGAATTTTTATAATTTTTTTGAATTTTTATAAATTCGAAAAATTTATATAAATTCGAAAAAAAATTTAAGATTTTATAAAATTTTTTTAAAATTCAAAAAAATTCGAAAAAAATTTCAAAATTTTTATAAAATCGAAAAAAATTTCAAAAAATTTATAAAATTTTTATAAATTTTTTCGATTTTTATAAAATTTTTTGAATTTTTATACTTTTTTTGAATTTTTATAAATTTTTCGAATTTATATAAGTTTTTTCGAATTTTTATAAATTTTTTGAATTTTTATAAATTTTTTGAATTTTTATAAATTTTTTGAATTTATATAGGTTTTTTCGAATTTATATAAGTTTTTTCAAATTTTTATAAATTTTTTGAATTTTTATAAATTTTTTGAATTTTTATACATTTTTTCGAATTTATATAAATTTTTTGAATTTTTATAAATTTTTACGAATTTTTATATATTTTTTGAAATTTTATAAATTTTTCGAATTTATATAAGTTTTTTCGAATTTTTATAAATTTTTTGAATTTTTATAAATTTTTCGAATTTATATAAGTTTTTTCGAATTTTTATAAAATTTTTGAGTTTTTATAAATTTTTCGAATTTATGTTAGTTTTTTTGAATTTTTATTAATTTTTTGAATTTTTATAAGTTTTTTCGAATTTTTATAAATTTTTTCGAATTTATATAAATTTTTCGAATTTTTATAAATGATTCGAGTCAGCTGATTAAGTCAATCCTTGAAACCAAACGGACGAAAACGTAAAAAAGCGGACGTAAACGTAAAAAAATGGACGAAAACGTAAAAAAGCGGACGAAAACGTAAAAAAAACGGACGAAATCGTAAAAAATGACTAACGGTGCAAATAGAGTTAACCTAGAGGACTAACGGTGTAAACATTTTCTATCTCGTTAGGAGATAACGGAGAAATGGTTTGCGCCGTTAGTCCTTTTTTAACGAAGGGATGTATTGTGTCTGACTTTTACTAACGAAGGGATGTGTATGGCGCAACTTTTTTGGGAGGGATGTATCGTGTGAAATTGACCAAACCACAAGGATGTATTTTGTAGTTTACTCGGGAAATAATAATAAGCAGATCGAAAGAGGAGATGAATGTGAGGGTTGGGGTTATATAATTCAGCCAAGGTGGTTAAGGGAAGGGAGATGAATTAATCTGGACCGTTGGATTTAGTTTTTAATTTGGGGCAGACTTTTTTTTTTTTTTTTCCCTTAAATTTATATGAAATTGGGTTCTTTTTGTTTATGAATGAAATTGATTATTTGTAGATGTAATTATAATGTGTAAAATAGCTTGAAAGTTGCGTTAGAATTTTGAGGCTTTTGTTATTAGCATTAAAAATATAGCTTTTAAGAAAAATACAAAGGCTAACGGCTTATTGTCAAACAAACTTTGTATCATAAACATTTTAAAGCACTCCACGTCGAACCCTAAATTGTTCTCCGCGTATAGTTTTGGACCATTTTGCGGATAGCTAGCTTATGTATAGTTTTTTTGACCATTTTACGGATAGCTAACTTATGTATAGTTTTGTAGATGATCATGTGATCACGGTTTTTGAACCGTTTTTGGCGAATTTGGATGCATATGATTATGTTTAGCGAATTTGGATATATATCATATTATGTTTAGCGAATTTGGGTTTGTTGTTGTTGTTGTATGTTTAGCGAATTTGGCGCATAAAACAGGTTCTGATCAGGTTGTGATGTTGTAGATTTTTTCCGAAAATTACCCATTTTGCAGCAAATATGCTGCAAAATGGGTCAGAGGCTTTTGGCGGGGACATGTCCCCGCCAAAAGGTTGAACCGGATTTATATGGTTGTCCCCGCCAAAAGCATTTACGGCAACAGTATATTACACTTTTTGGCGAGGATATGTCCCCGCCAAAAGAGGTTAATACAACAGTGGAAGGACCTTTTAGCGGGGACACGTAATCGCCAAAAGGCTTAATTAATTACTATAATCGCTTAATTAAGTGACGTTCTGGTTAATTATTGAATTTTTTGGCGGGGACATATCCCCGCCAAAAGTGATGTCACGCTGGACCAACTTTGACCAGCTCAAAGGTTGTGGGACCCACAAGTCCCCGCCCAAAGTTGACATCCGTCCCCGCCGAAAGTATCAACGTCGAGCTTGCGACAGGAGTCGTACACTCATTCGGCTCTCATCATTTGCACAAATTAATTTGACATATCTCAACTACAATTTTAGGCCTAACCTTAATTCCATGAGTCAAACCTACAAATCATTTTTCTTGTATGATAAAGTTTATGAATTGGATAGATATGACAAATCTTTGAGTGATTTTATAATAATTTTATGCTAATAGTAACATAAGTTAATTTGTTCATGTTTGTGCAAGCTCTTCGCAAAACTTGCTGCCTCTATAAATGTTCAGTATAGGTGTTCATCGGGTCAAAACTGGACCAAACCCGTAAAAAATACATCACGGGAAAATGCCGGTTGTGCTCATGTAACCTGTTTGGAATTGGTTTATCCTCGAACAAAATCGTGAATATCATTACATATTTGATGTAAAGCTTTTCAAGAATGATCGATTTTAGGTTTAGTTTAGGACTAAACCAAACCAAGACAGGGTATCTAAAAAAGAGAACCACATCGAAAACCTGTTGTTTTTTCTTCAGAATCCCCAGAACTGTAAATCAAACAAATACAGTCTGTAGGAACCATGATCACTCTTTATCACACAATATTTGGATCGATATGCACAAGAGGATGAGATGGGACTGTGGTGTTGGATCGTATATTAGAGAGATGGATAGAAGTTGAATCCTTTTCTATTATTGCACATACACACACACTCACTGAACCACTGCCTCACAAATGAGGATAAGGCTTTAAGTATTACGTGGTTTTTGCCTTATGGGCTTTGATGGGCTTGTGGGCTTTTGCACTTGGATAAGGCTTTTACAAAGAATACTAATTCTAATACAAGCCCAATTTACACAAAGTTCTCACGTAAATGAATGACCATCACTTTAACTATAAAATTAAAGCTAACAATCTCCCCCTAAGGGATGGTCATTCAAACTATGCACTACGTGATTAGATCTTTAGACTTCAGGGTCTTGAACTTTGTGATTCTTTGTTCCTTTATGCATTGTGATCTTCATCGTATCGTCTTTTGGATTGTTCTTTGCCTTGATCAACATCTTCATGTATTCAAAGCGTCGTTTCTTCCAATGTAGATGTTGAGACATACGATGATCGATGGACTTTCTTCAGTACCTGCATAAAACAGTTAGCAATAAATAGTCCAGCTCTTCCAGGTTCAGATCTCATTATGACACTTACAACTTATGTTCTTTTTGGTGAACACAAGTGTATTTTATTGAAAGTGTTCCTAAGAGATCTTTTGATGAATTTCATGGCTCTAGACTCAATTATGTGCATTTTGGTTTTGGTCGTCGGAGGCGTGGCAATGTCAACTCATCTCGGAGTGAGAGGTCGATAGATTATGTATTGATCTCCGTGAGAAAATGAAACAAATATCTTTTAAGAGATATCTGAGTGGATAGGAGGGGTGGTGCAAATGCGTCACTGGGTCCATGACGTCTTGTCTTCAATATCAGTATCACCTTAGTGAGTACCGATAGCATATGTATTGACCCGGTTTCTTTCCTAAGTTTTCATGGAGGGCTATTTCTTTTCACCCTTTCAAAAACTTTTCTTTTTCATTCTTCAACCCCTTCTTTCTCCTTTCTCATTTTGCTCCTTTTTTCAATCATACCTAAGGACTTCTAATTCTAATCTATTGGAATTGTCCTTGGGTAGATCCCTCCGGTTCTGGCGGATCATTGGACATTACCTAACCATAATCACCTTATTACTCCATGATTATCCTAGATTTGTTGATCGCATGCCATAAAACCTTTTGTGAAAATCTCTCAAAGCGTTTATGTATAAAACACATTTTGGTTAACACTTCAAGAGTTTTGCATTTTCTGAAATACTCCCCCTTCACATATGCTCATGCATTTTTGAAATAAATAGCACATGTTGGGTAGAGTTCGCACATTTGAAATGATCAATTTTCAATGAACATGACCTTCACGAGACACGCTTACATCACTAGTTAGACTAGCTTGAAATTATTACCCGTCCCGGTCATATTCAATGATCATCTCTCGAATTGGTACATTCTACTTAGACAAGTCCTTTGCGAGACACGCTTACATCACTGGATAACCAGCTTGAAATTATTACCCGTCCAGGACAAGTCTTTTCGATAACAAACAGTTGATTTCGTCAATTCGAGGGTTAAAACTGAGTCTGTCTTTGAGATTCGAACCATGATCACATTTTAATCCCATTTCTCCCCCTCAAAAATAGCATTTCGATGGTATTTTTGATACCGTTTGATTAAAATCATTGTTTTGTGAAAGCTAGAAGGGAGAAACTGATTTGCATGAACTTTTTGGAACAAATTTCTTTTTGAAATACTCTCCCTCAAAACTTGCATTGTTTTGAAATGTTTTTGAAAACATTGGATCAAGTGGGGAGTAAAGGTTTGAAAATCTTAAGCAAAATTTTTGAAAAGTTTTGAAAAACCTTTTGAGAAATTTTGAGTAAAATTTTGCTTAAGATTAAGAAGTTTGAATAAACATTGCATGAAAACTTCTTTTCTTTTAGGATTGTTGCCATAAATTGTACAACATGGTCCTTTCTTTGAAAAACGGGTTATGCACTGTTATGTGCGCATAAGCCAAAACGTTGAAGCCCGGGTTGTAAGCTGAAATACTTACAAGCCATTGATTTTTAGGATAAGTGCTCGAAATTTATTGATGAAGCACTTTCCTTTCTTTGATGATCGGGTCCTGAACTGATGTGTTCAGAAGCCATTGGGTTAAGCTCGGGTTTCGTACAGAAGTATACGAAAGCCATTATTGAGGCGCGGGTTTTGAACTGAATTGAACAAAAGCCATTTTGACCAGATTAGACAACAACTTTTGGAACCCATTTGAGCACTGCACCAATGGGTTTAGCATGTTTTGCAATCCATTTGTAAGTTGTGTCAATCTGATTCAAAGAAGTTGAATTCCAACGAGGACTGAAAACCGGTGTTTCATTTTGAAATAGAACTCGTGGAATCAACGGCGATTTAAAACTCTTTTTCTTTTGAAACTTGTTTGAGAAATCCGATGTCTCTCTTGGAGTTTTAAAACTTGAAGCATAGTCATTCTTGTGTTGCAGCGGAAGCATATCAGAGTTTGAAAATTTCAAAGAATTTGAATGACTTTGCTTTGGTCTCCACACCTGCTTTACCCGTGTAAATCGAGAGTGTGGAGTTTGAAAACCAGTATTCTCTTCATGAGAATGATTTGACCTTGAAAGCTTTTGAGGAGTGAGCGTTTCAGAAAATCTTGGTTTCTTTGAAAACTTCCTTCCTTTTTGCAAAGAATAGGTTGTAAACTGGGAAACCTTTTTCAAAAATGGTTTTGAAGATTCACCCGTGTAAACCTTCTTTGGAACACTCACTTTTGGTGTTGAAAGATTTGAAATAGGAGATTTTCCTTTTGAACGGTTAAGATCATCAAACTTTGTTTTTAAGGCATTGTATGATGATCGCAAATCACTGTATTCTTTTTGAAGAAGATCTTGAGATGCCAATTTAGATTCCAAAGAAGCAATTTGTTTCAAAAATTGATCTTTTTCAGCTTTTGAATCATCTATTTTACGTGCCAATTTCCGTTCGAAAACAATATTTTCTTTTTCAAGTCTTTCAAAATATGTTTCGAATTTGTTCGTTTTGTTGAAAAGATCAGTTTTTGCATCCTCAAGATCGTTTGTTCGTTGAGCTAAAAGTGTTTCAAGCTCAAGCACTTTTGTTTGAAGCGCATGATTTGCATTTTCCGTTTCAAAATCTGAAGAATTAGAATCAAACAGGGGATTTGGATAGGAAACATTTTTGATTTGAGACTCATCCTTTTGCAAAACCTTTGCAAACTTTTCATCAGCGGATTCAGACATTTGAGACTTCAAAACTTCAGTCTCTTTTTGTTTCATGATTGATTTTTGAGTCTGAACTCGTGAACGTTTGATTGAATCAAACAGGTTTTTGTAAGTCTGTTTCAAATGCTCATTTTCTTTTTGTAATGATGCCACAGCATGTTCCAATTCAATGTTTTTTGTATCAAGTTCATCCAAATCAAACTTGATATTGACATCATCACAATTTTCTTCAAAAATCTTTTCCTTTTCTTTAAGCACTGATGTCGAAGAGTTTTCAGAAGAAGCAATTCTTTTTGACAATTCTTCTTTGACTTCAGCTACTTCTTTTGAAAGTTCAGTGATTTTTCTTTTGAAACAAAGATTTTCAGATTTCAAAAAATATGTATGTTCAGAATCCACATTCTCATGCTCAAGGCTGACAGACACCGATTTGAATGACTCAATTTGATTTGTGAAAAATTCTTTTTGAATATCAAGATTTAAGCATTTTGCATCAAATTCATCTTCAAGAGAATGGATGTACTTTAAATCTTCTCTCATTTCAGTGACAAGAAATTTTTCAAAATGTTCAAAACTGAAATTAATATTTTTCACAAGAGGTTCAATCTCATCTTTTAAAAACTTACGGACTTCCCTTTTTAGCCAAGCGTTTGATGACATGAGACGAGTGTAGTCACTCTCGGTGTATTGTTTTTTTGACCAAATGACCTTTAACGTGTGCTCAATGTGATATTTAAGATTACAAAACTGTTTCCTTGCTTTATTTTGCCATAAATTAGCATCATAAGTAGCAAGTTGAACTTCTTTGAAAAATCTTTTCACATTTGTTTCTTTTCTTTTTAAAGGTGGTTTTGGTATTTCTGACAATTGTATACAACCATACACAAAGCCTTGGTACGAGAGTGGGCTTTTTCCTTTTTTGGCTTTTAAGCGTTTTTCCTCTGCCAATTTTTCATCTTCTTCTGACATGAACAGAGCATCATTCGGCAAAAATTTATGTTCAAACTGATCTGTATTTTCAAAACCAATTCCTGATTTTCCCTTATGGACTTTCTTAGCTTTAGGAATCATCATTAGAAGAGTTTGAACACTTTGGTCTGTTTTTCGAAGTTTTTCTTCAAGATTGTTTGCACGTTTTAAAACCTCTTGATTTTCATTTTCAAGTTTTGTATTAACAATCTTAAAATTTGAAGTGGTTTCTTGAAGCATTGAATATCTCATTTTTAATTCAACGTTCTCTTTTAAAAGCTCTTGGACCTTTCTGTTGGCGGGGCCCAAATTTCCATCCAGTTGTTGAATGGAACGTTTTTCACGTGAAAGAGCTTTGCTTAACTCAACTTCAAGTTCTTTGTTTCGTTTTAAAATTGGCGATGGAACATCTTCATTTAATTTCTGAGCTTGAGATTTAAGTTCTGAGATTTGAACGTCTTTGTAATGTGTTATTTTCTCAAAATCTTTTTTCATTTCTTTAAATCCCTCAAGCTCTTTGGACAATGAGGCATTCGTTTGCTTAGCTTTACGATTGTCCTCTTTGCATTTTTCAAGTTCACTTTTGAAATTATCGATTAAAGAAGCAAATATGGCATGATCTTGATCATGAGAAAATCCATCCAGGGCAGACTCACCTCCATTAGGATCCATATCTGGAGTTGTAGGAGTGATATTACTATCAAACTGATTCACCACATATGTGTCACTGATGGACTCAGGATGCGCAGGATGTGTCTTGTCATGAGCAAACACATTATCGAACAAAGCAACATTATCATTATCATGTGAATGTTGTACCGTAGCCAATATTGCCGTGTCAGATGAAGGTCTGATATGGTCAGCTTCAGTATCCCAAACAGCTTCATTCCTGTGTGTACCATCAGCATCCGAATCGTACCTTGGAAGACTGTTGTCAACCTGCTGTTCTGACGATGTGTCACTTCCCGTTAAAACCAAGCTATCATCAGATGTTGTACCCTCATCGACTGTTTCTTCATCATTGTTTGCCTCTTTCTCATTCACCTCTGTTTCCTTTAATAACACTTCTTTGATAATCTGCTCTCTTTCCCGTTTCTGCTTCTCAATTTCATTAAGCGCAACTTCTTCTTCATCAAGTGATTTTTCGAGTTCACTCATGTAATCGATGCATTGGGTTTGGAAGGTCTTGAAGTCTAGTCTATATTTCCGGGAAAACGCATTGAGAAACCCTGACAGGCTTAATATCCCAGGTTGCAGAATAATCTGAAGTTGAGATTTGATCACTTCAAGAGCTTCCTTGCAGTTGTGCGTATACAGTTCTTCTTCATTCAGTATCTTCTCATATTGATTCAGGCTTTGTTGAAGTGGAGCGGTGAAATAATGAAATTGGCATCTTATGTAGTATTCAAATGCCTGATCAAAACTTGAGTCATATCCTATAGAAATGATGACATTCTCAATATGAGTCTTGAACACAGTAAACGCTTTCCTTGATTTTCTCTCTTTCATTTTCATTTCCTTTTCCATTTAGCTCCAATGTGTGATAAAGTTGATGTTGGATCGATGCAAAGATCTAGGAGTGGGTTGGTTACTCACAAAGTTGGAAACAATTCACCAATTCAATATAATAATAGTCACCAAGTCTATTATATTGTATTATAGGAACAAAGTTGACAGCTCACAATAAAGTAGACACACTTGATCTTTTCCTCAATATTTAAGGCACGCTCATTAACAGCTCATAAAGCAAGCTCAATATAATATTAAACCCTTTATTGTTGTTGATAATGCATCAAAAGCAAACCCACATGAAAAGTTGGTAGACTCTCGTCAAAAGCAAACCCAACTTAATATTATAATAGAGAGTAGTTGGTAGCCTCTCGTCAAAAGCAAACCCAACTTAATATTATAATAGAGAGTAGTTGATGAACACGTGATACTTGAATATTATACTCAAAAGCAACTCAATATTATACTCTCAATATTATAAAAGAGACTAGTATCAACTTTCACTCAATATTAACTTCACGTGATACTATTATAACGAGCATGGAAACCCGAGCGTTGCGGCGGGGTGTTTTGCTAAAGAAGTACTTTAAGTTGAATATGAATCAAAGTAAAAGTCTGAAGCACGAAGAACAATCTGATATCAACATAAAAAGAAATCAGTATATACCTAAGTAATGTTGACAACACTGACTTCATTTCCCATGTTTTGAGTCTGTAACATTTATAACTGATGTAACACTTCACATATTGGATCATAAAACATATGCCCAGCAGCCTACAATTATTGAATGAGTTATCCTTTGTATTATATATCAATCATCCTATATAACATGTAGTACCATGCATATCCTTTAACTTAACTTTGTACTAAAAACTCTATTGTACCATATAGAATGAAGAATCATATGAAACAAATCATAAGTGTTCTCGTAGCTTTTTCACTGGCTCATACATCTAATGGGACACAATTGTAAAATAACGATTCCGCGACTCTTGGACTGTGAACAGCAAGACCTCGAGTACAGATACAAATGGCTAGGATCGTTCTGTTAGAGGGTGGCTTGCCTCCAACATCTTTGAGATGACTTTTAGCTGACCGTACGTATGTTGTTGGTAGTGAAACATCCGTCCCTATGCCAAATCTTGCTCGAATATCAGCGTTACAAAGAGCTCTTATGGTGTTGAGCAAAAGTCCTCTTGTTTCAGCTGGGGCCTGATGATTTTATCAGTTAATAATAAATTTAATACTTAAAAAAAATGTGTGACTCTGCAGTTTTGGAAGATACATAAAGGCAATTAGGTTGCTTACAAAATCAGTTGTTCCTGCAAAGTGTTCGCATCGCCCCATTGTCCATCCAAACAACCCAATAGTTGGAGATGGCAATATCTACAGAAAAAAGGGGGAAAAAAAGTCAACTAACTTTTGACCACAGTTTCTATAAGATTGAAGTCAATATGCAGATAAGCTTGACTCTACACATGTTGCTTATAACCACTTATCCGCCATGACAATACAACCAATCAGTAAGCATTTTTTCTATCATACATTCATACTTAAAATGAATTTTGAAAATCGAAGTATTAAGAATGGCTAAATTTTCTAACATGGCTATATTTAGAGGTTGGTTCATCTGAATATTTCACCAACCTGTACTCGAAGAGACCTATCTAAAAATTTGATAAACTACTAACTCCTTATAATAAGCATGATTCCAGAACTATTCATGCTTGGATTATTTACGCAAAATGGTTGGATTTTATATTTTTAGTATATGCCTAAGTTGCTTATTGTATCGATCACACCACATAAGGTTTTTAAATAAGTATATACCTTAAAGACGATCGCCATTTTGGCGAATCTGTCATGCAGTATGCTGATCTAAGAAGTCATTATTTTTGCATTGTTCCTGCATAAGTTTGATCCAAACACATCTATGAACCTGACCGGATTTGCATAAAGTAAATTAGATGTGAAGTTATAAATTTCAGTAAAAGCAAACCTGTAATAAATCTTTGAAGGATATTTGTTCACCATCATTTTTACCATTTCTTATAGGCCCCACGACCACTTCGACTACCTCCATCTCCAGATCCTCTAGAAAATCTATGCTATTTCCAAATCTACTACCCCTTGATTGCTCTTTTTTCTTGTAATTGAGACAGTTCTTTCACCACCTGCAACCTTACATGATAGGAATGCACTGGTCCAGGCCCATAATCCCACATCTACAGGCCTGACTCAAAGATGGATTACCTTGGTCCAACTAGAGAATCCAAATACTTGACTGCATGAAGTTTGACTGCCCCACGTTTTTAATTCACAGCATGTTCTTTTGTTTGAAGTTGTCAAAGTAGTTATTTAGTTTTCCACAAGTGTAGGAAACGTGGGTTAGAAGTGCTAATGTTAGTTTTCTTTCTTTTCAATCATATGTACTGGAAAAAGGGGAATGAAAAGCAGATTTGATTTTCCTAAAATTTATTCTCTGTACTTGGAGGATATTTTTGTTCCTTGCTATTCTAATTAATTTTGGGTAGATAATTAGAAGGTGATCTTGGACAACTAATCCAAATTTTCGTGGTGTGACTGTATCGACAATTTGGCTTAGAGATTCTGCCCAACAAAGCTATTGACTCAACTATCACGATCCAATCAAGAGGCTCGTTGCTATCATTTGGTTATCAGAGCTATGGAAACCCGACATGCTGCCAATTTGAAGAAGATTTTGGAGACGATAGAAGCCGATAAAAAGGAGATGGCACAGAAGATGCAGGCTATGCAAGAACAGATTCAAGAATTGCTTATCTCCCAGAACCATGGAGAAGATTCCGCGTCTAGCAGATCAGTCAACAGAAGGGGTGCGGGCAGTTGGCATCCAGATGAATTCGTGGAATGGTTACGAACAGTGGAACGGGTCTTTGATTACAAGCAGACGACTGAGGATAACAAAGTTAAAATTGTTGCCCTCAAACTCCGAAAATACGCATCAACATGGTGGTCGAACACGTGTTTGAAACGAGAACGTGCAGGGAAGGAGAAAATCCAGACTTGGCCAAAGATGAAGCAAAAATTCTTGCCCACCTATTATGTTCAGAATAGTTTTTCACAATTGCATTCGTTAAGGCAAGGAACCGACACCGCTGAGGAATATTCTCGTGAATTCGAATATCTCTTGATGAAGTGTGATGTACCAGAGGATGATCCACAGACTCTTGTTCGTTACCTAGGGGGACTGGAACCTCGAGTTGCTAATGTTGTTGAATTGCATTCTTATCAAACCTTAACTGAGCTGACTTTGTTATCTCACAAAGTGGACTCTCAACAACGATCCAAAGGAAAGTTTGAGCCCACCCGCCAATCCTTTAGACCCACCACATATTCCAAACCCACCTCAACCCATAAAACCACCACCCCCACCAATTCACAGCCATCCATGATATCCAACTCCAAGTCTGAACCACCTAAAGCCCCTCGACGATGTTTTCGATGTCAAGGTTTAGGGCATATCGCCTCTGAGTGCCCAAATAAGCGCATGATTTCGCTGGCCGATTTCGAATTGGCAGGAGGTTTCGAGTTTGAATCCGATCTTGTTACTGGCCCGGAGTCACCGCATGACGATGAGGTCGAGGTAACCGGCCCTGATGAAGGACCATGTCTGGTTGTTCGCCGAACCCTCAGTACCACTCCAGTTCCAGAGACAGAGCTTCAACGGGAATCAATTTTCCATACCCATTGTACAATCGCACAAAAGGTGTGCTCTGTGATTATAGACGGGGGTAGTTGCACCAATGTCGCTTCACAAACTTTGGTCACGAAGTTAAACCTCCCCACTCAACCACATCCTTCCCCTTATGTAATTCAGTGGCTTAATCAGGGCAAAGGTATACGCGTCTCCCATCGAGTGTTATTATCTTTCAGTATTGGTAAATCATACAATGATGAACTGTGGTGTGATGTTATTCCGATGGATGCGTGTCACGTATTGCTTGGGCTTCCCTGGCAGTTTGACAGGCGAGCAATTCATGACGGCTACCGCAATACATATTCCTTCACTCATAACAACTGCAAGATCGTTCTTACCCCACTTACCCCTTCGACATCCCTCCAAACATCCACTACTTCTTTGAGCACGCTACTACAATCTCAACACCATGAATATCAGTCCTTCAAAGAATTTGTTTTGTTGGGACTCGATGAAGACGAGAACCCGCCCCAACCGATTATGTCCCCCCTTGTGCAAGCCTTATTAAAATCCTATTCCCAAGTCTTTCCCACTGAAATTCCCCCTGGATTACCACCTAAACGATCCATTCAACACAAAATTGATCTCATGCCCAGTGCTGCCTTACCCAATAAACCCGCCTATCGAACCAACCCCCAAGAGACCATCGAAATCAGGAAACAGGTTGACAAACTTCTGGAAAAAGGACTTATTCGTGAGTCACTTAGCCCTTGTGCAGTCCCCACTTTACTTGTACCGAAGAAGAATGGGGAGTGGCGGATGTGTATGGATAGCTGGTCAATTAACAAGATTACTATAAAGTATCGATTTCCCATACCGAGGTTAAATGACCTGTTGGATGAGCTTCACGGTTCTACTGTTTTTTCTAAGGTTGATTTGCGAAGTGGTTACCATCAGATTCGAATTTATGAAGGGGACGAATGGAAAACAGCTTTCAAGACTAAGGAGGGGTTATATGAGTGGCTCGTTATGCCTTTCGGGTTGTCGAACGCACCGAACACTTTCATGAGGCTGATGAATCATGTATTGAAGCCATTCTTGGGGAGCTTTATTGTTGTTTACTTTGATGACATTCTCGTGTATAGTCGGACCATGGATGAGCACCAATCTCACCTTTCACAGTTGTTCAAAGTTCTCGATCAAGAAAGGCTCTATGGGAATTTGGAAAAATGTGAATTTTTTACTAACCAAGTAACTTTTCTTGGTTATCTTGTTTCTGAACAGGGTATAAAAGTGGATGAAAAGAAGGTTCAAGCAATTCGCGACTGGCCGGTACCCCAATCCATTCAACAAGTTAGAAGTTTTCATGGCCTCGCCTCTTTTTACCGGCGTTTTATAAAAAAATTCAGTACCATTGTTTCTCCAATGACCGAAGTGACCAGGTTCAAGAATTTCACTTGGACACCACAAGCTCAAAGAGCTTTTGACGAGATCAAGCAACAATTATCTTCCACCTCGGTCTTAGCGCTACCCTGTTTTCAAGAGGTGTTTGAGGTTGAATGTGATGCGTCCGGGGTAGGGATTGGAGCTGTTCTGTCTCAACTGAACCGTCCCATTGCCTATTTTAGTGAAAAGCTTAACGACGCCAAACGACGATATACGACCTATGACAAGGAGTTTTATGCTATCATTCGGGCTTTGGAACATTGGCAGCATTATCTGATTTCTAAGGAGTTCATTCTACATTCGGATCATGAGGCGTTGAAGTACATTCAAGGCCAACATAAGTTGCAGCCCCGTCATGCTAAATGGGTGGAGTTCCTTCAAGCATTCAACTTCACTATTAAACATAAGTCTGGAAAGCTCAACAAAGGAGCTGACGCTCTATCTCGCAGGTACTCCTTACTTACTTCACTTCAACCGAAGGTTCTTGGGTTTGAGCTCTTACAGAATGAATACCCATCAGACCCTGATTTTGGGGAGATATACACCAGCTGTCAAAGTCATGCTATGGGCGAATTTCATATTTGTAATGGGTTTCTGTTCAAAACACAACAACTTTGTGTTCCACGCCACAGCATTAGGTTGGTTATTATACAGGAAGCTCACGAAGGAGGTTTAGCAGGCCATTTGGGTATTGATAAAACAACTCATATATTGCGCAGTCATTTTTTTTGGCCCCATATGAGCCGTGATGTTGAACATTACATTCGGCGTTGCCTGCAGTGTCATAAAGCCAAAGGTCAGTCTTCTCCCAATGGGTTATTGATGAAGCGAAAAGTGTACTGCTTTTAAGGGGTCATTTAAGCCCTAAATCGTATTTATTTGATCAAATATTGCCCTAAATCGTTCCTTTTATCATTTTAGGTACTTTTGAGGAGAAATCTGGAAAAGGAGGCATTTTGGACGTTTTTGGAGCATAAAAGTGAAGAAAACGACAAAGTCTCAAAATTGTGCTGGAAATTACCTTTGACGGCATCAGGATTTGTTCTGGACGGCGTCATGGCTTGGCAAAAGTGGTGGATGTGAAAATTACTCATGATAAGCCAGAGAAATTTGCATGGAATTCTGACGGCGTCACGCTTTAATGTGATCAAGGTCGTCACGGCTTAATTTAAAGAGGGACGGCGTCACCCCTAAGTCTGACGGCGTCAAGCCTTGATAAGCCAGAACGGATTTTGGAGAGCTAAAGAGGGACGGCGTCAAGAAGGCCATCCGGGAACCCTAAAAGCGGCGAGGTGACGGCGTCACACTCCATAACGTGACGCCGTCAGATCTGAAAGTCTATATATAGTTTTGCAATTTTTTGTCAGTGTGGTGGAACTTATTGGGGAACTTTGTGTGTGAAAACCCTAAGACGATTTTAGCACTTTTTCAAGGCTTTTTGCCTTGAGATCTTCCATGTTACATTGAAGATAAGTTATCAATTAATCATTCAATATGTCTATATGTTGTTTGATTCTATCTTGTTCTTGTCTTTTGTTTAACATGCTAGGCTAGGTTTTCTTTGTGTTTGCTTAGATCTAATGAAACTTAGCTATTGATTATTGGTTATTAGTGTGTTATTAGTTGTATTGGATGATTGTTCATCGATGTTAGGCTTAAGAAAACTGGCTAACTTCCTATTCGGTAACTTGCTTGAACGTCTTAAGAAACATGAACCAATGCGTACTAAAGGTTTTTATGGTTGTATTTAATGCATGAGCGAATTCTAGTGATCCCATGTTAGGAGCTTCCTAGCCGGCTCGACATAGGAGTGAAGTAGGAGTTCATAGAGTTGGGAAAGTACGTACGCCACCCCACGAATGGTATTAAGGAATACACCCGTCATCCACGCAATTAATACACACTAATCAACCGGTAAAAGATAGTTAGGGAGTAAGGAAATCTAAGTAAACACATTTCTCTCCACATAAGTTTTCACCAACTTTTCATTTTCTGTTATTTTATTTTATTTGCATTCGTATTAACTTGGGTTAGTTGACTAGCAACTAATTCCGCCCACTCTTTCAAACCCGAGATTTTACTTGCTTTCATAAAATTATAAAAAAAATATAAAAAGAATCTTCTCTCACCCTTAGACCTATTAGAGTAGTTTTTCATACCTAACGAACACTATTCCCTGTGGAGAACGATCAATCCCCCGTACTTACCACTACACTATACTACATCGGTCAGGTACACTGCCTGGTGGGGTTGTAAGCCTCTTGAGATCCCTCGAGAGGTAAAACCTGTTGTAAGGTTGCAAAACCACGCATCAAGTTTTTGGCGCCGCTGCCGGGGAATAGTTATTGTTTAGGTTGAATTTTTATTTTATAGGTCTACTCACTAGATTCCTTTCTAGTGAGATTTTTATTTTATTTTTCTATGTTTTCTTTAGTCTATCTTTTTTCTTCGTTTCTTTGTTCGTAACCATTATCATCCGACATCATGGAAGGTGATAATATCCTCGATCCCAACAACCCACCACAACAACCACCACCTCCTAGAGCCCGTACTTTAGGAGAGTACTCCCGTCCTAGCCACCATGGCTATCGAAACACCATTGAGCTCACTCAAGGAGCCAATGTCACACCCTTGCGATCCGACACCATCCGGTTGGTGCAAAGCGGATGCGCATTCCATGGACTTCGTTCTGAAGATCCTAATCAACATCTCAAGGACTTTCTCAAAATCGTTGATTCTATAGACCTTGATGTTGCCACTCGAGAGACGACCCGACTGCGTCTCTTTCAATTCTCTTTGCGGGACCAAGCTAGTCAATGGCTAGAGCGTCAACCCGCAGGATCCATCACCTCTTGGGATGATCTCACCACTCGTTTCCTTGCTCAGTTTTTCCCACCGGGAAGAACTACCAAGCTAAGGAATGATATCTTGATGTTCCAACAACGTCAAGGCGAAACCCTCTACGAGGCATGGACTCGATTCAAGGACTTACTCCAAAAAGTCCCTCACCATGGCTTAGAACTTTGGCTCCAAGTCCAAATCTTCTATGACCATGTCAATCTCTCCACGAGGCAAACCATTGACCAAGCGGCTGGTGGTAAGCTACGTGATCTAAGTGCGGAACAATCATGGGCTCTCCTAGAGGATCTTGCTCTTTATGACAACAAAAGTTGGAGTGATCCCCGTGATTTGAATAAAACGGTCAAGGCAATATCTTTGCCTTCGAACAATTCAAGCACTTCCGACCGTAGGATCATAGAACTTGAAGACCAAGTCAAGTTTCTCATGAAATCCTACGAGGCTCCTAAACCTTCAAGCCAAATGAACAAAATCACTTCTTCATGTGAATTATGTAGTGGTCCCCACGACACTCATGATTGCATGGAACTCACCGAACAAGCTTTTGCGGACTACGCATCCTCGCGTACCGACGGAGCGGGAGACAAGTGGTACACTTTCAAACCCGAGCCAAACCCCTACGGTGATACATACAATCCCTCATGGAAAAATCACCCAAACCTTAGGTGGAAACAAAACCAAAACGCACAACAAACCAATTCTTCCAACCCACCTAATCGTTTCCAATCAAGCGGTTCCAACTCGAACCGTACTTTCAACAACAATCCTTCCGGCAATGGTAGTACCGATAACTTTGAAGGATTGATGTCTCAATTTATGGCATCTCAAGAAGCTCGTTTAGCCAAGTTTGAAGCCGATTTCAAACAAAAACAAAGCGAGATGACCAATAAGATTGACACTTTGTTGAAAGCCCTCAATGACCGAGAAATGGGAGCACTCCCTAGCAACACGGTCAAGAACCCGAAACTAAACGTCAACGCCATTTCATCGGTTTCGTCTCCTAGTTCTTGTCCACAATATTATTCGGTCAATTCCATGAGCACGTGTTTCAAACAAACCCAAGTTGTAGTTGAAACACCTCCCACTCAAAACCTTGACGAAGAATTCAAGGAGCTCCACCTTGAAAGTCCGGTTGTTGATGTGTTGGATGAGAAGAAGCTCAAGTTAGGCGAAAAAGGGACCGCCTTTGTTCAAAACAAGCTACCTAAGAAGTTAGATGATCCGGGCTTATTTGTCCTACCTTGCAAGATCGGTAATTCGGAGGCTTATGACACATTAGCCGATCTTGGATCAAGCCTTAACCTACTTCCGTTACCTCTCTACACCTCTCTAAAACTAGGAAAACTTGAAGAAACCGAGGTGATAATAGGCTTAGCGGATGGAAGTGTTGCTTACCCGGTTGGAGTAGTCAAGGACGTGTTGGTACACATAGGAAAACTAACCAATTTAGCCGATTTCCACGTCCTTGATATGGTTAGCGACCCTACATGCCCCTTGTTGATAGGTAGAGGATTTTTGGCAACCGCTAGTGCTATGATTGATTGTAAGGAATCCAAGATAGCGGTAGGAGAAGGAGATACTTGGTCAGTCTATGATGTTAAGAGACATGCCTATGATACTAGTGAGGAACCAACACCACATTGGTTAGAATCAAATAGGAGACCATCTAGATATGGACCTTGGATTGATAGAGACTTCATAGGACCCCAACGCCCATTTTACCTAGAAGAGGACTTTGTGAACCGAACACATACGGTAGAACAACTCTTGGCTAGGGACACAGAATTGGATCCATTTGAAGACCCTCTAGTTTTTAGGAAGATGATTGATTTCCTAGGAGTTTTGCCAATTAACCTAGGGATGAATAAGTGGAATTGTGAGGACAACGATCATAAGTGGGATTGGGACAAACCACCCAATGATGGAGATGGGTCATGGCATATTAAGATGACATTGTATGACCCGGATGGAGAGAAGTTTGAAAAGATATATTGTACTAAGCGGACCAATAGGAAACTTCAATCCAAGCTTAACCCTAAAGACGTCCTCGATGACGAGCTCACTTATATAGGGTAGAAGTGTAACGCCCCTTGACCACTTTGACCAAAAACGTGAAAATTTTTCGCAAAAAGTAACATTCCGAAACTGACCCACATTAAGGTTTAGATTGTGGAACCTAAAAGTAGATCCTGAAAGATCCACTCTAAGGTTCAGATTTATGGGACCTAAAAGTAGATCCTGGAAGATCCACCTAAGGTCCAGGACTGAAATTATACTTTAGGATTTGACGGGAAACGCTTGACTTGACTTGACATTCCGCTACTCTATTGACCCTTTATAAGAAGCCACATTCATCACCAAGATGAACATTTAACTCATAACCAAGATGAGTAAAAACTGGATCCACATTTAGGTCCAAATCTTGGAAACCTAAAAGTAGATCCTAATTCCATAACCAAGATGAGTACATTTCAGATCCACACTAAGGTTCATAAATTCGAACCTAAAAGTGGATCCTAGACTGAAATTAAGGATTCACACTTAGGTCCATACTTTGGAACCTAAAGGGGGATCCTAAACTGAAACCAAGGATCCACACTTAGGTTCATACCTTGGAACCTAAAAGGGGATCCTAGACTGAAAATTATTCTTTAGGAATTGACGGGTTATGCATGAACCCATTTTGACCCGTTACACTCCAATTCACTTAAAACACTTCCCTTACCTACCATACTTGACCAACATACATATTTTAACATACTAAACTTGTCTCAACCATCCATGACCCGTTCAAACCCAAAATGGGTAAAAACTAGCTAATACCAAACATCCCCTTAAACAATCTTTCAAAAACACATTTTATACATAAATGCACAAACAACTAGATATCCAATTTGGCTTACACGCAACATAACCTTCCTAACATATTAAAAGAGTGTTGATACATTGACATGACCCATAACTTCCCAAAATGGGTAGAATTGGCTATTTGCCAAACACCCTCCTTTTTACCACCATAACCACTAACCTAAGGACTTCTTGACATGAACATAAGCTTGACCGTTGAGCTAACATAGAAAATGACCGTTGACTCACGAAAGGAAATATACCCAAAACACGAAAGGACACGTCGGGGGCTTCCAACTTCAATATGCTTGGTCCAAAAGAACGGTCTTCTACTACAACTTCTTCTAGGATGAACTTCTATTACATAATCACTTAAACCTTTTCTTTACCTTTGCTAGAACCTTCGGCACCTATCAAGAAAAACATCACAACTAAACACGTAAGCGAAACGCTTAGTAAGTACATGGCAATAACAAGCTAACAATGTATGATATAAAATCATAACATAAAACTAACAATATATGATATAAAATCATAACTTAACCATAACTAGTCTAACTACTAGTTAAGCTAGCGATATAGGGGCACTTACCTCACGCCGACATAGTCGACCTTTACACAATCAACCCATAAGGTTGAACTTCTACACAATCAACCCATAAGGTTGAACTACATCCCTTAGTTAGTCCAACGACTAACTAAACTATATCTAGAATGGATCCATACTAGCTAACGCACCCTATATCCTATCCTTCAACATTATCATGTAAACAAACATGATAAAGCTAACACATGAAACATTATCATACCAATATATGATAAAGCTAAACAAAACATGTTATAACCAATGTACTTACCTTGATTCTTAGATTACCACTTTACTAGCAACAACTTCCCACTTTTATCTTGTTTCCTATATCATAACCATCTCAAATTAGAGACTAATTACATAACTAATCATGAAATTACTAACCTTTGATCATTAAGATCAATTATTACAACATGAACCCTAATTTCATAAATTTGGGGAAGAACACTTACTTGTTGAGGAGATTACAATTAAGGGTTCTCTAGTGAATCTTGATCACTTCTTGATACACAAATGAGCTAGATGATTTACTTGAAGTCTTCCCTCCCTTTTCTCCTTAAGAGCCGATCATCACAAATAAGACCAAGAAGAAAGTCCTGGAGTTTTCTAAAATTGGCTAGACTATGGCATTTTAACTAATAAACTTTGCCCATTTGGCAATCTTGGCCCTTTTAGTTTCATTCATTCTATATTGGCCACATATATTTACCACTTAACTCATATCACAAGGCTTATAATATGCAACACATAATATTTACATAACTAGTACCTTATCGGGATACGGGTGTAACAATTCTCCCCTCCTTAAAATGAGAGTTCGTCCTCGAACTCTATTCTTAAAATAAATGAGGATATTCATTTCTCATCTTCTCCTCTAGCTCCTATCTAATACTTGTACCCTTACGATGTCTCTATTGTACTTTTACTAGCGGTATTTCTTTGTTTGGAAGTTGTCTCACCTTTCTTCCTAGTATCGCTTCTGGTTCATCCTTTTGAGAAATCAATTCCGGATCAATCTCAATGTAATCCAACGTGACTACCCTAGTCTCTTCCACTAAACATTTCCTCAAATAAGACATATGAAAGGTGTTATGATCACCTCCCATTTCCTCGGGAATTCTAACACATATGCAACCTCACCCACACGTTTCAAAATTTTAAACTGCCTTATAAAGCGCTGACTTAATTTCCCTTTGCTTTTAAACTTAAAAACGCCCTTCCACGGAGAAACTTTTAGCATAACTATATCACCTACCTCGAGTTCTATTGGCCTTCTTCGATTATCGGCTTAACTTTTTCACCTATCTTGTACCGCCTTAAGTCTTGCTCGAATCATCTCAACCTTTTCCGTCGTTGCCAACACTATATCCGTGCTAGCCAATTCTCTCCTTCCCACTTCTTCCCAACATACTGGCGTCCTACACTTTCTTCCATATAGCATCTCATAGGAGATATGCCTATACTAGCATAATAACTATTATCGCAGGCGAATTCCACTAGAAACAAGTGATCATCCCAGTTACTTCCAAAACCAACCATGCTAACCCGTAGCATATCTTCTAAAGTTTAAATTGTCCTTTCGCTTTGTCCATCGGTTTGAGGATGAAGAGCTGTGCTCATATGAAGTTTCGTACCTAACTCTTCTTGAAAATCTTGCAAAAAAAACTTGAAGTGAACCGCCCATCTCTATCAGAAACTATGGAAATAGGTACCCCATGACGTGCAACTATCTCATTGACATAGATCTTTGCTAACTTATGAACAGGCATATTCTCCCTGATTGGAATAAAATGCGCACTCTTAGTCAAACGATCGACTACTACCCAAATAGTATCATTCTTCTTTTTCGTCTTTGGCAATTTCGTGATAAAATCCATAGTAATCTTCTCCCATTTCCAAACTGGAATGTCTAAGGGTTGGACTTTTCCATATGGCTTTTGGTGTTCGGCTTTCACTTTCAAACAAGTTAAACATCTTTCCACATACTTCACGCAATCTCTTTTCATACCCGGCCACCAATAGTTTCTTTTCAAATCAAGGTACATTTTCGTAGCTCCTGGATGAATAGAATACTTGGACTTATGAGCTTCTTCCATGAGTAACTCCTTGATGTTGCTTCGAAAAGGAACGTAAACTCTTCCATACCGCGTCTTAATCCCTCGACTGTCTTCACCAAAATGAGGAACGTGAGATGTGATACGTTCTTTCTCTTGATTTTCTTCTTTTAGCGCTTCCTTCTGAGCTAACTTAATCCTATCGAAAAGATCAGATGAGATAATCATTCTCAAAGAGTGAATCCGTATAACATCACTTTTGCCCTGACGACTTAGTGCATCCACTACAACTTTCGCCTTACCCGGATGGTAGCGAATTTCGCAATCATAATCCTTCAGCAAATCTAACCACCTACGTTGCCTCATATTCGGATCTTTCTTATCAAGGAAATATTGAAGACTTCTATGGTCAGTGTAAATTATGAACTTCACACCATATAGGTAATGTCTCCAAATCTTCAAAGCAAAGACTACAGCCGCAAATTCGAGATCATGAGTCGGATACTTCTCTTCGTGCTTCTTTAGTTGTCTTGAAGCGTAAGCAATCACTTTACCCCTTTGCATAAGAACACATCCAAGACCGGAATAAGATGCATCACTGTAGACCACCATGTCTTCGGTTCCCTCGAGTAACACTAAAATCGGTGCTTCACACAACCTCTTTCGTAAAGTACGGAAGGCTTCTTCTTGCTTTTCGCCCCACACGAAAGGAACATTCTTCTTGGTGAGTTCAGTTAACGAAGATGAAATTTTGGAGAAGTCTTGAATAAACCGTCGGTAATAACCCGCGAGTCCTAGAAAACTTCGAATTTCACCAACGTTCTTCGGCGCTTGCCAATTCATCACGGCCTCGACTTTAGACGGATCAACTTTAATACCATCAGGATTAATGACATGACCAAGGAACTGAACTTCTTGCAACCAGAATTCACATTTCGAAAATTTAGCATACAACCTTTCTTTTCTCAACGTTTCCAGGATTTCTCGAAGATGCACTTCATGTTCTTCCTTACTCTTAGAATAGATAAGAATATCATCGATGAACACTATAACGAATTTATCCAACATCGGTCTACATACACGGTTCATGAGATCCATGAAAACCGCAGGCACGTTCACGAGACCAAAAGACATAACCGTAAACTCGCAATGTCCATAACGGGTCCTAAAGGCCGTCTTGGAAATGTATTCTTCTCGAACCTTCAACTAATGATAGCCCGAACTAGGATCAATCTTTGAGAACCACTTCGCACCTTGAAGTTGATCAAAGAGGTCACCGATTCTTGGCAATGGGTATACATTTTTTCACCGTGACTTTGTTCAATTCACAGTAATCAATGCACATCCACCTACTACCGTCTTTCTTTTAATCGGACAGAATCGGAGCTCCCCATGGTGAGCTACTTGGGCGAATAAAACCCTTGTCAAGTAACTCTTGGAGTTGACTCATTAACTCCTTCATTTCGGACGGAGCAAAACGATAAGGAGTTTTGGCAATAGGAGTAGCACCCGGAACAAGATTAATACGGAACTCAACCTGTCCATCGGGTGGAATACCCGGCAGATCTTTCGGAAATACATCATGAAATTCATTAATAATCTGAACGTCATCGATACTTTTCTTCTCACAACTCGTATCTACCACATGCGCCATAAAAGCGAGACAATCACGTGATAAGTATCTCCTAACCTTCATTACAGAACATAATTTTAACTCGCCCTTTTTTTATTATCACCATAATTCATCATTTCTCGACCACTAAGATTCACAACTCGAACGATCTTTTATCTACATAGGATGGCAACATGGTGTTTACCCCAACCAATCTATACCAATGATAATATCAAACCTTCCAAGCATTATGGGAATTAGGTAAATCCTAAAAACACTCTCATCGATCTCTATCTCTACATTATGATATACACTAGACAACACAACAACTTTACTATTGGCAATCTCAACTTCTATGGGAGTTGAAAGTTTTCCTAGGGGAGTGGACAATTCTTTACTAAAACTATAAGATACAAAGGTCACACTTGCGCCCGAATCATACAAAACACGAGCAGGTTTAGAATTAACGAGAATTATACCTGTGACGACATCTGAACTCGACTTTGCTTCTTCGGCACTCATTTGATAAACACAAACTTTAGGTTTCGGAACATCAACCTTTTCTCCCTCGATCAAGTTAAACGGCTCCTCTTGCTTAGGATTAGCTTTAGGACATTCACTCACCTTATGTCCTTCTTCATTGCACCCATAACACGTCAGCATACACTTGGTGCAATTCTTTTTAACATGGCTAAAATCCCCACATTTATAACATCCCTTCATCCCGGCTTTACATCCTCCCATATGGTTCTTACCGCACCTATTACACCGAGGTGGTAATTTCCATGTGTTGTCCTTCTTTGTTGAATCAAATTTGCCCCGCTTACCGAATGTTGTTGGTTGTTCTAGCTTTCTTTTCACCTCCCTCTCCTCGCCCTTCATTCTATCCAAATCTGCTTCTCCGGGTCTAGCATTCGGATCATTCATGAGCTCCCCAGTCTTCTTAAGCATCCCTATCTCCTCATGAAGTATCTCTTGCAAATATTCAGTTGTCTTATTAATAAAGAAGGGCATAGCTTTCTCAATAGCCCTTCCCACACTATTCGTCACCAACGTATCCAAATCTTTCAACCCTGCTCTAGTAAAACTTCTAGGATTAAGGTTTTCCGGCATTGACATTGACGTGTCACTATTAGAGTGTCCATCATTATGTTCATCACTATCATGGGGGGAGGAGGTCGCTCTTACCACCTCCTTATTCTGAATCGTCACCATCTTTTCTACTATACTGAAATTAGCAATTCACACTATTAAGCAAAATCATGTACATAATCGATGCATAAATAACATATCTATTCTTATACTAAACACCCTAGAGTTTATCATCCATGTATAGCCTAAATGATTCCAATCTCACATATGTATCATATTTTTATCACTACGGTGGCCAGGCGTAGTCATAAAAATACTTAACATATGTGTTCCTGAAATCACCCAAACAATACACAAATAACAAACACCGATACTAACCGCGTCTACACAAGGCCTAAGTCTAGGAAATCCTAAGGGGAGATCCTAAATCTCTTAGACCGAAGCTCTGATACCAAGTTGTAACGCCCCTTGACCACTTTGACCAAAAACGTGAAAATTTTTCGCAAAAAGTAACATTCCGAAACTGACCCACATTAAGGTTTAGATTGTGGAACCTAAAAGTAGATCCTGAAAGATCCACTCTAAGGTTCAGATTTATGGGACCTAAAAGTAGATCCTGGAAGATCCACCTAAGGTCCAGGACTGAAATTATACTTTAGGATTTGACGGGAAACGCTTGACTTGACTTGACATTCCGCTACTCTATTGACCCTTTATAAGAAGCCACATTCATCACCAAGATGAACATTTAACTCATAACCAAGATGAGTAAAAACTGGATCCACATTTAGGTCCAAATCTTGGAAACCTAAAAGTAGATCCTAATTCCATAACCAAGATGAGTACATTTCAGATCCACACTAAGGTTCATAAATTCGAACCTAAAAGTGGATCCTAGACTGAAATTAAGGATTCACACTTAGGTCCATACTTTGGAACCTAAAGGGGGATCCTAAACTGAAACCAAGGATCCATACTTAGGTCCATACTTTGGAACCTAAAAGGGGATCCTAGACTGAAAATTATTCTTTAGGAATTGACGGGTTATGCATGAACCCATTTTGACCCGTTACACTCCAATTCACTTAAAACACTTCCCTTACCTACCATACTTGACCAACATACATATTTTAACATACTAAACTTGTCTCAACCATCCATGACCCGTTCAAACCCAAAATGGGTAAAAACTAGCTAATACCAAACATCCCCTTAAACAATCTTTCAAAAACACATTTTATACATAAATGCACAAACAACTAGATATCCAATTTGGCTTACACGCAACATAACCTTCCTAACATATTAAAAGAGTGTTGATACATTGACATGACCCATAACTTCCCAAAATGGGTAGAATTGGCTATTTGCCAAACACCCTCCTTTTTACCACCATAACCACTAACCTAAGGACTTCTTGACATGAACATAAGCTTGACCGTTGAGCTAACATAGAAAATGACCGTACGAAAGGAAATATACCCAAAACACGAAAGGACACGTCGGGGGCTTCCAACTTCAATATGCTTGGTCCAAAAGAACGGTCTTCTACTACAACTTCTTCTAGGATGAACTTCTATTACATAATCACTTAAACCTTTTCTTTACCTTTGCTAGAACCTTCGGCACCTATCAAGAAAAACATCACAACTAAACACGTAAGCGAAACGCTTAGTAAGTACATGGCAATAACAAGCTAACAATGTATGATATAAAATCATAACATAAAACTAACAATATATGATATAAAATCATAACTTAACCATAACTAGTCTAACTACTAGTTAAGCTAGCGATATAGGGGCACTTACCTCACGCCGACATAGTCGACCTTTACACAATCAACCCATAAGGTTGAACTTCTACACAATCAACCCATAAGGTTGAACTACATCCCTTAGTTAGTCCAACGACTAACTAAACTATATCTAGAATGGATCCATACTAGCTAACGCACCCTATATCCTATCCTTCAACATTATCATGTAAACAAACATGATAAAGCTAACACATGAAACATTATCATACCAATATATGATAAAGCTAAACAAAACATGTTATAACCAATGTACTTACCTTGATTCTTAGATTACCACTTTACTAGCAACAACTTCCCACTTTTATCTTGTTTCCTATATCATAACCATCTCAAATTAGAGACTAATTACATAACTAATCATGAAATTACTAACCTTTGATCATTAAGATCAATTATTACAACATGAACCCTAATTTCATAAATTTGGGGAAGAACACTTACTTGTTGAGGAGATTACAATTAAGGGTTCTCTAGTGAATCTTGATCACTTCTTGATACACAAATGAGCTAGATGATTTACTTGAAGTCTTCCCTCCCTTTTCTCCTTAAGAGCCGATCATCACAAATAAGACCAAGAAGAAAGTCCTGGAGTTTTCTAAAATTGGCTAGACTATGGCATTTTAACTAATAAACTTTGCCCATTTGGCAATCTTGGCCCTTTTAGTTTCATTCATTCTATATTGGCCACATATATTTACCACTTAACTCATATCACAAGGCTTATAATATGCAACACATAATATTTACATAACTAGTACCTTATCGGGATACGGGTGTAACAAGAAGGACTTTGAGTCTAGCTACAAGACTCGTTAATAAAGAAAAGCGCTTCTTGGGAGGCAACCCAAGTTTTATTTGCTTTGTATGTTTATTTGTTTGTTTGATTTTATTTGTTTCCGTATGTATGTTTAAATTTTATTATTATTGATTCATGTTCAAAATTAATTTGTGAAAATGCTTTATTTTGTTTTTAACTTCGTCTTAACTACATATAAAGGTATTTTGCAAAAGCTGAGTGTAAGGGAAATCCAAATCGGTTTATTAGAACACAAATGAACATGAATCATAATAATAATAAATTAACATACATATTAGTATTTGTTTGAGTCAAATGCTTGTATCAAGTCATAATGATGTTTTACAGGAATCCCAGAAAGTAAGGTATAGGTTTTTCCAAAAATTTTCCGGAAACGTAACATGAGAATTCTGTCAGATCATTTCTGACGGCGTCAGGCTTTACAACCTGACGGCGTCAGATTTAATTTTCTGAAAATTTTTGAAAGTTTTGTTTTCATAAAAAGTTTTTATTAAATCTCTAACTTATAATCTCCAGGAATTTGCAAAATTATCATTCCACAAGCATTATATCCTTATATATAGATTTTATCCCGCCGATGTTATGCAGGTTTTCGTGTTTGTTTTCTCAGGTTTAACAGGTTATTTTGGACAAGGAAATGTTTGTTGGATCAAGCTTATGGTGATGCATTAGTCATGGAGCTTCAACATTACCTTGGAAAAAGATCTAACCGTGTTACTTCATTATCCACCGAGCGAATCAGGGGAGTATTTGATTTCATTCTTTTACTTTTTTCTTTTACATCTTGTTATTTGAACATTGGGGACAATGTTCATCTTAAGTGTAAGGGAGGGTAAAAGTACGATTAGAGAATGCTATTACGCTTGATTTTTGTTTGTTTAATAGTAGATGTGTAATAAAACTGAGATAAATACCTGTTAGGGCAATTTTAGTGCCAAATTTAAAAATTTTTACAACATATAGGAGTGAAACTTTAGTCCTAATAAGCGTCTCATGGATAGGAATTATATGACTAGCACAAAAACCGTACCACTAAAAAATTTTCCACCCCCAAATATGTGAGGTTCGCCCTAGAATTGGTAGGAAAAGCATTTATGCTATGATGTGTGTACCGGTAGCACTTAGATTCTAGAACTTGCGTTAGGACCATTCCGAGGCCACAAGTGAGACTACATTCGTGTAGTTAGATTTACTACATGATAAGAGGCATTAGGATTAACCCATTGTTTTACACCTGTGTTTTTGTTATAATTACATTGGCTACATTGGTCAAGTAATTCTCCCACACCTTTGCGTTGTACTCATTTTTAGTACACGATACCCCTAGTACACCCCTCAGAGCCTATCTTTTCGTTTCGACCTTTAAGCATTTTACTTAAAGGAAGAATTTGTTTACACCCCACTAAAATGTACACCCAAATCGCCTTAGCCTACCTTGTATGCACTCATTTTTAGTGCATTATTGTGACAACATTTGTTTAAACCCAAGTTAATTATCTAATTGATTACATGGTTGCTAAGTCGAGTCATATCCTTGTACATATTGTTTTGGGACGATTGGGACTCATGGGTAAAGTACTAGTGTAATGGAGTAATGGGGAAGAACATCATTATTACCCCCATTTGTGCTAAATATTTTAAAAGTACTCCAAGTTTTTCAATTATCTTAATTCGAGTCATTAGAATAGTTTTTTGTAAAGTTGTGTAAAAGTTCAAGTGTAAGGGGATGCAACGCCCCTATGATTTATTATTTTGGATGGTAGGGCAAGAGTGTAAAAAAAAAAAAAAAAAAAAAAAAAAAAAAAAAAAATGAGAAAAAGAAAAATAGAAAAAACATACGGACTACCATCCCGTTTCATTTTATGTTTGTTTTATGTTTTTGTTATTTTCTTTCATTAGCTTAAATCGAGTCGAGTCTTGGCTTAGCAACATTGTATAGTACATGTAATTAATCAAGATCTTTAACTCGCCACCAGTAAAATATCCTTTATCCAACAAAACCGTGTTTTCCTTTTCCCTACACCTAACGTTATAACCCATTTAAAAGCCTTCTTTGATAGTTTATCTTAGGTGCTTACGCCTAGTGGAGGAGGTTTTCGATCCTTTCCCAAGCCTATGGTAATCTATTTGCTATGACAGGTAGTGAGAGATATTATCCGTTTTCATTTATGAGATTTATTTTGATGACACTTGAGAGATGTGAGTATCTAAACACTACTTGTGAGGTGCTAGTTTGTAATCTCCGTGCTTATTATGATTAAAGTGGAACGAATATTTGTTGTAATTACTTTTATGTTAGCATTAAATGACCCCTAACTTGTATTTTGATTAGAATAAAAGCGCATTTGCTTGAGGACAAGCAAATCTCAAGTGTAAGGGTATTTGATGAAGCGAAAAGTGTACCGCTTTTAAGGGGTCATTTAAGCCCTAAATCGTATTTATTTGATCAAATATTGCCCTAAATCGTTCCTTTTATCATTTTAGGTACTTTTGAGGAGAAATCTGGAAAAGGAGGCATTTTGGACGTTTTTGGAGCATAAAAGTGAAGAAAACGACAAAGTCTCAAAATTGTGCTGGAAATTACCTTTGACGGCGTCAGGATTTGTTCTGGACGGCGTCATGGCTTGGCAAAAGTGGTGGATGTGAAAATTACTCATGATAAGCCAGAGAAATTTGCATGGAATTCTGACGGCGTCACGCTTTAATGTGATCAAGGTCGTCACGGCTTAATTTAAAGAGGGACGGCGTCACCCCTAAGTCTGACGGCGTCAAGCCTTGATAAGCCAGAACGGATTTTGGAGAGCTAAAGAGGGACGGCGTCAAGAAGGCCATCCGGGAACCCTAAAAGCGGCGAGGTGACGGCGTCACACTCCATAACGTGACGCCGTCAGATCTGAAAGTCTATATATAGTTTTGCAATTTTTTGTCAGTGTGGTGGAACTTATTGGGGAACTTTGTGTGTGAAAACCCTAAGACGATTTTAGCACTTTTTCAAGGCTTTTTGCCTTGAGATCTTCCATGTTACATTGAAGATAAGTTATCAATTAATCATTCAATATGTCTATGTGTTGTTTGATTCTATCTTGTTCTTGTCTTTTGTTTACCATGCTAGGCTAGGTTTTCTTTGTGTTTGCTTAGATCTAATGAAACTTAGCTATTGATTATTGGTTATTAGTGTGTTATTAGTTGTATTGGATGATTGTTCATCGATGTTAGGCTTAAGAAAACTGGCTAACTTCCTATTCGGTAACTTGCTTGAACGTCTTAAGAAACATGAACCAATGCGTACTAAAGGTTTTTATGGTTGTATTTAATGCATGAGCGAATTCTAGTGATCCCATGTTAGGAGCTTCCTAGCCGGCTCGACATAGGAGTGAAGTAGGAGTTCATAGAGTTGGGGAAGTACGTACGCCACCCCACGAATGGTATTAAGGAATACACCCGTCATCCACGCAATTAATACACACTAATCAACCGGTAAAAGATAGTTAGGGAGTAAGGAAATCTAAGTAAACACATTTCTCTCCACATAAGTTTTCACCAACTTTTCATTTTCTGTTATTTTATTTTATTTGCATTCGTATTAACTTGGGTTAGTTGACTAGCAACTAATTCCGCCCACTCTTTCAAACCCGAGATTTTACTTGCTTTCATAAAATTATAAAAAAAACATTAAAAGAATCTTCTCTCACCCTTAGACCTATTAGAGTAGTTTTTCATACCTAACGAACACTATTCCCTGTGGAGAACGATCAATCCCCCGTACTTACCACTACACTATACTACATCGGTCAGGTACACTGCCTGGTGGGGTTGTAAGCCTCTTGAGATCCCTCGAGAGGTAAAACCTGTTGTAAGGTTGCAAAACCACGCATCAGTTATATATGCCACTTCCAGTACCGGTTGCCCCTTGGGAGGATGTTAGCCTCGATTTATAATCGGGTTACCCCGTACCCAACGCCAAAAGGATTCCGTTATGGTTGTTGTCGATCGTTTCTCTAAGATGGCTCACTTTGTTGCCTGTCACACGACTTATGATGATGTCCAGATCGCCACTTTATACTTCAAAGAAATAGTCCGTCTCCATGGGGTTCCAAAGACTATAGTTAGTGATCGGGACGTTAAATTTCTAAGCCACTTTTGGTTGACGTTGTGGAGGAAGTTAGGCACGAAACTCAAGTTTAGCACGTCGAGCCACCCACAAACTGACGGACAGACCGAAGTCACTAACCGAACCCTTGGGTCATTACTACGAGCTCTCATCACAGCTAACTTGAAGCAATGGGAGGAATTATTGCCTCGGGCTGAATTTGCCTACAACCGGGCTCCTAGTAAGACAACAGGAATCAGCCCTTTCATGGCTGTTTATGGTGTCAACCCAACCACTCCACTTGATCTTGCTGTCCTTGACACCTCCACAAAATTCAGTAAGGAAGCCAGTGATGTAGCAGCTGATATCAAGTCAATACATCAGCGTATTCATGACAAAATTGCAAAGACTAATGAGCTCATTAAGTACCGCCGTGATAAGGGGAGGAAGCATGTTCTTTTTAAACCAGGTGACCTCGTTTGGCTGCATTTTCGAAAGGAAAGATTTCCATCTAAACGTTGTTCTAAGCTGAGTCCTCGGTCTGATGGTCCGTTTAAAGTTATTGCTAAGGTGAATGACAATGCTTATAAAATTGATCTACCGGGGAATTCGTGCGCTTCAGCCACCATTAATGTTGCTGATCTTCAGCCTTATTATGACCCTGACGAACCCCTTCCAAGTTTGAGGTCAAACTTTTTCGACGACGGAGAGGATGATAGGAATGCACTGGTCCAGGCCCATAATCCCACATCTACAGGCCTGACTCAAAGATGGATTACCTTGGTCCAACTAGAGAATCCAAATACTTGACTGCATGAAGTTTGACTGCCCCACGTTTTTAATTCACAGCATGTTCTTTTGTTTGAAGTTGTCAAAGTAGTTATTTAGTTTTCCACAAGTGTAGGAAACGTGGGTTAGAAGTGCTAATGTTAGTTTTCTTTCTTTTCAATCATATGTACTGGAAAAAGGGGAATGAAAAGCAGATTTGATTTTCCTAAAATTTATTCTCTGTACTTGGAGGATATTTTTGTTCCTTGCTATTCTAATTAATTTTGGGTAGATAATTAGAAGGTGATCTTGGACAACTAATCCAAATTTTCGTGGTGTGACTGTATCGACAATTTGGCTTAGAGATTCTGCCCAACAAAGCTATTAACTCAACTATCACGATCCAATCAAGAGGCTCTTTGCTATCATTACACATATTGCATTCTCCTGGCCTGCATTGCAATCACAAAATTATAAATAAACATGAACATATTACATAAGTACAAATCTCCTCAATACAGCAAATCTGAAAATATATATATGAGAATCGATTTAAGGATGAAGAACAGAAAGTCACGTATACACATCGTATGTTAACTCAGAAATAATATTAACAATAGCAAATATTAAAGTGCTAACAGACCAAAATAAAAAAGTTTTAACTCAATCTTAAGCATCTAGATTAAACTTTCATATGAAGTGTCGTACTATTTTAGTCACATTATAAAAAGATAGATTCCGATAATACTTCGCAAAAAGCTAATCGAAGTTATTTAAAATGGACAAAAGGTGGATACTTTACCTAGAATAGCATATGGCTATTACGCCATTTCAGTCCCATGTACAGCACTCATACCCACCCATTCAGCCCCCAAACTCAGCCATTTCAGCCCCCGACCTCAAACCCATTTCAACCCCCGAGCCTACCAATTTGAGTCCCCAAACCCACCCATTTCAGCACCCAAAAGCACACATTTCAGCCCCCATTTCGGGCCACAAACGCACACATTTCAACCCCAATTAACCCAGTCATTTAAGCCCCCAAACTCACCCATTTCAGCCCCTAAACAACACCAAGAAAAGTGGAAACAAATGCTTCTGAAATACCGTAATAAGTTTCAAATTGAGCGAATGAGCCCCCGACCTCACACCCATTTCAACCCCCGAGCCTACCAATTTGAGTCCCAAAAAAACTGGTTGCCAAGCGAAAAAAACCTTAGTATTGAATTAGAAAGCCTTGTAACATAATGTTGCATAAAGTATTTAAAAAAAGGGAAATCTTATATACTTTTTTTCCTCTAAGCTTATCAAAATAGCCAAGTATTATGGGTTTTAATGTTAACTATTATATGAATAAATCACAAACATACCTATATCTTTTTCTGCTTATCTCCTCAATTTTTCAAGCAACACTTCTTTGTCTAGTTTTTATCCCTCGGTTTTCGATCACCAATGCTGCTATTTTCCCTCCTGGATACGACATGAGAACATAATTAGTATTAGAGGGTTACATTAGAAGTTAAACGGTAGCAATGAAAACAGTAGTTATAGCAGTAACGATGAATTATCGTGACCATAAATCAAACACTAACAATTAAAACCGATTCCAGTGGCACATGAAAAAAATTAGCAAATGCCAATCCTAAACACGCCATACATTAATCATTATCAGGCTCTTTTAAGCTTCAAAATCAAATTTTGCAAAACAACAGAGAATAACATAATTACCCGTTGATGCTGTTTGAGAAGAAGCTTCATATTTCTGCATCCATAATTATCACCTCTTTGGCCTGGAATTCCTAAAGTGCCATCACCACATCTGCAGAGTAAAAAAAAAAAAAAGGTTTCAATTCACTGAACTTTAAAACGGGAATATAATTTTCATGTACCTATAACTTATCATGTAGCATAGGGCAAAGGCTTTTTAAGGCCAGAACAGGTACTCTCTACCAGCAACAAAGCATGGGCACTGGCGACTTGTACATTGGCTTTTAGCACAATGGCATCCTGTAAAACGGTTTTTGCACGTTTTTGGACATCTAGTAAACAGAAAGTGATCATGAGAAGAAAATAAAATAGGACAAACAACAATGATTTTTAATCATAATTAATAAAGACAATATAGACATTTATGCACAACTTAGAAATAACTATCCTTAAGAATACTTACTCTTTTCCACAACAATTCCGTTGTTATTGAGAATATCTGCTATTGTGACCACTAACATGATTTTCATACGATTTTTTTCTTTAAAAACTGTTTTGTCAGTTCATAATATGAGGCTCAGATTCATCAGTATTCTCAAAAAGCGGATACATCCGGCATGGCTGCAAACTTAATAGTTTGCCCCGCCAAAGCACAGAGATTCATGGCTTTAATCAAAACCATTAAAATTCATCATTGCCTTTTATAACCAATACTACCAAATTACCATGTGCAAAACTGTTTGGTTCAGAATTGCAAGTGCAGAGCCGGATAAGAGAGCTGCCGACTCGCCATGGCTGCAAACACAATGTTGTGCTGCCCCGCCAAGATACGGGCCGCTTTAGTGTATATAAAAAGACATAAAAGGTATCCGGCCACTAAAATGTAGCGACAAATAGTTGACTCAGATCTGTAGGCAGGGTTCAAGTCACAAAAGTATCCTTATTCCGTAATGGCTGCTAACAAACACGGTTGCATAGTAAGTATCTAAACTATGCCATCCGGTTGTTGCCCCGCCAGTTTACGGCCAAATCATTCAAGACACAACTTATTTGTGTCAGATCACAGATATCATCATAGCCATATAGGAAACATTATAAAGGAGACAGGGGTCTAACCGGATAAAAGGGTTTGCGAACCTGCCATGGCTGCAAACACGAACATGATCGTGATGCCCTGCCAATATACAAGCCGCTTTCACCCATCATGTTCCAGCTGCACATAAAGAACTATGCCTACCTTTAGTGACAGTGAAACATCAGGCAAGTTTCCTTTTTCAAATCAAAATGCTTGTTCATGCAACTGTTTTGTACTATTTATCAACTGTTAAAGGATTAGCAAAGTAATTAACACATCACATTATACTCACAAGCACACACACAGCTCTCTATAGCATACACTCATGAAAAAAAAAGTCTAGAAACTACAAATGTTTATAAGTACAAAATATAAGAAACAAAAAGTTCCAGGGATACCGATATGTAAAGAGCCGGATGAGCTTATGAAGCTCACCCTGCAACAATGCAAATAAGCACAACTTTTTTGCCCCACACGGCAACACCCTGTAACACGCCAAACAAATACCTAGAAAACCTTAGATGCAAACATGATCAGCAACACAATCTGCAAAACAAATCAACAAAAACCCCCAAATTAACCAAACCCTAATTTTAATTTTAAAAAAATAAATGAATAAATAAATAGAGTATAAAGACTAAAAAAAAAAAAACACATACATATGGGCAGATCATTTCTTGTAGGATCTGGGTTTATGATATTTTTTTGGGTTCAATTTTCGGTTAAAGGTTTTAATGTGGGTTATAGAAATTTCTAGAGAGAGAGCGACAGAGATAGAGAGCTGTGTTTGTGTTTGTGAGTATAATGTGATGTGTTAATTACTTTGCTAATCCTTTTAACAGTTGATGAATAGTAAAAAACAGTAGTATGAACAGTGCAAATTACTTTGAGAGATACTTATCAGCCACACATTTGCCCTCTAATGACCACCTTAATTACTTTTCCAGATTTTTTTTATCCCTTTGACTTCCATTGACCATACTCATCTTTTAATATATTGAATAATGAATGAATAATATGATGAAGTGGGTTGGTTAAAGTATCTTATATTACTTGTTGTTTCAACTTAAATCAACAACTTGAAGTCAAAAGTTGAACTTCAACAAAACTCAACACTTTCTGCTTTCAAACCCAACTTAATATAAGAAAAGAAACCCAGCATGTTGACTAGAACCTTGTTCGATTAGTTTCTTGTTCGATCAGAAAGTTGCTAGATCAACAGGTAGTTCGATCAACAGGTCCTTCGATCAACTGGTCCTTCGACTAACAACTCGTTCGACTAACCACTCGTTCGACTAACAGCTCGTTCGACTAAGTGCTCGTTCGACTAGGTGCTCGTTTGACTAAGTCGTTCGACCGCTCGTTCGACTAACCGCTCGTTCGACTAGGTCGTTCGACTAGCTCGTTCGACTAGGTCGTTCGTTCGATCAATTTGGAAGAGTAAGTCTAGCTCGACTACCCTTGTCTCGTTCGATGAATGCTCCTTCGATGACAAACCTCGTTCGATCAAGTTGTCTCGTTCGACCAACCTAGCTAACTCGCTAGTTGTTCGATGATGATGAGATGCTTCGATGAAAATTTCTGGATCGACTACTAAGTTGCTTCGATGAACTTGTTAGTTCGACTGAATTAATCTGGTGAACAGTAGCGATTCGTGAACAGTGATAAGCACTAAAGAAATTTCCTAGATCAATGTTTGGCTCTTGATACCACTTGTAGGAACCATGATCACTCTTTATCACACAATATTTGGATCGATATGCACAAGAGAGATGAGATGGGACTGTGGTGTTGGATCGTATATTAGAGAGATGGATAGAAGTTGAAGCCTTTTCTATTATTGCACATACACACAGTTGAACCACTGCCTCACAAATGAGGATAAGGCTTTAAGTATTACATGGTTTTTTGCCTTATGGGCTTTGATGGGCTTGTGGGCTTTTGCACTTGGATAAGGCTTTTACAAAGAATACTAATTCTAACACAAGCCCACTTTACACAAAGTTCTAACGTAAATGAATGACCATCACTTTAACTATAAAATTAAAGCTAACACAGTCGGTTCTGGCCTGGGCAGATTCAAGTTTTTGATTGTAGGTAGGGACAGAAATTTGCACATCCCAACTCATAACAATATAATTTCATAGTTCTTTGAACCTCATGCAACCACAAACTAGCACATATGCCATGCAACCATAGTGAATACTTCGATAAACAACAAATATAGCATTGAAGATTGTATTGTACTAATCTATTTCACACAATAGGTGACCGAGGACACCTATTTTCTTGACAATATGATGTTTGTTTGGTACAAATGTAGTTTCAATTACAAAAATGAACAAAGAACGAAAGATGAAAGAACAAACATATGGGCGTAACAAATTGCTACAATTCCTTCGGAATATTTCAAAAAGAACTTAAACTATGCAGTAACAAAACTTTTTCTAATCTACATCTTGCAAATGCTCGTGTTACTTTGTATCTCAAACTTCATTTCATCTGTCCCCAAAATCAGAGTCAAGAGGTTGTGACGCATCACAATTGACGAATATCTTGCATCATCTCTTTATGTATATAGACGTGTATAGAGGGGATAGTATTGCATAAGGGAAGACCATGGTTAGACCGTCGATTCATTTTCTTACAAATGGCTTTTGGCAAACAAGTAGCCTTTGGTCACTACCATTTTCAAGATCGATTACCCTTGCTTCCCATCGTATTTGTGCAGCAATCATCCGTGCCTTCTCTATAGTTCCCATCGTGTCAGAAAGAACAACCCAACCCTGAGAAACAGTAACAACATTAGTCATGCGAAATGGCAGTACAAATTGACTCAATCCACATATGAATGAGTTGGTCCAGGTTCATCCTAAAGGACAAACCAAGGTTTAGCTAAAACACAAACGGGTAATGGACCTACGGTACAGGTCAATCATTAATAGGCAAATAACAAGGTTTATCACTTAAACACGACGATTAGAAGTACACTAAACTGATTTAGGTACAGCGCATAACCTGTTGAAAGTTCAAAAGTCAATCATTTAGTCACTTTTCAACGACGTAGCCATTAGAAATCACAATACTTTAGGTACACTGCTGTTTTACGCAGCGATATTGACTGAGTACCAAACCCACCTCAAAAATCCCATTAAAAACTTGTATATCACTACTGGCAGTGGCTTCGTCTAAAATGCAGAAAAATGAAGCATACCAAAAACTCCTAATAAAGTTCTTCAGATGATGGGTGGTACCTGATAGGATATTTACTCACGGACTACAAACTAGAGTTGCATCCTAAAAATGAATGAAAGAATGAACCGCTTTATTTTGTATTCAATAATATTTCTTAGATATTTAACGATGTCACGCTTATCTGGCTACGTTTGTCATGATGTAGTTTATGGTGTGGGCTGTGGAGGAGTACAATAATGCCCAATGCAAGAAGCAGATAGTGTAAGGGCAAAACATATAAAATATACCTCAGGGCGTAGAATACGATCCATCTCCAAGAGTAAGTTTTTCATGCTGCATCCCTTTGAAATATGGCTTGAGAGGAGCCCATTCGCATGAACCATGTCATATGTCCGTGGATAAGTGGGAAAGGGTTCACACCTATATTCCAAAACAAAAAAAATAGCGGATTTGTTAGTTAATATGTGTTTGTACCATTATAACTACAATTTCTACTTTAGGATGTTCCGTCAAAGTACCACCATTTTTATTCTTTAGCAAAGTTCCAAGTCAAAACTACCAATATGTCTATAGTCACCATGAACCTGTGTATCATGTTGAGTTTGTTCTAAAACACTCTTATTATTGGAAGTGTTTAATAGAAAATTTTATACGATTTTCCAAAAGATATGCGAATTGTCAAAAGCTAAAGTTCACCAGGGTAACAAGTCATTTTAGTGAGAAGACTTGTTAAAAACAAAAAGGATAACTATATTTAGAGGGAGAAAACTAAAGAAAGTGATATTATTTTCCGATTCTAAATTAGAAAATAAGTATATCCCGCCTCATCCGAATGAATAAAATCCACTTTCTGACTTACATGTTTGCTAAAGTCTATAATAAGTTTTTAGTTTACTGATATAAAATTTAATTTTCTATTGCCCCCAGTAAAGAATGCATAATTATTTCCTTGTGAATATTTGAAACCAATAATTTTATATATTCCTGAAACTCAGGGGTAGGGGCAGGGGAGGGACTAGTGGGTGACCAGCCCAACTCAACAACGCCCATGATCTTTATAGGTAATTGGTCCATTAGCCCAGAAGTCCAATAGATACTTCAAACTCAAGCCATATATCCATATTAAGCATAAGTCAACGGTCCTAAAATCTAATTTACCAATATGAGTACATATCTTCTATTTGATAGTGTTTATTTCTCAGGTAAAAGATTCTTTTATCTGTATGCAGTATATTTTCTTCTACATCCCATGTATTCTATTTAATCCTGGCTCCACCACTGCTGAAACTGATAAGGAATGTAACAAAGTATCCGAATAATGACAAAAGCTAACACCAATTGACAGATATGAGGACAATATTGAAAAACTAGTACTGGTATACAGTAAATCATGTCATAAATCCTTACCAGTCATGCAAAACGCCAGCAAAACCCTGATGAAGTATGAGTGGGAGTGTATTACGAGTACCAAGAGGCACCACATTCATAACCCACACAGATTTTCCTGCTTCTAGAAATGCGGCATTCAAACCCCCATAATGTGCATTCATGTCCATCACATTCCGTATCATATTATAAGGAGGTAACGGATCTTCATCGCCGGGCCTCTTGGGATGATCCGAGAAAATCAAGGGGGTAAGCAAAGACCAATAATTTCTCAGAGCTATCCGTGAAGACTCAAAGTCGTCATAGAATTCATCCTGCTGAATTTCTGTGGGGATAAAACATATTTCAGGTAGTTCGATATCTTACTGATGCAAGTAATTGACTATCTCATTATTGAAAAACTTAATGACGGGGTTTCATCATTACTTTAATGTCTAAAATGCCTCTCAACAGCGAAAACTTAAAAGAAGCTTAAAGACCAAAAGTGTTGTCAAATCTATACTTTACTGGTCAGCAGGGGTAATTTGGAAACTGGAAGATCATGGAATGATAATTGGACAAAAAAAGATCATGGTGCATTTATTTTGATACAAGCATAAATTGGAAATTGTTGCAATTATTTCGTAACTCAGGAAAGAGACCAAGTTGCAGCAGAACATTACTTACCATGAATGTCAAGGTCAGCAGGGGTAATTTGGAAACTGGAAGACCTGTTCTGGATGGGAACCCAACGTTTGCTGGCAGTCCCTCCAATACAAGAAGCAAGTGGCTGATAGTACGATTGAATATCCTCACGTCCTTCTTTGCACAGTGGAATAACACCCTGCTTTCTGCAATTCAGAAAAAGGAATATTACATAAAGATTCCTTAATCTATGTTCAGTTTGTATTTAGTAACCAATCATTGATTTCAAACGTCTCAATTAGTAAAATGACAATTTTACTTTAGGGAATCTGTTTGGTCCATTTTCTGAGTAATTCTATTAATGAAACACTAAAACTAGTTATATAGAAATGCAATTTTAATAAAATAATACAACTATGCTACTAGCCTCACCCAGATGAGTAGCATTGGGCATCAATAGTTTTTTGCCATACAAAAGTTTCTTCTTGTTGAGCTATAAGGGTCCAGCAGATCTTTTGCGTAAATGCTTCAATAGGGCTAGCCATGCTTCCCTGTTTTGTACTTAATGAACTACCATGTAAAACAAAGTAGCCTCCAGGCTTGAGGATCCGATCAACTTCAATAAGAAATATTCCATCTGAATTTAAAAAATATCATTAGATACAGAATCAAACAATCATATAGTAACTGTCAACAAAATACTTAATCTGAAATCTAAACAGCTAGCTTCCAAAGGTTATGATACTGGTGAAGATTAGTATACACAAAACATGTTCAAGAGCGAAAAACTAGTTATCAACACCAGATAGAATACCTTTTTGGTCCCATAAGATCCCGCATTGTGCGCAGTGAACCATGTCATACGACAATGACGGAAATGGAAGTTTTCTTGAAATGAAGTTGCCGATAATTGCTGGAAGACCTCTTTCAAGAGATAACTGAACTTGACTACCCGTTAACTCATAACCAGCCATACAAACAGGCATGAGTTTCAGTGAGAGCAAATGAGCCCCAAAGCTACCAAACCCACAACCAATATCAAGTACAGTGCGTACCTGTTAACATATACAGTGAATTAAACACAACTTCAAGTCTATATATTCCAAACAGGAAAGGCCAATTATTCTATGCTAATTAGATATACACTTGCAATGAAAGTAACATAAATTGGCATTGGGGGTACTCACACCAGCATGAAGAAATTCGGCATCACTACCCAATCCAATCATCTCTGCAACTTGATGGGAGTATTCTTTGACGCCATCAAAGAGTACCCCGTCATCTGAGTGGAAAGAAATTTGATTCTCTTCCAACAGCATTAACCTAAAAATACATTTGAGGGGCGAAAATATTAATGGGCAGTCATTAATTCACAACAAACTCACAAGGGGATAAACATAAGTAACTTTTCGTATTAGCTTTGCTTATCCACTTAAATAGTCAAATTTAGGAATCACCTTTTTGTCATGCTCCCGGAAGAAAGAAATTGGTCTTTGCTTATCTTAACATTTGCATTCCAGATTACATCTCTACCAACGGGCCAACTCAAAGGAGTTTTATAATCTCTTGGAGGACGAACCAAACACTCTTCTTGGTCTCGTGAGAGTTCACAATGCCGATCAAACTCCTCACCATCTTTAAACCCCGTCAACAGATTAGCAGAAACATTGTAACAAGGAACATAATGTTCTTTTTCTCTACCACAAAGACTAAACTCCTTCAAATTACTCTCCCCAGAAGACAAGCTCGTTAACTCCAAATAATCATTTGTTGTTTGCTCCTTTAGTCTTCTATAGTTTGTATAAATGTCCGATTTTAAACTAAGAGTGACGGAATCAAAAGTCGTAGACGAAGACGAACGTAACAAAACTATAAGCCCAAGAACACTAACAAAACACAGAAGTAACCAGCTCCACGGCGGCCTAGGACCGAAGATTAAAGAAAGCTTATGAAACAAAGGTCTTCTCATATTGATAATCTCAGCCTCCGTCAACTTATCGATTTAAACACCACTATCAAACTGCTATTTTGACCGTATATTTACTATTTACAAAACTATCAGCCTATATCGTGGAAGATCGTTAACCAAAACGTTTAATTCCAACAGTATCAAGAAGTTCTCTGTCTATTCAAGACAACTGTCAATATATCATCACAATTACAGCCTCGTGTCACAACAACAGTGAAATCACCGTAAAAAAACGAAATCAAAGTAATCGAATCAGATTAAATCAAAAAACCAGCTTCAGATTTCTAGATCAAGTGGCCAAGTGTCAGCCCTAAAACCTTCAGATCAACCTGAAATTGACATCAAATAATAATTACAACTTAGTCTAACATCAACAAACACAATAACACATAATCACATAATCATGAGATCACGTCACAAAACGAGTAAGATCTGCGTAAAACATATGGAATCGGATATCAAGTAGACAATCACCTTCATATTTTTTAATGCTAGCACAAGTACCTTCAGAGAAACCTAAAATAACATCAAGTGGCCTAATTACTACTTTTAAAACATCACAATTCAATATAGACCTGACCCGTACAAACGTCATAACAATCAATTCAATACAACTAACTAAATGTAACCTTTCACATCAATCACCAATTTAGTTAACTTTTCCTGACCATCACAAGATGTTCACCCAACGAAATTTGAACCTTGGTCTCTTCTGAGTCTTTAGAGACACCTTACCACTAGACTACCTTGGAGATGGTTAAACTAACTAGTAACTAACACACAATTCACATCAAATTTATCACAAAAATACTCATAATTCAATGTAGATCCGATGCGTACAGGCATAACGAATTCATAATAACTAGTAAAAGGTAACCTTCAAAATCAATCATAACAACATTTTAACTACAAAATTCAACTAATCACCATTTCACTTGAGGCTCAAACCAAAATTTATCATCAAAATGACCTAATCACACCTTAAATCATCATCAACAAACTAACAGTCTAACAAACATAAACACACAATTCACATTAAATTCATCATAATTCAGTACAGATCTGATCCGTACTAACAAAATGATTTAGCATTAACTAAACTGTAACCTTCAACATCAAATCATAACAACATTTAACTACAAAATTCACCATTTCATTTATAATTTTAACCAAAAGTCATCATCAAAATGACCTAATTACACCTTCAATCGACATCAACAAACTAAACAGATTCATCAAAAACATATCCTAATTATACAGATCTGATCCGTACAAACATAAAGTAATACTACGTAACAACATCGATGCGTTATAACTAACTGAAATGTAAAATTGAGCATCAATCATAACAGCATTTAGATGCTAATACAACTAACTAAAATGTATCCCTCAACATCAGATCATAATACAAACTTCATCATCAAGTTGACCTAATTAGATCGTCAATCAACATCAACAAACTATCACGCATATGCAAACGGAGAAGGATCCTTGGTCAAATTTCCCGGGGAAGTCGAGCCTTTTTGGCTCGACTTCCATCAGTTACTTTTCCCTGGCAATCAGGGACAACTTATCACTAGGCTACCTTGGCGATGGTTAAACACTATTTAAACTAACTAAAACACACAATTCACATCAAAATCATCATAACTCAATACATATCTAATCCTAAACGGATGAGGTTTTACCTATTCAGGTTACCAAGGGGAGGGCGAGTCTTTGACTCAGATGTACAAGGCCTAACCAAGGTATCCCCGTGACTGTTTCCTACCCAATACCTAGTGAGGATTGAACACTATACCTCTTGTAAGGAGGTTAGGTACCTTACCGCTATATAGATCTTATCGGTAAAATCATAATGAAATTTTATTCATTATAACTAACGAAATGTAACATTTCAAGTCAATTTTAACATTATAATTACATTTAATACACAACTCTACATTTCAGTATCAAATGACCTAATTAACACTCAATTCACATCAAATTCATCATAAATCAATGCAATCATACTAGCAATCAATTCATCAAAACTAACTAAAATGTAACATTTCACGTCAAATCATAACAACATTTAAGCACAATTTCACACAATCACCATTTTAATCTTATACACAAGTTCATCATCAAATGACCTAATTACACCGTAACTTACTCAACATTAACAAACTGACTAAACACACAATTCACATTAAATTCATCATAAATCAGTACAGATCTGATCCGTAAATCATAACAACAATCAGTTCACTACAACTAACTACATATAACATTTCACATCAAATCATAACATTACTCGTATAACACAAACGCGCCATTTTAGTCACAAATTGTTTAAACAAGCCACATTGACCTAATTACGCCTTAACTTATCAGCAAACAAAATTCACATCTAATTCATCATAATTCAGTACAGATCCGATCCATAAAAACAATACGAAATTCGATTCATTACAACGAACTAACTAACTAAAATGTAACCAACAGCATTTTAACTACAAAACTCAACATTTCACTTGAGGCTGAAACCAAATGATCTGATCCGTAAATATAAATGATTCAGTAAAACTAAAACGTAACGTTGAAAATCATTCAATAACAACATTTTAAATACAAAATTCATCATCAAAATGACCTAATTACACCGCAAACAAACACACAATTCACATCATAATTCGATACAGATCTCATCCGTACAAACATAACGAATTCACTAATCAACATATCACTTAATCAAAACTCGTCCTATTTAATCATCACAAACAAACTAACTAAACACAGAATTCACATCAAATTCATCACATAAATTCGATACAGATCTGATCCGTACAAGCATCACGAATTCCTAATAACTATAACTTAATCGTAACAGCATTTTAACTACTACAAATTTCAACTAATCAACATTTTAATTAGGCAAATCATGCATCATTATAACTAACTAACTAACTAAATGAATTCTAACAACAAATTCATCATCAAATTGTTGATAATTCAGTACAGATCTGATCCGTACAATCATATCTCCATAAATGTAACATTTCACATCAAAATTAAACTAATCACCATAATAATTCAGTATAGATCTGATCCGTACAAAAAATATGATCTAACTAACATAAAAATAATGAAGAGCATTATAGTTAGGTACCAGTTTGTTGAGTGTAGAATTAACGGCATTAACTGCTATGAGGAGGAGAGGATTATAGATAGATTGATCTGAATGAATGACTAGTAAATGGAACAACAAAATGGGGAAATCAAATAGTATTAATTGTGAATAATAATAATGATAAGTAGATTTATTTATTTTTATTTAAATAATGATAATGATATTAAATGAGGGTGTTTGGGAGAATAATTGTGCATGACTGCCTTTGCACTTTTCCATCATTGTGTGGTGTGGTGTGTTTTGCCATTTCTGTCCTTTTATATCTTTTTGTCTTTTTTCAATTTATTTATGTTGTCACATTAGAGAGGGTTTGGTCAAATCATACAACTCGCGATGCACATCATACAAGCAAACGATGCATCCAATTATTGGATACCCTTCCTATGAGAGGGTGTTGATAAACTCACCCTTGTCTCTATTAGGTTTTGTATCGGTAACGTTTGGTGTCGTGAGGTGGTGCCATGGGAAAAGTTGTGTCACCTCAGCATTATTTCTTATAACACTCGAATCCATCACAACACTAAAAACATCCCTCCCTAATATCACACCAGAATCTATCAAACTCATCCATACCTACCAAACTCAACTTGTATAAAACATTTTACTCTCTCAAAATATCATATACCAAACTCATCTTCCAAACTCAAAAAAACAGGTATCTTCTTGAATCCCACCGTATCTACCAAACTCTAACATACCTACCAAACTCATCTTCACACGCACATACACTCACTTCCAAACTCAAATAATAATAATAATAATAATAATAATAATAATAATAATAAATCCCACCGTGTGGGCTGGTGGTGGCGCAAGAGGCTAACAGCCCAACCGTGGTGTGGTTATGGCGCCATTGTTGTTGGCTGGTGGATTGGCGCAAGGTTGTGGCATGATTGTACCCAGGGCTCTAAGTGATTGGCCACACTCAAAAAATTTATTAGGATACTTCATCGTATGCAGTAGCCAGTTGTACTTTAAGTATAATCTGCTTTAACTGCTTGTACAGTGACTGTCTCAATAAAATTTTAGAATGGGCAATCACTTACCTTTTTTATTAGCTCATATAAGATGAGGAATTTTAGGGATTTTGGATTTCTTTTTTTTTTATCAATGTTTTAAAATCCAGGTTGACTCGGACGGATTAATTGGTAACTGGTTAAGTCTCCGAAATCCAGAATTGAGAAAAAAGCTCGATTGAACTGTCGGCTAAACCGTGAATCGGGAACTCAGTCGGGTCAATTAAAAACCTAATTTTTAAAACATTGATTTAGATTCATAATTGAAAAATCAAATGACAATTAAGCTAATTTATTTCCTTTAACTATAGTGATTTCATTTGGTTGTATAAATGTAGCGGTGACTCAACGAAATATCATCACTCATTGTTGCGTTTAGGGGTGAGCATCGGGTCAAACACCCGAACCGACAAAAACCGACCCGACCTGAAAACCAAAAAAGGAAAAAATTCAAACCGAGAACCAACCGAGAAATAGATATCAAAACCGAAACCGAACCGAATAACTCGGTTCGGGTCGGTTTTCGGGTTTCGAACCAAAAAAATCGAAACAAAACCCGAATCGAACCGAAACCGAACCAAAAAAGGTTGGTTCGGTTCGGGTTGGTTTTCGGGTGGATTTGCTCAGCCCTAGTTGCGTTAGTGACATTGCCTTTTCTTTCTCCATCACTAACCTATTAATCAGGGTTGTTTCATATTTTTAGAAGGCCTAAAACGAAAATAGGATCTAGGAATTTCATATATATATTATTTCGGATAATGGGTTTATGTATCAAATATCCGAAAATTTAGTGTCCAAATAATTTGATTTTTTGTAAGACTTATATATGAGTTCTGAAAGTGACAATCATATATCCCAATTTTCGAATCAATTTCAGATGAACTTTCGGATATACGAATATAAAACGGTACATAGTGCTTGTTACATAAGTGAAGATGGTGGTTTTAAGCCGGTATATTGTGGCAACCAATGAAGTCACCAAAACAGTGACTAACCACAATTGTGTTTCCTGTCGTGCATACATTAACCTAGCACCGGCTGCAACCATGCACCATGGCTAACACATACTTCCCCAAGTTAGCTAAATGGTTCACATCACCCTCGTCAAACCATCTTGTTGCACACTATATATCTCCTTGCGCACTTCCATTGGCAACAAACTGGTTGTAGCCGCAAGAGGAGCTACTAATACGTGCATCGATAATGAGAGACATGCTCTTATTGGTTTCAAAGCTCGCCTTCTAGACCACGATGACCTGCTCTCTACATGGAGACCTGAAAAAAAAAAGATGATTGTTGTAAATGGAGTGGAATCACGTGCCACAATCAAATAGGTCATGTTACAATGCTTGACCTGTACGACTATGATACAGTTGGTGTTGGAAGTGAGATTAGCCTTTCATTGCTTAACTTAGCCTACTTCAATCATCTAGATTTGTCCTTTTGTTCTTTCCATTGAACGATCCCCTGTTCATTGGCTCCATGACTCATTTAACTTATCTTGACTTGACAACATATTACCATAACACTACTAACCCAACACATTCTAAAATTACAAACACGAATTACAACTACCTATGACCCAAACCAACACACTGTCTTTATGAGGCACCACTCATAGATCCACCAGCACGCCACTCATTGATATAAGCCATTGAATTCAAATTCACACGTAGCTTTCGATTTTAAAGCCCCGGAAGCATATCTTTCAAACTCGCTAGGAGTCGAGCAGCCATTAATATACTTTTCTCCCTCTTATTAGTAGCTACCTCATGACATTTAAGCTCAATAAGGCTTGGTATGTTCGTGAAACAAGCACACAACAGATCAGCAATGTATAGTCTTGTATCCTCAAAGTGACCTTCTAGGATAGTCTGATTCTCGGGATCATGAAGGCGACCTAACATGGTCTTTCCGATTTGGTGTATACATCGTGCAACAATGTACTTAGAATGTATAAGCTCGTCTTCAACCATTCCCATTTGTTCGTTGTCTATAGTTTCGTCGATGTATTCACATTCTTTATGTAACCTTTTGAGAAAACCCATTTAAGATTCTTCTTCATTGGTTCGAAGATCAAATTCACACCATTTGTGATACAAATTGACTTGGACCATATTTTTTCTCTAGCACATTGAACTAAAACCGATACATGATTTGTACATAATTCTTTCTCGATGGCTGCAACAAGTTTTAAGCCATCCCTAACACCAGCAGTTAACAAATCTTTCGTCTGTTGTGTAATGGCAAGATTTGCAATCGTAACTCCTGTTAATGTTGCCACAACTAGGCTCCAACATGTGTGGTGGGTTCCCGAATCAGTATATGAGTCATACTTATCAACACCAATGAGATCTAATAAAAGTTACGAAGAAGAAAAAGAAATTCCGCTTGACGTGGGTTTTGAGACCCGCGAATGACTTGGTCTATTTGGTTGATACATATTTTTATGTATCTCTTTGAAGGTTTTGTTGTTTTGTCTATGTGTATAGCAAACCACTTCGTCATTGTTGTCAGTGTTGTATCATATTCTTAGCAAGGGTCCAGACAAGAGTGTGTGGATGAAAAACATAATTTCAAAGTAAGACATAAAAAGCATGTGGAAAGCTTCCACTACATACAAAAAACACTTTTGTATAAAATGGAAAGCTATTTTTGTGTCTTGTCCAGGAATATAAGCGACAAGAGAGTAGTCTTATCTCCATTCTTCAAGCTGTTGAACCCACTGTTTTTCGACTCGGAAAGGGATGATAAACCTTTTTGATAGGTTTGAGCGGTATGTCAAAACTAACGACCTTAAATTTAACGCTGTTGATCCTACTAAAGAACCAACTGCTAGAGCAAGTAGTAGTAGTTTGATTCCCCACTTGTAGTCTGAGACATCATGCCAATATGCGCGGCCTTTGGTGATAGGGTCAATAAAAACATGACGTTGTAGGTAACAGATTAAAATCGAGCTAAGTGAGACAAAATAAGAAATCGAACAACATGCTAATAGAAACTCAGGATCAGCGGTTTGAACCATAACCCAATATATTTTTATTTCAAGTGTTAGCTCTTGTATTCGTGAGGAGAAGTTTCTTGTTTGAGGTTGAGAATAAGGGTTACTTATCATCCCTAACTGATTGTACGTAAAATTTTGCTCTCCTAATTAAAGCAGGGACGATGAGGGAAACAGTAACTGGCGAGACGAACACCATGACAATCAGCACGAAACTGGGACTGAATGGAGCATAACCGTAAACAAAGAGAATGATAGATTTGTTGAAAATAAGCACAATTGATGGTACAAGGAGGGAAGAAGTTCTAGTCCATAGTTCTTTTGGACTTTTGTGGCTAACGACAAATGAAGAGAGGCAACCATGACACCCATAAACAAGAGGCCAGTGGAAGTGGATTTATTGATACTATCATTTTCCACATCAGATGATAGATCTAATAAAATAGTTAGACCTGATGACATGAGTGAGATGGAAATGGCGTTTCCTTTGAGATACCGACCTAATAAATGAGTAATGCGTTGTGTAAATGAGTAATAAATGAGTTACAAAAAATCAAATGAGTAATGGAACCATTTATTACGCATTACTATTATTTCTATATATAAATTACACAACACTATTACCAAAAATCAAATGAGTAATGGAACCATTCTCTTGTTCATCGGTAACATGACCAAGTTAATTTATTTTGACCTTTCTATAAATAAGTTTATTGGAACCATTCCCATGTTCATTGGTTACATCCTGTTAGGAATATGAATATTTTGTTGAAGACTCGGTCACCCCGAGTACTTAGTAGCACATCATAGCTCGTAGGATAACTAGTAATATTATTAGTAGTTTAGTTATTATTAATATTGTGGGGTGGGTCGGGTCTTTACCCACTGTCAGCTCGCTCCACAGTCCACTAGGGACATATTATGTAATACTATAAATACTCCCTTCCCACCCATGGGAAGGGTTGGACCTTTCAAGCTAATCTAATCTCATCTTATTTCTCTCTCTACAAAGGCTCCCAAACTCTCCTACCTCTCTCTAGAATCTTATTCATTCGATCCATATTAAGGCCTCAAACTAGTGTTTCTTGCATTGTGAATACCCTACAATTGGTATCAAGAGCCATGGTTAGGTCCATGAGAGTTGGTATTCACGGATTTGTGTAGTTTTTGAGGTTTTTTGGTTCGATTTGTTAAGTTACATTTATTTCATTTTGTGCTTTGTTTAGTGATTAAAAGTTGTTATACCTTGTACTTTCTAGCTTAGGAATAGTATAAGAGTAGTATTTGGTGCTTGGATTCACAGATTTAAGGTTTGTGTGGCATTTTTGGGTGATTCGAGTGGTTTTCATCCAAGTGTTCTTGGATGCGGTTTGTGTATTTTGGACGTTCTTGAACGCGGTTTGTGTCCCATCGAGAACGCGGCTTGTCCTATTACTAGTTTAGGCAAAAGGACAAACAGCATTGAAAGTGACGTGTTTGGAAGTTTGTGCCAACGCGGTTTGTGTCAACGCGGTTTGTCTCTGCAGCGTGAACTCGGTTTGTGTCAACGCGGTTTGTATCTCCAGCGTGAACTCGGTTTGTGTCTACGCGGTTTGTATAAGCAGCGTGAACTCGGTTTGTGTCAACGCGGTTTGTATCTCCAGCGTGAACTCGGTTTGTGTCTACGCGGTTTGTATCTGCAGCGTGAACTCGGTTTGTGTCTACGCGGTTTGTCTCTGAGGTGTGTATGCGGTTTGTATCAACGCGGTTTGTCTCTCCAGCGTGAACTCGGTTTGTGTCTACGCGGTTTGTCTTTGCAGCGTGTACTCGGTTTGTATCAACGCGGTTTGTCTCTCCAGCGTGAACTCGGTTTGTGTCTACGCGGTTTGTCTCTGCAGTGTGAACTCGGTTTGTGTCTACGCGGTTTGTCTAGGCGGTTTGTGTCTTGGTGATTTTAGAAATTCCCGCGAAAGATTCGATTTCTCGGTTAAATCACAAGATCTGTAAAATCCCGTAGTTACTATGGCTACCACATCTAACACATCATCAGAAGATATTCAAGCAGCAGGATCTGACACTCGTCCACCTATGCTAGATAGGACGGATTATGAGTCTTGGGCACAACGGATAAGACTTTACTGCTTGGGAAAAGATAATGGAGTTAACATTCTTAAGTCAATTGACGATGGACCATATCAGATGGGTACCACCAGAGATGTTGTTACAACTGGTGAAGATGGGACTGTGACTTGGGGCATAGACAGACCTAGAAACTACAATGATCTTAATGAAGAAGAAAAGAAGAGGTATGATGCCGACATTAGAGCCTCAAACATAGTCATTCAAGGTCTTCCAAAGGTTGTATACAAGCTCATCAATTTCAACACTGAAGCCAAAGCTGTGTGGGACAACGTTAAAATGTTGTTAGCAGGGTCAGAACTCACAAAGGAAGATCGTGAGTCACAGCTGTATGATGAGTTCGAGCATTTCAAAATGAACCCAGAAGAGAATGTCACAGACTACTATGTGAGATTTCATAAGTTGGTGAATGATATGAGGATGATCAGAATGACTATGCCCAATATCCAACTAAACTCAAAGTTTGTGAACAACATGACTCCTGAATGGGACAGATTTGTTACTGCTGTCAAACTCAACAAAGGTTTAAGGGATACCAACTATGAACAGCTGTATGCCTACCTGCAACAACATGAGAAGCATGTTGTCTATGATCGGGTGCTGAGAGAAAAGTTAAGTCCTTCAACTACAAATGATCCACTGGCGTTCATGACAAATGTTCAACCGACAATCCAATCATCATCCAACCCAAGCTATCATCAACTTCACTCACAAGTACCTGCTATGAGCTCTCAACTTGACTCAGGCTACTCTCAGACCAACAAAATGATTGACAATCTCACCAATCAAGTTTCATTACTGGTTCAACAGTTTCAAGCATCACTCCCTCAGACCAACAATCAGTTAAGGAATTCATCCAACCCACGCAATCTAGCAATGGTGGAGGATGGGAAAATTGTGGTTCAGAATGTGCAAGGGAGAGCTGGTAGAAACATGGGTCGAGGTTATGTGCAGAATAGAGCAGGGAATGCCAATCAGGGGCAAGGGAAACAGATCAAGTGTTATAATTGTGGGGGGCTTGGACACATTGCTAGAAACTGCAATCAACCTAAACGTCCTCAGAACTCATATTACTTCAAAGACAAGATGTTGTTAATGCAAGCTCAAGAGAATGGAGCTGTATTGGATGAGGAAGAGTTATTGTTCTTGGCAGGAGATGGAGGAAATACTTTTGATGAAGATGTGGATGAGAAACCTGTTCAGGATCTAGCACTTAATGATCTTAACATCTTCAAGGCAGATGACTGTGATGCATATGACTCTGATGTAGATGATGAACCTACGGCTCAAACAATCTTCATGGCTAACTTGTCTTCCCTGGTCTCATCTCCCCGTCAAGTTGGTCCTTCTAATGCATCCGTGATATCTGAGGTACTAAAAATTTATGACACATATAATATAGTCGAGGGACAAAAGAATCCCAAAGAAGTACAACAGGCAGATGTTTCTGACACAACTACTGTTGACATGGAAAATAGCAATATTATTTCATATGAACAGTATTTGAATCACAACAACTTGCCTGATGTACCAAATGGTGATTCTTTTGTAAATAAAGATGTTTGTGTTGTAAGTAATATAGGTGCCTTAGATAATGCGCGTATTTTAGATAATGCATATGAGTGCCATGAGAACAAATTGCCTGTCCCTGATGATGACTTGATCACTAGACTTAACATCTATAAAGAACAAGTGGCTATGTATGAACAGCGTGCTAAGTTTGAGCTTAATGAACGAGAGCAGAAATTAGAAGGTCAAATGAGTACACTTATTAAAGAGTCTAGAGTAAGAGAAGAAACATTAAAATTAGAGTTGAGTTCTTTGAAAAGTCAGCTAGAACAGTCTGTCAAACAGAAACAGGAAGCACAAAAGTGTGTTAATACACTTAAGCTAGAATTCAAACAAAAAGAATCAACACTTTTAAATAATTTCTCTAGACTCAAGACGTTAAAAAATAAGCTTGAAGATAAGTTGTACACACAAGACCAAACCAGACAGACTGCTCAAATGATGTATAAGCACAGAAAGTTAAGTGACAAGCATAGTGAAAGCAATGTAGGTAGATCTAAATTAGCTATTCATGAGATTGCTAAGATAGCCCAACCTGCATTAAATGATTCCAATGTGATGTTTATGCCTAATCATGACCCGCCTGAGCTTCTCTACACTAAAGAGGAGGAGGAGATGAGTGAGAGAACAAAGGAAAGAATGAATGAGAAAATGAGGGATCCCGAGTGCGTAGTCAGACGAATAATAATCAAACCCCATGACTATGGTGAGGAAAATCGTTTAACTGTGTTTGCTCCTCAAAAGAAGTTAACACCTGAACAGATTTTCTGGAAACAAGATAATGAAAGACTTAAGGTAGAAAAACTTAAGGCCAACACCCCCCTCATTAGAAAAGTTGCGTCCATAACGGTGTATCCTCCCAATACACCTAGGAATTTGGTGCCTTTATCTCTTCCCACTGAATGTAAAACCTTTATTAGCTTATATGTGCTTTGGCAACTGTTTGCTGATTTCGATAAAACATGCAAGAAGAGAATCACACCCTCTGGTATTACTGAGGGGGAAAGGTGTTTTGAACATGCTAAAAGGTGTTACTTAACTGAGGTCATGCCATTCTTTAAACTACTTAAAGAACACTTTGAAGGGTTGCAAACTGCCCTTAAAGCCGAAATAAAAGAAATGGAAGTAGTGTTTAAAGATATGGAAAATGAGGTGAATGAATATGCAATAGAAATTAAGAGTCGAGAGATTGAAAGAAAAAACATACTCATTGCTAACGACAATTTGATTGCTAAATGTATTGCACAAGATGTATTTTACACTGTCACTGATTCTGCATTGTCTGCTTGTCAATTTAATGAGTATGCTATTGCGTTAAATGTCACCCAGAATCGTGTTGTTGAGCTTGAGGGGGAGAATTTAAAATTGCTTGAAAAAATTCAAAATGATGACCATGAGAATATGGTTAAACGTTTTTCAAAATTAGAAGTTGAATATCTTAATTTGCAATTGAAACATCAACATTTAAATGAAAAACATAAAATATCAAATGACAAGGTATCCTTGGATGCTCCTGAATTTGATACTTATTTTGAATTAAGCAAACGAGATGAGACAATTCAAGCTCACACGAATACGATTCGACTGCTGAGGGCCCAAATTGCCCAATTGAAATCCAACAAGTGTGAAGTGTATGGCACCAATAAACCTTCGTCTTCAGATTCTCAGAATTTTCAATATCAAAACACCATAAATAAGTTACATTATGAAAATGAGTGTTACCGAGAAGAAAATTCAAAGGTTAAACAACATTTCAAAGAGTTATATGATTCTATTAAAGTTACAAGAAGCAATCACAATGATCAAATAACCTCTTTGACAAATGAAATTGAGAATCTTAAGGCTCGGGTGAAAGGTAAAATGCCATGCACCACTTGTAATTGTGATGCACCAAAGGCTACTGATAGTAAAAAGTATGATGTTGATGTTGGGCGTATTCCATTTAAGCTTAGAAATAACTGCCTTGCCCATCAAACATATCTCGATCATCTTAGAGAGGGCCTTGACACACTTCGTGAGGTGGTTGAAGAGGATAGGACTGATAAGCCACTTGATAGGGCAATTGTCTATGCCTGCAAACTCACGAAAAGGATTCAGGAAAACTTAGAATATGCCATAGGCTCAATTCCTAAGTTTAGCAGCCATAGAGATAGATTTGTTGCATCATCATCTACTGTTGAGAACAAGCATGTAGCCTTTGATCTACCACCTAAAACATCAGAACCCAACACATCTTTATCAGGAAGGCATGTGACAGAAAAACAAACTAATGTTTCCTTCGATGCTTCTACAGGAGTAAAAAGTGACACCCAAGCTAGCGAGTCAAGGTCTAGAGAAAATGCAAGAAAGGATAGGAGTGCGCCAGCTAAGAATGATCACTTGAAGAATGTAGAAGCCCAACCTAGGAACAATAAGTTTGCAATGAGTAGGATGAATCGTGTTGATTCTAGTATCAAAAGTACTGTAATTAATTCGAATTCTAATGCTATCTGTAAAACATGCGACAATTGTTTAATTTCTGCTAATCATGATGATTGTGTTGTGTCCTTCTTGATGTCTTCTGCATCACCCCATGTTAAGAATGGTAGGATAACTGAAACATGCAAGAAAGCTTGGAAAGCTACAGGAAAAACATTTGCTAGCGTAGGCTATCAATGGAGACCCACTGGAAGGAAATTCAATTTAGGAAAACAGTGCACGTTACCTAAAATGAATAAGCATAAAATTGTGAAAGTTAAGGAATGGAGACCCAATGGAAGGAAATTCAATTTAGGAAAACAGAGACCATTACCTAAAATGAATATGCATAAAATTGTGAAGAATAAGGAATGGAGACCAACTGGTAGAATCCTGCCTTTAGTATCACAATGCCTTCCATCTAAGTCTTGTCCTGCCTCTAGTTCTGTCTCCTCAGTAAAGACAGTAGCATCTGTGAAATCTGTGGTTCCGGAATATGTGTGTGCTGACCAAACGGACCCCAATTGCACTTGGGGATCCACATTTTTCAGTTATCCATTGTTGTCTGGTTTCAAGTGCAGGTCGTACAAATCGTCCTGTGGTATTTGGACTCAGGCTGCTCAAAACATATGACTGGGGATCGCTCGCGGCTCAAGAACTTCGTGAAAAAGTTTATCGGGACAGTTAGATTTGGGAACGACCACTTTGGTGCTATTATGGGTTATGGAGATTATGTGTTTGGTGACAGTGTAATCTCAAGGGTATATTATGTGGAAGGACTAGGGCACAATCTGTTTTCTGTGGGTCAATTTTGTGATTCAGATCTGGAAGTGGCTTTCAGAAAGCATACATGTTTCGTTAGAGAATTGGATGGTATAGATCTCCTCAAGGGCAGTCGGGGCACCAATCTATACACCATATCGATTGAAGAAATGTTGAAGTCCTCTCCTATATGCTTGCTCTCTAAAGCCTCTAAAACAAAATCATGGCTGTGGCATCGTCGTTTGAACCACTTGAACTTCGGTACCATAAACAATCTTTCCCGTAAAGATCTTGTTAGAGGGATGCCCAGACTGAAATATGAGAAATATCATCTCTGCTCTGCATGTCAACTGGGTAAAAGCAAGAAACAAACCCACAAGCCTAAAACCATCAACACCAACTTGGAAGTTCTTCATACCCTCCACATGGACTTGTGCGGTCCAATGAGAATACAAACCATAAATGGAAAGAAGTACGTTCTGGTGATAGTAGATGATTATTCTCGGTTCACATGGGTAAAGTTTTTGAGAACCAAGGACGAAACTCCAGAGGTTATCATTAAACTGATAAAATAGCTGCAAGTAAGGCTCGATAAAACTGTCAGAATCATCCGCACTGATAATGGTACTGAGTTTGTTAACCAACAACTCCGTAATTTCTATGAAAATATTGGCATCACGCATCAGAAAAGTATCCCTCGCACTCCTCAACAGAACGGAGTGGTTGAACGAAGGAACCGTACTCTGGTGGAAGCTGCAAGAACTATGCTTATATTTTCAAAGGCACCGATGTTTCTCTGGGCAGAGGCTATTGCAACAGCATGTTACACTCAAAACCGATCCCTAATTCATCATGTTCATGAGAAGACTCCCTTCGAGTTAATTTATAACAAGAAACCAGATCTCTCTTTTCTCCGTATGTTTGGTGCACTTTGCTATCCAACTAACGATGGTCAAGACTTGGGAAAGTTAAGAGCTAAAGCAGATGTAGGTATCTTTGTTGGATACGCACCAGACAGTAAAGGGTATCGAATCTACAATAAGAGAACCCGTAAAATCATGGAAACCATTCATGTTACGTTCGATGAGCTGAGTGAGCAACCTGCTTCAGGACAAATTAGTTCTGGACCCGATCTTAACCTTTTGTCACCTGGACCCATTAGTTCAGGACTTGTACAGAATTCCACGCCTGCAGATTCTTATGTGCCACCTACATGTGAGGAGTTGAAGAAGTTATTCGATCCTATGTTTGATGAATACTTTGAGCCAACGAATGGAACCATCCCGAGTGAACATGCTATACTTCCTATGGCAGAGGTTCAAGCCCCACAAGGTTCAGAAGGCCCTACAGCTTCAGTATCAGTCAGTCACAATGCTCCAGCTGCCAGTCAATCGCCTTCGTCATCAAACGCTCAATCTTCTCCAGTAATGCAAGAATCTTCAGATAATCATTCTTTGGAAGTTAATCCTTTTGCTCCTGTTGATGAGGTTCCTTTTGAAAATATATTTGCTCCTGAACATTCACCAGACACATCCTTACTTGAAGAACACAACACTGTTACGTCTGTTCATAACTCTCAACCTCACGACCATCTCAGGAAATGGACCAGTGATCATCCAATCGACAACATCATAGGCAATCCCTCACGTCCAGTATCCACACGTAATCAACTAGCCACTGATGCACTATGGTGCTTCTTCAATTCTGTACTGTCCAAAGTTGAACCAAAAGATGCCAAAGAAGCAATGACTAAAGATTGTTGGTTCCAGGCTATGCAGGATGAAATCCATGAATTTGATCGACTTGAAGTATGGGAATTAGTGCCTCCTCCAGAGCTTGCAATGATCATTGCTTTAAAGTGGATCTTCAAAGTGAAGCTCGATGAGTATGGTGATGTCTTAAAGAACAAGGCACGGCTAGTTGCCAAAGGGTTCAGACAAGAAGAGGGCATTGATTTTGAAGAATCGTTTGCTCCTGTTGCTAGAATTGAAGCTATAAGAATCTTCCTTGCAAATGCTGCTAGTCGAAATATGATAGTCTACCAGATGGATGTCAAAACGGCATTCTTGAATGGTGACTTAAAGGAAGAAGTTTATGTGAGTCAACCAGAAGGATTCGTGGATGCTGAACATCCTACTCATGTTTACCGCTTGAAGAAGGCTCTTTATGGGTTAAAACAGGCGCCAAGGGCATGGTACGATACATTTTCCAAGTTCCTCCTAGTGAACGGATTCTCCAAGGGTGTTGTTGATCCCACACTATTCACCAGGAAGTCAAGAAACCATCTACTACTAGTTCAGATATATGTAGATGATATCATCTTTGCTTCAACAGATCCTAGTGAATGTGATAGTTTTTCAAAGGAGATGAATTTCAAGTTCCAAATGTCCATGATGGGACAAATGTCATTCTTCTTAGGATTACAAGTTTCTCAAAGTCCCGGAGGCATATTCATTAATCAATCCAAATACGCCAACGAGATCTTGAAAAAGTTTGGATTCTATTCAAGTGAACCTGTTGACACTCCCATGGTTGATAGAACAAAGCTGGATGAAGATCCTTCAGGGATTCCAGTAGATATAACAAAGTATCGAAGCATGATTGGATCTTTGATGTACATCACGGCTAGCAGACCAGATCTTCTGTTTGCTGTGTGTATGTGTGCTCGGTATCAATCCAGACCAACCAAGAAGCATGTTGAAGCAGTGAAAAGGATCTTCCGATATCTTCAAGGCACGGTTCATATGGGTCTCTGGTATCCTAAGGACACTGCAATGGAGTTAACGGCTTACGCGGATGCTGATCATGCGGGATGTCAAGACACTCGTCGAAGTACTTCAGGAGGAGCTCAGTTTTTAGGGGAAAAGTTGGTTAGTTGGTCTTCTAAGAAGCAGATGAGTACTTCCATATCATCTACTGAAGCTGAGTACATTGCTATGTCTGCTTGTTGTGCATAAATCCTTTGGATGCGATCACAGCTTTCGGACTATGGATTCTCATACAACAAAATTCCCCTATATTGTGACAACAAAAGCGCCATTGCTCTTTGTTGTAATAATGTTCAGCACTCCAGGTCAAAACACATCGACATCAGGCATCACTTCATCAGGGAACAGGTGGAAAAAGGAATTGTGGAACTATACTTCGTGAGGACAGAGTTTCAGTTAGCTGACATCTTCACCAAGGCCCTCCCAAGAGAAAGGTTTCAGTTTCTTCTCCCACGCCTTGGCATGAAAAGCATGACTCCTGAAACCCTCAAGTGTCTTCAGGAAGAAAAGGAGGAGTAAAGGATTGTCTTCTTATATCCTTGTACATAGTTGTATATATCTTAAATCAAAAAGAAAAATACAAAAATATAAAACCTATAAAAACCATAAAAATCGAAAAAATCAGAAAATACCAAAAATAGTCCTACCTAGGCATGTCTTCTGTTTATCGATAACATTTACGGATCTAGAAATGTCATTCAAAAATGGCACGGATTCTTAAATGAAGCTCGAGCAGAAGTTATACTAATCAGTTAAAACATGTCTTAATGGCTTGCAGTTACTTCATACTGCAACCCGCGCTGTACAATGGGGAAAGCATGTCGCCAAAAAGACAGCTGTTCCTCCAACCGGGTGATGTTCACCTGGGCATGGATTACTTTATATCCATGTTCCCCCGACTTGATGTACGTCTCAGTGCGTCATTTCGTGTATTAGAAGAGAAGTCTTCTTTACATCAGACTCTTTATCTTGTTTGATTCTTCAAGAGAGTCTTGATGTTACACAAGGTGGTAAATTGAATTAAATTTTCACAAATACCCGTCGCTCAATTGAATGACTACAGCTCCTTTAATGGAAAACGGGTCATTAATTGAGGGGGGCATATTTGTTCAAATTTCCGACACCTTGCCAAATTTGTGCAACATCAGCAGTGACACTCTCTCGTTGTTTCAAGGGAAGCATAGTATGCTTCAAAATCAGAATACATTTAAACCTGACCACATTTTCTCCCAAATTTTCTAAACTTATTTAAATCACTTGGGATCACAAATCTCAAATGGTTTGAAATTTTTGATCGGGGAGAGAATGTGATTTAAATAGGAAATTCTGATAAAATGTGATGATTTGGATGATATGGTATGTTCTCCCGTATGTGCTAAACCATTTTGTATATCAAGGCACATATTGAGGGGGAGCAAAATGTTTTGGTCATAAAAGCAAGCTCTTCCATATGTGCGAAAATCTTTTTTATATAGATGCACATATTGAGGGGGAGCAAATGGTTTTAACAAAACAAAGGATTTGGCATCTCACGTGAGCAAGGCTCAGATTTCACCAATGAATTGACGAAACTTGAATTACCATCAATCGAAAGGATACGTCTTGGCCGGGTAATAATTTCAAGCTGGTCTAACCAGTGATGTAAGCGTGTCTCGAAAAAGATGTATCTGAGTAGAGTGTACCATTTCGAGAAACTTTCTGTGGACTTGACCAGGCCGGGTAATAATTTCAAGCTAGTCTAACTAGTGATGTAAGCGTGTCTCGAATCGGTCATGTTCACTGAAAGTGTATCAATTCAAAAAGTGCGAGCTCTACCTAACATGTGCAAATTTATAAAACAATCAACCGAGCACATGTTGAGGGGGAGCATTTGAAAAATATAAAACTCTCAAGTGTTTGCAAAAATGTGTTTCAAAATCATGAACACTTTGAGAGATTTTTCAAGGATTTGGTTTGGCAATCATGGATGAATATCAAAGACCGACCATTTTATTTAATGCATGGAGTTATAAGGATGGTAAGGTTAGGTTCAAATTCCCACGATCCCGCTAGAGCCGGAGGGATCTACCCAGGGACAATCCACTAGATAGTGTAGAAGTCCTTAGGTATGATTAAAAAAGGAGAAAAGTGGATAAGGGAAGAGTGCCGACTGAGATGGAGCTAACACTGGAATAAACCCAACAAGGTGGTAGTTATGAAGTCTCGGTAAGCACTGAAGGGGTTGAAGAATGAAAAAGAATTGTAAAGATAAAGGGTGAAAAGAAATAGCCCTCCTTACAAACTTAGGCAGAAACCGGGTCAATACATATGCTGTCAGAATCACTTAGTTGATTGCTGGCATTGAAGACAAAGTATCATGGACCCAGTGATACGCTGCACAACCCTCCCTAGCCACTCAAGGTCCCTCAAAGGATTCTTGTTTCAATTGTCACGGAGTTCAATACATTTCTATCATCTCTCTCACTCCGAGTTAGATGATATTGAAAAGGTGGCAGTTCTCTCCAGCCTCCGCTCACTAAATCAAAACGCACAGAGTCTAGAGCCACGAGATTCACAATAAGATCTCTTAGGAACACGGAGTATTTCTACACTGGTTGTTCATCATTAAGGACACCAGTTGTAAACTTATGAGTCCTACGCAGATCTTAGTAATTTGCCAGAACATTCATGAGAGACTTTACAAATGTAATTCTCAATGATTGAATGGAAATTCCTGCCAGGGTCAACATCAAGCAGCCCTGAAAGCAGGTCACTTCGGTAATTCCTCATGAATTACGCTTAGTGGTCGCGGCGGTTTCAACCGGTCTACAGTCGTGGAGTGATCTCCAGCGACTCACCTAATCGTTGATTTACTACGGTAAAATCTTAAAAAGCTCTCTGTGGGTTTTCGATTAGGAACGGTCTTGGTAAGGATTAGAGAGAGTTTTCACACTATGCTGTTGACTATCTCGAAGTCCAAACTTGTAAGTACCGGTCGAATTATTGCTAACTGTCGTATGCAGGAATATCTGGCGGTTGTAGCTGTGGAATGCTGTAGCTGGTTGCTGTTGTAGCTGGTTGCAGAAAAGATGCCAATCCTCTACCACATGTTCACACTACATCATCATTGTTATTCAACAAAGTCATGATCACCCAAAAGACCTTCAACACAGCTTCTGCTAACTCTGATGCAGAAGATCATGACACCATATAGTGTGAGCATGTCGACTCTAAGTATATTTCATCACATGGAGACTTACTACTGAAAGATGACTTGGAGACTCAAGTGGGATGATAACTCCAAAGAATCAACAAAGATCATCCAAGACAGAAGAAAAAGTCATCTTAAGATTTGCTGCTGCACAATGATCAAGGAAATTGAAGAATCAATGGGTACGAGCTATGAAGTCAAGATCCAAGGATGAAGTGCTAGAATTCAGAACATGACTTCCGGGGTGACCTCCCTTAGGGGGAGATTGTTAGGAATATGAATATTCTGTTGAAGACTCGGTCACCCCGAGTACTTAGTAGCACATCATAGCTCGTAGGATAACTAGTAATATTATTAGTAGTTTAGTTATTATTAATATTGTGGGGTGGGTCGGGTCTTTACCCACTGTCAGCTCGCTCCACAGTCCACTAGGGACATATTATGTAATACTATAAATACTCCCTTCCCACCCATGGGAAGGGTTGGACCTTTCAAGCTAATCTAATCTCATCTTATTTCTCTCTCTACAAAGGCTCCCAAACTCTCCTACTCTCTCTAGAATCTTATTCATTCGATCTATATTAAGGCCTCAAACTAGTGTTTCTTGCATTGTGAATACCCTACAGGTTACATGAATCAATTAATTTATCTTGACCTTTCTTATAATTAGTTTGTTGGAACCATTCCCGAGTCCATTGGTTCCTTGACTAAACTAAAAAACCTTTCCCTTGATGTGAATAATTTCAATTGAACCATTCCTTACTAGGCTTTGTAAGGGTGGAAGATATGGCTGAGGGTTTTCCTTCGCTACATCAGCTTTACATCATGAGAAAACATTTTCTTTATATTTTCCCTAAACTTTTCTTTAACTATTACAACATCTTCTCTCTCTTCCATTAATTTTTTCCTATTTTTTATCATTCAAAAAACTCCTAAAACACACATACTCACACACAACAACCAATAAAATGCACTCTATTTCTCCAACTTAACTGACAAGGATTTATTTGGTACCTTTTTAAGGGGTAATTTAATCTCAAAATCATATAAATATGATCAAATATTGCCTCAAATCGTTTCTTTTTGTATTTTTGGTACTTGGGACCAGAAATCTGGAAATCGACACTTTTTGGACGTATTTGGACGAAAAAGTGAAGAAAACGACGAAGTCACGAAAAACCTGTCAGACCTGGAGATCTGACGGCGTCACAAGCTACAACGTGACACCCTCCCTTATTTATGAAGTTGGATCTTTGGTTCAAGTTTATCAAGTGACGCTTCAGAGGAATTGGAAGATTTTACAACCTGACGCCGTCAGGTACATTTTGGAGATGGGAGTCACGTTTTAAGCTAGAAAGAGACGGCCCAGAAGAATTAACAAGTGACGGCCTCAAGATATTCCTGACGCCGTCATAACGGCGACTTGCACAAGACGAAACCCTAGATGTGGCGAGCTGACGGCGTCATGACCTATAAAGTGACGTCGTCACACTTGTAAACCTATATATACTTTCGCATTTTTTCATTAATTGGTGTAACACTTTGGAGAGGGAAACCCTAGACGTATTTTGCTGCCATTATAAGGCTTTTACAGCCTTTTAACTTCATGTTTCAATAAAGATAAGTATTCCCTTCAATCATTCGATATGTCTATGTATTGTTTGATTATGTGTTTATATTGTATTTGCTTTAACATGTTAGCTTAAGTTTATTTGTGTTTGCTTGGATCTAGTGAAACCTATTTATAGAATATTGATTTGTTTTCTCTTGTTTAGTTGATTGCATCGCGTTAGGCTAAGAAAACTGGCTAGCCTCTTATATGTAACTAACTTGAACGTCTTAGAAACGCAACCGTAGAGTGCACTATTGGTTTTTCTCGTTGTATTTATTACGTGAATTGCGGCTTGTAGATCCTAGATAACTTAATAGACTTTAAGGGATTTAGGGGAGACTAAGATTCATAGAGTTGGAGACTTCGGCACCTCCCCATGACCAATATTAAGGAATACAATGCTTCAACTAAAACAAGGACGTGACAATTCAACAAATCAGTAGGAGATAACTAGGGAGTAATTATATCTAAGTGAACACGTTTTCCTCCTCATAAGTAGTCACCACTTTTATTTTCTGTTTTAATTAGTTTTATTTAATTTTATAATTAATAGTTTTTGGGTTAGTTGACTAGCAACTAATTCCGCCCACTCCTTCAAAACCGAGATTTTTACTTGCTTTCTAAAAATATAAAAACACAAAAAGAATAATCCCTCACCTCTAGACCTATCTCGTCATACATCTTCACCTAACGACACTATTCTCCTAGAGAACGATCAATCCCCCGGACTTACCTATACTACACTACAATGGTTAAGTACACTGCCTAAGAGATTGTAAAACTTTTTTGTGAAGGTTACAAACCCCGCATCATTAACCTTTCTCTCTCCTCAACACTCAAAGGCCTAGAGTGTCGTTGGGTTTTTTTTTCCCAGCAAATTCTGGTGGAGTTGTTTGCTTTTTGCCGCTGACATGGCATAGATACCACACCCTGCACACTTAATGAGCCCATATAAGATGAGGAATTTTAGACATTTTAGTATTTTTATCCATACAACATTCACTATTGAAAAATCAAATGACAATTGAGCTAATGTATCTCTTCTAACTATGGTGATTTCATTAGGCTGTATAAATCTAGCGGTGATTCAACAAAACATCATCGCTCATTGTCGCATTAGTGACATGGTATTTCCTTTCTTCCTCACTTACCTATCAATCAGGGTGTTTTCATGTTTTTAGGAGGCCTAAAGCGAAAATAACATCTAGGTATTTTAGATATCTAAAATTTCAGATAATGGTTTTATCTATATGAATATCCGAAAATTGAGTATTGATGAACTCAAATAAGTATATTTTATTACTATCATTTATCCTATTAATTTGACTTGTTTTACTATATTATGTATGAGGATTGATACTTAATCGTTTACTTTTGTAATTCTCAGGTAAAAACAAGCGTTTGGTGAAACTTAGCGATTTTGGACTGATTATGGAGCATAACATGTATAAAGTTAAGAGTCTACTGAAATGAAGAAGATCAAGACTAATCTGCTCCAGATGCGCCGCATCTCGCTCATGACATGCGCCGCATCTCTATCAAGATATCACCAGATACGATCCAAGATACAAGAGGACATGCGCCGCATCTAATCATGGAGTTACGCCGCATCTTCTGGCGGTGTACGAATATTCCTGAATATTATAATTTTGGACCCCAAGCGAAGTTAAGTACATGCGCCGCATCTACTTAATAGATGCGCCGCATCTTCCCTCAGACAGAAACTATAAATACCCCAAGACCAGACGAATTTCAGAGGCATTATATTAGATTCGAAGACCGAACAGGAGAAACCAAGGACGAATTCAGTCAAGGAGGCAGCACAAGACACACCCAAATCAAAGATACAAGAGCTGTAAGAAGGTGCTGCATATGTTTAATTCATTAAGTAGTTTTGTTTTATTGTGTTAGTAAACTTTAATTCATCAAGATTGGTGGCTTGTGTAATGTGACAACGGAAAGATTGCACTCCCTTAAAACTGCTTTCTCATTAATTAAAGTTTATATGTTGATGTCTTTGGTTACTACTTATTAGTGCATTGATAACCTCTGTGTTTATTAGTGGCTTGCGGGCATTTGACTGCGGGACATAATGTGGCTCCCACGGTTGTTTCTAAATTGATCACTTAGGAATAACTTTTAGACATAAGTAATCATTAAGGGTTTACTCGCCGATAAGAATAGGACCAACGAGAAAGGGTTAACTACATACACTTCATATAAAGCTATCAATAAAACAAGTGACAAACTGCTTAATCATAAGGACAGCCCTCTTATTGTCTCGAGTATTTATCTGTGTACGTGTGTGCTACTTGCTGATTCGTGCCTATTGGTTTATTTATTATTTAATTGCAAACAAAACCGTGCCAGTCTCTCAGGCTGAAACCCCCTTGCGTTAGGATATTAAAATACTGATTAGATTAACGAGATTATACGTTCCACTCTTAGTGATCGACACTCTACTTACCATTATCTTCATACTGACCGGGTACACTGCTCGTTAAGTGTGTGTGTTATTGATAAGTCGGCTAAATATAAATTTAAAACTTGAGTAGGCATTAAAACTGCCAAAACTTTACTCCAACGCACGCCCATCAAGTATCCAAATATTTTGATTTTTTATAAGACTTATATATGAGTTTTGGAGTTCTTCTCATGCTCTAGATGATGCCTTATGTAAGAGCCTCTGTGAATCACATTGTTGGAAGTGTTAAGATCAAATTTAACCTTGTAATCCAGTTTAGAACATTATGTCATCTTATTATAGATATTTAGTACTTGTAATAGTTTGCAGCCATGTATAAGCAATAAGGCTGCATAAACTCTTGGTTTGAGCCACAGGCTAACAAACCTTAGTTAGTTAGTTAGTTAGTTATGTCGATTTGATAGTTAGTAGTTAAGAAACAGTTATTTGACAGTTATGTATGAAGGGACATGTCTGTTGGTTATCATTGAACCATCACAACCTTTGTATCATGGCTGTTCATATAGTATATATATAGGACAATGTAAAGACAGTTATTATAATCAACATAACAGTTAATTTAGTTATTCCTTCCCTCCAAAACATCTATGTGTTTCGGTCTATCGTTTGCACAATATTAAAATTTGTCTAAGCACACAATGGTAAACACAAACTCCTATATTGAAGATAGATGGTCGAGACTTTAAAGAAAATCTGGCCATTCTAATATGTGGCATCAGAGCAAACCTGGGAGACTCATGAGGAGAAGATTGCAAGACCATTTCATTCAAAGACAAATAAGAAGAGAGAAGGATTCCAAACTTGGAAATTGCATAAGGCAGATTTCCAAGGAGTGCAAGGAAATGCTCAGAAAGAAGATAGAAGAGATTCAAGCATATAATTTCACACTTCCACAGTCCCACAATGTGTCAAACAAACACAGAAGATACAAATGCTATGAGTGCAGGATAAGGGGGCATATTGCAGACAACTGTCCAAACAAAGGGAAGAATTCTGATATTGTAAACCCTGAGAAGAATTCTGAGACATTACATACTCAGATTGTGTACCCTGAAATTGTGCATCTACCAACAGATTTTATGATTGAAGGCACTGATGAAGGGACATGGGACAAAATATGGTACATTAGCAAATGCCTTGATAGGCATGTTTGCCCAAACAGAAACCTATTTGGAAAACTTAAGGAGAAGTTTAGTGTGGAAAAGTTGCAAGATATGCACAAACTGCTTGTTATACATGGAGTAGGAGAGATCAATCTCAGATTTGGGAAGGATATTATCAACATACCTGGTGTATTATACACACCAGAAGTGACCTTAAACATCTTATCAGCAAAACAACTTGAGGCACAAGGATGGGATCTAATATTCAGAGGAAACAAGTGCAGACCAGTGCATATGTTTAAAGATCCAGAAGATTGCTGTTTTGATGTAAATAAGATGAACAAACAACACAACAAGTACATGGAAGACTACTTCAAATTACTTGAAGAAAGCAGTCATTATCAAGAAGAAAAGGAAGTAGAGAAGGATGTATTGACACAGAAGTGTCAAGGATGTGGTGAAATTGGACACTATGATTATGCTTGTCCAACCAAACCAGCATCATTTGGAAACACACCAGGGAATGGGGACTATATCTATGTCAAAGGTGTTTTCTATCCAACTCAAGTTACTTCATTTAATGAATATGTTGCATTTCTTGACCTGTTAAAAAATGATCAAGTGATCTGTCAAGAATGGGACTTGTTTAGAGAAAAGTTTAATAAGGCTTTCAAATGGTTTTACAATGAGTATTTAAAAAGGGAGATGCCTGGTCCTATACCGCCTAGAATAAATGGCATTGAGATCCACTTGATGGATCTTTATAAATTGGTAGAAGGTTTAGGAGGCTATCTAAACATCTACTTTTCAAGGGGTTTTGATTATGTTGCAGAAATTTTTGGATTACCACATGAATATGGTGATCATTTTAGAAGGTGTTACAATGAATACCTTGAGGTATTCAAGTGCTATTACAGCACAGCAAGGGTGCAAAAGGAGGAACCAGAAACAGTTCCAAAGAAGGCCACATCAACTGTGGTTAGAGGCAAAGGGATTACTTGCCTTGGAATTCACAGGAGTGATCATGGAGATCAAGTGACAGCACCATATGTAGAAGAGAAGAAGATTGTACACTTTGGAATCAAATTGGAAGATTTAGAAGGAAAAGGAGACAGCAACAACTATCAATTACAGACCCAAAGCCAGTATGAGAAAAGAAGTAAAAGAAAAAGGATTAAACAGAAAGAAGGGGACACAAGCAACAACTCCACTGATGATTTCACCATCATCATTCGATTACATCAGTGAAAGCAAGAACATATGGAAACAAGAACATTTGATCTTAAAGGGGAGACTGTTGGAAGTGTTAAGATCAAATTTAACCTTGTAATATAGTTTAGAACATTCTGTCATCTTATTATATATATTTAGTACTTGTAATAGTTTGCAGCCATGTATAAGCAATAAGGCTGTATAAACTCATGGTTTGAGCCACAGGCTAACAAACCCTGGTTAGTTAGTTAGTTATGTCGATTTGACAGTTAGTAGTTAAGAAACAGTTATGTGACAGTTATGTATGAAGGGACATGTCTGTTGGTTATCATTGAACCATCACAACCTTTGTATCATGGTTGTTCATATAGTATGTATATAAGACAATGTAAAGACAGTTATTATAATCAACATAACAGTTAATTAAGTTATTCCTTCCCTCCAAAACATCTCTGTGTTTCTGTCTATCGTTTGCACAATATTAACATTTGTCTAAGCACACAATGGTAAACACAAACTCCTATATTGAAGATAGATGGTCGAGACTTCAAAGAAAATCTGGCCATTCTAATACACATGTAGGGTGTTTGCATAATGGAAATGTAGTCAAGAGATGAATTTTCTTCATGGTTGCCTAGTGCTAGTGTGCATTACTAGACTAGAAGAATGAGTGTTTGAATTATTGTTTCATTGTTTTTGCTTCAGTTTGTAGCTACTGAGTGTTCTGGATTCAGCTTTCTTGTTGTTTAATGAGGCATGTCCATCAATAGCAAGATTGCTTGTGTATTCTCATTGTTTATACTTAATATAATTCACCCATTTCCAACAAAAATATATGAGTTCTGAAAGTGACAATCATATATCCCAATTTTTGAATCAATTCCAGTTAAATTTTTGAATATTTATGAGACGGTACATAATATATTTGTTACATAAGTGAAGATGGTGGTGTTAAACAAATTGCTATTGATTTACCCCATTCACCCACCATCCTACCACCTAGAGATCGAAAGTAGCGATTCTTTCTCACCACCACCACCACAATTCACATCAACCCTTCATCCATCGCGTCCCAGTCGCATCCCCTGTACCATAACCGGGGTATCTGTTGCTATTCTGGCTCAACCTTACCTTTTTTAATAACCGGGGTATCAGTCGCATCCCACTTTCGAATCAATTCCAGTTAAATTTTCAGATATTCGGATATGTGAGTGTACATAGTGTTTGTTACATAAGTGAAGATGCTGGTGTTAAACAAACTACTATTGATTTGATTGATACTAACAAAATGTAACTACAATCAATATAAAGCATATAACGATCATAACTTTGAGAAACTAGATTTGT